>JAPDVR010000014.1:22032066-22382346 GCA_026230005.1 Gila orcuttii
AACCGAACCATTTTGAAAGGGTCATACAGGGGAGTAAATGAGGATGAGTTAATAATGACAATTTTTTTATTTGTGGATGACCTGTTTAATTATATTTTAACACTCACACAAACCTTTCTTAATTTTTAGATGTTCATTAACACATTATTTAATATGTTTATGAAGCTGTTTTCCTCATGGGGACTTATTTCAGGTTTCACCATCTTTTTTGGGAACATTTGGTCCCCAGAATGTAGACAAAACCTCACGCATGCACATGCACACACACACACACACACACACACACACACACACACACACACACACACACACACACACACACACACACACACACACACACACACACACACACACACACACACACACACACACACACACACACACACACACACACACACACACACAGTGCAGCAGTGTTTCCCGCTCATATCACTTGGCACTCTGTACATGAGAATCCCTCCAGACAGGTAATGACAGCTCAACATGGCAACTCATACACACAGACCCTCTCTGGCTCAGACACTTTCCACCCTAAATAATCTGGCAACCCGTCAGCGAGGCTCTGGGAGGGTGTAATTAAGAGACGAGTGAAGACAGATCCCAATCCCCCAAGCACAGAGAGCGTCTTTACTCAAATGCACAGCACCAACATATGCTCCACTCAAACCAAAGCAGTGTAATGCCTCAGGGTGTTCACGATCTGTCCTTAAAGGAATAGTGCATTAAGAAATTACAATCAAGATGTGTCGTGGCAGGTTTCTCATCAATGATGTTCATTCAAATCACAACAATGACATTTAAAAGCTACAGCGGATTCTTTTCTCAGCACAAAAGCTATCGATTGACTTACAGGCTATGGAACAGGTCATTTTCGTGGGCGAAATACAGTTATTTCAATAGGAATTCACGAGATCAGGAATTTTGCATGAGGGCGCAAGTTTTCCCCATGCAGATTTTGTAACGTTTGTCACATGAATTCACCGACAACGCATTGACCATCAGAAAGCTGCTTGATTTGAAAGTGACTTGTGTGAGGTGAGCAGGGCCGGCCCAAGCCTTTATGGGGACCTAAAGCAGAATTTTATTTGGGGGTCCATGGTGCCGCCAATATGATTGACTATTGTCAATGCATGATTATTCGCAGACTACAAAACACACCCATTATTTATTTTATTAGTTGTAGCTCTGTTGCTAACATCAATGTCTGCCTGGCATGTTTTTACCCTTAAATGGTTTCAAATTGTAACAGTAGCAAACCCACAATAGTGGCCAGGTCTTATTTTGCACTTTAATATTCAAAGTCTTACAGTACTAAGTGGTATACTCAATGTGGTGTAAACATAAACCAGCAAAGCTGCTTTTTTTTTTTTTTTTTTTAATTGCGTGCAATGTGCAGAACAATTAACTAAATAAGTTTAGATAAATAGTATCTTATTATATTAAAAATAATAATTTAATTACAAAACGGACAATATTAAATTAAATACTTCAGACATAAAATTAACATATCAGAATCAGATGGACCTGTTACAAGATAACAATAATAAATGTAGGCTATTAACATTAAAGGGATAGTTCACCCATGACAATTCTGTCATTATTTACTCACTCTCCATGTATGAACTTCTTTCTTCTGCTGAACACAAAATAAGATATTTTGACGAATGTGTGTAACCAAACAGTAGATGGACCCCATTGATTTCCATAGTATTTTTCTTTTTTCCTATATGGGACAATGGGGACCTGCAACTGTTTGGTTACACATGTTCTTCAAAATATCCTATTTTGTGTTCAGCAGAAGAAATAAATTGATATATGGAGATTGAGTAAATAATATAATTTGTGGGTGAACTATCCCTTTAACTATTCATGTATACTATACAGGTCCTTCTCAAAAAATTAGCATATTGTGATAAAGTTCATTATTTTCCATAATGTAATGATAAAAATTAAACTTTCATATATTTTAGATTCATTGCACACCAACTGAAATATTTCAGGTCTTTTATTGTTTTAATACTGATGATTTTGGCATACAGCTCATGAAAACCCAAAATTCCTGTCTCAAAAAATTTGCATATCATGAAAAGGGTCTCTAAACGAGCTATTAACCTAATCATCTGAATCAACTAATTAATTCTAAACACCTGCAAAAGATTCCTGAGGCTTTTAAAAACTCCCAGCCTGTTTCATTACTCAAAACCGCAATCATGGGTAAGACTGCCGACCTGACTGCTGTCCAGAAGGCCATCATTGACATCCTCAAGCAAGAGGGTAAGACAGAAAGAAATTTCTGAACAAATAGGCTGTTCCCAGAGTTGCTGTATCAAGGCACCTCAGTAGGAAGTCTGTGGGAAGGAAAAAGTGTGGCAAAAAATGCTGCACAACGAGAAGAGGTGACCGGACCCTGAGGAAGATTGTGGAGAAGGACCGATTCCAGACCTTGGGGGACCTGCGGAAGCATTGGAGTGAGTCTGGAGTAGAAACATCCAGAGCCACCGTGCACAGACGTGTGCAGGAAATGGGCTACAGGTGCATTCCCCAGGTCAAGCCACTTTTGAACCAGAAACAGCGGCAGAAGCGCCTGACCTGGGCTACAGAGAAGCAGCACTGGACTGTTGCTCAGTTTTGCATGTCATTCGGCAATCAAGCTGCCAGAGTCTGGAGGAAGACTGGGGAGAAGGAAATGCCAAAATGCCTGAAGTCCAGTGTCAAGTACCCACAGTCAGTGATGGTCTGGGGTGCCATGTCAGCTGCTGGTGTTGGTCCACTGTGTTTTATCAAGGGGATGGTCAATGCAGCTAGCTATCAGGAGATTTTGGAGCAGTTCATGCTTCCATCTGCTGAAAAGCTTTATGGAGATGAAGATTTCATTTTTCAGCACGACCTGGCACCTGCTCACAGTGCCAAAACCACTGGTAAATGGTTTACTGACCATGGTATTACTGTGCTCAATTGGCCTGCCAACTCTCCTGACCTGAACCCCATAGAGAATCTGTGGGATATTGTGAAGAGAAAGTTGAGAGACGCAAGACCCAACACTCTGGATGAGCTTAAGGCCGCTATCGAAGCATCCTGGGCCTCCATAACACCTCAGCAGTGCCACAGGCTGATTGCCTCCATGCCACGCCGCATTGAAGCAGTCATTTCTGCAAAAGGATTCCCGACCAAGTATTGACTATTGAGTGCATAACTGAACATAATTATTTGAAGGTTGACTTTTTTTTTTTGTATTAAAAACACTTATTTTATTGGTCGGATGAAATATGCTAATGTTTTGAGACAGGAATTTTGGGTTTTCATGAGCTGTATGCCAAAATCATCAGTATTAAAACAATAAAAGACCTGAAATATTTCATTGGTGTCCAATGAATCTAAAATATATGAAAGTTAAATTTTTATCATTACATTATGGAAAATAATGAACTTTATCACAATATGCAAATTTTTTGAGAAGGACCTGTAGGCTGCTGTTCCGCTTCTAACAAAGTGGCAGACGCAACTGATTACTTTCACTTTAGACATAACCAACTGTGTTTATGTAAACCCTGTGTGTATTTGGCAGTATTTGCACAATCAGACGCAATTTAGATAAAGTCCAGTAATCGGGCGCTGTTAGACGGGGTTTTAGTGTGCGTGCGCTCGGTGTGTACCGGCACAGAAAAAAAAACGTATGTCAGAACAGCACGCGAATGAAATGTTTAACCGGCAAGGCGTAAAAGCAAATGCAAATAATACACTTTTGTGATTGCAAATAAGTGCGCAGTGTCCCGTGAGTAAGGCCCTGTCCCAAATGGCGCACTTCATGTGGACTTTAGGTCTTGTGGAATTGCGCGTGCTCGCTGAGTCTACGAGTCCGGAGGCCGTCCCATTAATTATTTTAACGCTCTGAAGTGTGCTCAACTGCGCCCCCTTTGTACCCTTGAAGCGGTCCTCCGCGAAGCCCGCATGGATGCAGCCTCCACACACTTTAACTTTTCAGGAATCCTTACGAAAGGCCAATCAGACAACGGATGGGAGGAGATTTCGCTCATGGACAATTGTTAACATGGCTGAGAAGAAAATATTTAAGTGCAAGTATCATTACGGTTTTTATGACTTAGGTGTACATTTTACCAGTTGTTATCTACAGTTTATACAAACATTATAGTCTTAGACCAGAGGCTGATGTCTCAAACATAGGCTAATAATAGCGCGCTGAATGATACAATGGCATTATGATTCATTAAATAAATAGAACCGAATGTCAGGGCTTTACTGAGTCATTATGTAACAACAACAACAATAGGCAGCATATTTCCCGGAACCTGCAGATCCTGTCCATAACAACAACCAGACCGTCTTCCTATTTCCAGCGTGCCGATCGAGTCTGTCCCAAAAATACCCCTTGTGGACTCGCGCCAAGGGCCCTATAGGTCTGCACTACATGACGTCACCAAAGTGTGGATTCTGAGGAAGTCCACAAGTCAGGAGTGTGCCATTTGGGACAGGGCCTAACTCTACCACTCCGTTAACATGTGATGTGAATGAAGGTCGAGTTACAGGTCTCGGTCAGGGTCTATGGTCGCACCATAGTTTGGGGGCCCCCTGGTGGTGTCTCTGAAGGTGAGCTTCATGCAGACCCTTCAAATAATAAGTAATGTATACTTCAAGTTCATTTTATTAAGTATTTTTAAGTAACGTTCAAGTATATTTTAAGTATACTTTAGCAGTAAGTATACTGCTAAATAAACTACTAGTTTATTAGTTGTGTAGGATTACAAATTTTATTTAAATGTTTAATTTAGATTTCCAATACAATAGTATTTTATATTGAGAAAGTTATAAATTATGAGACCAGGAAATCTCTGCAGACGGTAGAGGTTCCCAGCAGGATATTCCTGACTGTCCCATCTCAGTACGAGAAGGCTAGGCCTTTCCTGTTCTCGTGTCTCACCGGGTGAGACTCATGCTGAGCAAGTTTGAACCCCTGCTATTTTATTACTGAGACCATTTGTCTTGGAGTTCTCATCTCAGTACAAGAAGTCTATGCCTTTCCTTTTCTTGTGTCTCATGCTGAGCAGGTTGCAAAATCTGTATACCTTATCTACATTCGCATGCTTTGTTTGAATTTGTCTCCACCTCCAGAAGTCCCTCCTCTTAAAATGCCTATAAAATACCATGTAAAGTTACTTTAAGTTAGACGAGAATGGAATGACTACAGCAACCACAGCAAGTTCCTAATAAAGAATCTGCTTAAAGATATCTCCATCGTCTCCTGGTCTGCTCTTCTGAGTTTTCTACACTTAAGAAGAAAAAGGTTTACAACAGGTGGTGCCGTGACCCGGATAGAGCTACTCACCAGAATCCAGATTGAATCAACAAAAGATCTAAACGAAGAATGAACTTTCTGACTGAGTTCCAGATGGAATCTTGAAAACCTCAAGCTCAACAAAGATCTCAACAAAGAAAGTCAACAAAGAACTTTCTGACTGAGTTCCCGAACTGAATCTCAACTGGACCTCAACAAAGCTGACTGAGTTTTCCAGACTGAATCTTTTAATTCAAACAACGATTCGGTGAGTTTCACTCTATTCAAAGAACCAGACCAGTACGAATTTTGTGCCTCTGCGCCGTCAGAGAAAGAGTTATCAGACAGCTGTAGTGTTTGATTACCTAAAGTTATATTTTAAAAGTTGTCTTTTAAAGATGAAAATATATCCTCTGTTCAGGCAGGGAAGATTAGTATTATTTTGCTAATTATTTGTTTTGTTATTTGTTACCTTGTGGTGTTACCCTCTAAAAAAATTATTTTAGAGAAGAGAGTTTGATCCTCTGTTTGTCAGGCAGGGAAGATTAGTATCATTTGCTAATTATTTGTTTTGTTTTTTGTTATTTTGTGTTATTACCCTCTAAAAAAAAATATTTTAGAGAAGAAAAGTTTGACCCTCTGTTTCAGGCAGGGAAGATTAGCGTAACGTACTAATAGTTTGTGATGTGCTGGTAACAAGGAAGTTTAACAATAGTTGATTTGTGTTAACAAGCGTACCCTCTGTGATCAGAGAAGTTTAGTGTTTGTTTGTGTGGTAACAAAGAAATCCACAAAATGATTAAGAAAAGTGCTAGACTAATCTCCACAACTAAAAAAGGTGGTCTTGCTACTCCTTTGTGGTCAGATAGCGAATTTAAAACACTGTTAGGAGAACAGATGGATCTAATAGTCACTGAAAAAGTTAGACAAGAACTAACACAGAAATATGAGATTAATCCAGATAAGATTTGGTCTGTAGAAGAGTGTAAAAAAGTACTAGGAGCAAGTATTCGCAAGAACAATATGAAAGCCATAATTTGTTGCCATAGAGAATTTCTTTTATCAAAAGCTACAGAACAGTCTCAGCATAACTCAGAGCTAGAGAAAGAGAACAAAGAGCTACGTGCTAGAGTTTCCACGTTGACCAAGAAATTGAACCGCAACAAAGATGCAGAAAAAACTGATGTGGAAGAAGTAAGTCAGCCTGATAACATTTACCCTGATTTACGAGCGTTCTTTGAAACAGATGTAGCCATCCAATCAGTCACTGATAAGCCTGTAAATTCAGTTTATGTGTGTGGAGCTAGAAAAAGATCACAGGGAATTGAGGAAAATGAAAGTGTTTCTACCCACCCTTCTGTAGTCCGAATACAAGCTGTCGCAAAAGCCCTTGGACCTAAGGATATAGAACGACTCTCTGAGAGTTTACCCTCACCTCATAAACAGTTTTCTGAATTTAGAAGGGCATTGATCAGCAAAATTCGTCTATATGACATGTCGTTAACAGAAGTCACACAGTTAATGTCACAAATTTTAACTGATTCTGAATTCAACAGTTTTGAATCTGCAGTGACTTCTGAACTACAACATGCCAGTAGAGGCGATATGAGAGAAGGTGTTTTGAAAATCCTAAAGACTATCTTAGGACCCAAAATAGACTGGTCTAGAGTTACTAGCTGTGTACAAAAGAAAGAAGAAATGGTAAATGAATATACTGAGCGGTTTTGTCAGTCAGCCATAACTTACAGTGGAATAGTGGATGATTCTGAAAGTGTGCTCGATGACAAAGGACCACTAATTTGTATCTGGTCAGATGGCCTTGTAGCCGAATACAGAAGAGCTTTGCCATTCCTAGATCTAACTTGGTCTAACAAAACTCTCAGAAGTAACATTGACAGGTTAGCTGCATGGGAAAGAGATGCTGATGTTAAAGCCAAAGTGAGAGTAGCAGCAGCAGCTACATTTAGCACAGCAAAACAAGAAAACGGTTGGTCTAAAAAAGAAGGCAGCTGCCACTATTGTGGAAGATTAGGACATTGGGAGAAAGAGTGTAGGAAGAAATTGCAAGATACAAAAAGAAATGCTATGCATAATTCTGCTCCTTCTCAGCCTGCTTACAACCCGGAAGCAGTTCCGCAAGTGTCCACTGAAACTTTAGGACAGCTTGTTCAGGCTCTTTTAAGAGCACAAAAAGACCAGGAAAAAAACTAATTGTTGGGGCTGTGAGTAGCTACCTTACCCCTGTAATCCATCATAATGACACAAGAATTTTTGTGAAAGGTAGCATACAAGAGAAAGAAATTGATTTTTTGCTTGATACAGGTGCAGAAATGACCATAATTCCTACAAAATTGGCTAAAGGTTTAGACATTCCGTACAAGAAAACCAAATTTTCTTTAACTGGCGTAATAGGTGAAGATTCTGATTTGTATGAAACCCCGCCCATAGATGTACAATTTGGCCCGAAAACTCTGACTACAAAATTGTTATGTGCTCCATTAAATACAGGTGCAATTTTAGGCATGGATCTCCTGAGACAAATACATCTAACTTGTCCTCAGAATTTGCTAGCATTAAAATTTCCTCAGCACAAGTTTCTACCAATAATGTGATCCCTCCTGAGTATGCTTTCTTATAGAATCATCCAATTTGGGCTAAAGACAAGGATGATTGTGGTTTGTTGACAGGTGTAGAACCAATTAAATTGACGGGGACTCCACCCCCGGTCACCAAACAATATCCGATCAATAAGGAAGCTATACAGGGGATCAAACCTATTGTAGAAAAGTTGCGGATGCAGGGAGTGCTAGTTAAAACCAATAGTCCCTGTAACTCGCCCATATGGCCCATCAAGAAATCCAATGGGACATGGAGATTTACAATAGACTACAGAGTAGCCAATAAAAATCTTGATAAAATCACCCCTCTAGTGGCAGATCCTTCCACAATTTGTAATGGCATACCATTAGAGAGTAAGATTTTTTCAGTAATTGATATGTCTAATGGATTCTTTTCTGTACCGTTGCACTCTGAAAGCCAGCCATGGTTAGCTTTCACAGTTGACTATGAGCAATACCAGTGGACACGTTTGCCACAGGGATTTCAAAACTCCCCAACCATTTACCATCAGGCTGTCAGACGTGATTTGTGTGACCCAGAATGTCCGGTAAAACAGTCCACTATGATCCAATATGTCGATAATATTTTGATTGCCTCACCAGATCACGAGGTACATCAAACTGAATTGGCATCATTGTTGGACTGTTTGCATAAGAAAGGACACAAATGCAGCTTTCACAAAGCTCAAATTGCTAAAAAAACAAGTCACATTTCTGGGTCAAACAATTGGTGCAGGAAATAGATCCATTACACAGGATCGAGCGGCTTCAGTCAAAGCCATACCCCCGCCTACTACCATTAAAACACTACGATCATTTTTAGGAACAGCAGGTTACTGTAGACCTTGGATTGAAGACTATGCCTCAATTGCACAGCCGCTCTATGACTTGTTGAAAGGCCATGGTAAAGATTCTGATACTGTTTGTATGGAAGAATGTCACCTCAAAGCGTTCAATGATTTGAAGAGAGCACTATGTCAAGCACCAGCATTAGGAATTGCCCAAACTGATAGACCATTTGTGCTTTATGTCCATGAACATTTAAGCTTCATGACTGCATGTCTAATGCAAGATCATGGGGGCAGTTTACGCCCAATTCATTACTATTCTGGTAAACTTGACATAGTAGCTCAAGGTATGGGCCCATGCCTCAGAGCAGTACAGGCAGTGCATCTAGCGCTTCAGGCTTCATCAGGAATGGTGTTAGGACAGTCTGTAAACGTAAGATGTCCGCACGCAGTGTCCGCATTAATGAATCAAGCAAAAGTCACTTCTGTCACTTCCTCTCGCTGGGGAAATTGGTTAGCAACTCTCACAGCCCCGAATATTGTCTTACAGCGTGCACCTGTCACAAATCCGTCCTCATGTATGATGTCTGCTATGACTGAAGTTTTGTTAGAGGATGAAGGAGAAATGACACACGATTGTGTTACGCTTACATATACACCTATGAGTGAAGTAAAAGAAACTTCCATAGAGAATTCAGAATTTGAGTTGTTTGTTGACGGTTCAGCTCAAGTAATTGAAGGTAACAGACGAGCAGGTTATGCAGTAACGTCCATCACGGAAGTGTTAGCTTCAGGACGTCTTCCAGATCATTTTTCAGCTCAAGCTGCAGAACTAGTAGCCCTAACAAGAGCATGCACGCTAGCTTCAGGATCAGTTGCTAATATCCACACAGATTCCAGATATGCTTTTGGGGTAATTCATGATTTTGGTGTCATTTGGCAAACCAGACAGTTTCTAACTTCTGCTGGATCCCCCATTAAGCATGCTGAATTAGTGAAAGATCTAATGTTTTCCATGAAACTTCCAAAGAAATTAGCAGTGATCAAAGTGAAAGCACATCTCACAACTAATACTACGGAAGCTAAAGGTAATGCTCTTGCTGATATGGCAGCTAAACAGGCTTGTTTCTATGCAACTGTACAAGTGTGTTCAGGTAGTGCAGCACAGAAGACAATTATGCCTCCTGAATCAATAATTGATCTGTACAAAGACGTTCCTCTGTATGAAGCATGGACATGGTTAGACAAAGGAGCCACCGTTTATTCATCCGGTTGCTGGACTAAAGGGGGAAAGTATGTTGCTCCCGAATCACTGTTGCCATATTTGGCTCAACAAATACACAATTTGGGTCACAGTGGTCCAGCAACGATGAATCACAGGTTCTCAAATCAGTGGTGGAATCCAAAATTCAGAAATGTAGCCACAGAAACAGCCAAGAGGTGTGTTACGTGTCAGAAAAATAATGATGTACCAGCAGCTACTACACCAGCAGCACATACCCCAGCCCCACCAGGACCATTTCGTCACCTGCAAGTTGATTACATATCATTGCCGTTGTAAGGGAAAAAATGATGTTTTGGTAGTAATAGATAAGTTCTCAAGATGGGTAGAAGCTTATCCAACAGGGCGTGCTACAGCTGCACATACTGCTAAATGTCTTGTCACTGATTACATTCCCAGATGGGGATTACCAGATTGCATTGACTCAGATCAAGGTACACACTTCACAGGACAGGTAGTCAAGGAAGTGTCTAGAATTTTGAAGATTAAGTGGAATCTTCACTGCCCATACAGGCCACAAGCATCAGGACAGGTTGAACGATCGAACAGAACAATCAAAACCAGACTAAGCAAAATGCATCAGGAAGGGGTACCATGGGTCGAAGCACTGCCAGCAGTACTGTGTAGTATGAGAGCATCACCTAACAGAACAGTAGGACTGAGCCCTCATGAGATTATTACTGGACGCCCCATGCAGATGCCAGGTGTGATTGATCTTAGAAATGCTGATGTACACATTGCCTCAGATGCCCTGATTGCTTACTGTGAAAACCTAACAAAGGCGGTACAGAGTGCCAGAGGGAGAGTTGAGTCATGTTGGCAGACTCCACCAGAAGGTGGACACACAATCATCCCAGGTCAATGGGTCATGATAAAGTCATTCAGAAATAAGCCATTAGAACCAAAGTGGCATGGGCCACATCAAGTGATGTTGATTACAGCAGCTGCAGTATTGTGTCAGGGAAGGAAAACCTGGACTCATTGTACACACTGTAAGGTTGTTCCCCCACCGACAGGGATAGGTTAGGACACGGAACCAGTGAGGAGCCCCGGGAAGAACCGAACGCAACAGGCTTCGGGGGTTAACCCTGGGGTGAAGACTTCCCTCATAGGCCCTATCCTAGTCCATCCTTACCTCACTGTTCCTTAGGTGTCAAAGGTTTAAGAAATAGGGAAAGAGGGAACAACAATAGCAGTCTCAGAAAAGTTTACAACCCTAGTGTTTGAACAAATACTGCTCCACTGTCTAGCAGACTCAGAAAAAGTTCACAATCCTAGTGTTTGAACAAATACTGCTCTACTGTCTTTTGTTTTTCTTTCTTACTCTGTGCAGACACCACTTGATGACAGTCCGGGACCCATACGCACCAACCTGCTCACCTGCGTATGAAGCCACAACCTCCAGAAAACAACTAGACCCACTGCCAAACCAACTATCACGAAAGAAAAAAATACACAACACAGAGACTCACATACGAAACCTTCAGTCATCCATCAACATGATCAAGATTGTCGTTCTACTAAGCATCATGGACATTGCACAAAGTGTGGACTCCAGAAACAACATATTCTTAGAGCTGATGAATATGTCAAGAAATGCCTTGTTCGCTGGAAAGGACATTTGCATGCCACACGCACCTTCAGTAGGAGCAGGAATCCCCTGGGTGGCACACCCTATCTCCAAATGTGACACGTGTACCTTATTCAATCATCATACCAGTGAATTATACAACAAGGATACATGTCACAATATAACAATTCCTCCAGCTTCTCCGTGTTGCATTCCAGGACTACCATCCTGCAACCTAACTTCAGCTACTCCCATCATGACAGATCTACTCCTGCCAATGATGTTCTATTGGTGCATAGAAAATTATACTCCAGCATCGACTCCACTGGGTGAAATTCCTCGTGAACGTTGCAGCTTTGTGATTGAAAGAGGAACAGAATCCCATGTGCACGTTACTACAACAGATAAGAAAGAGGAAAATGACTTAACAGAGTGTTTCTCCAGAAACCCATCCCTACCCAATTTTTTTGCAATAAATCAGTTGTGTATGATCTCTCCACCAACTGACACTTTTTGGTTATGTGGAACTTCTGTCTACAGCATCCTCCCCAGCCAATTCAACGGAAGGTGCACCCTTGTTTATGTTCTACCAGCTATCAGAGAAAATACACACTCCACCCCAAGCTCCCCACAGCTACAAAATTCAGCTCCTACCACTAACGAAGCAGATGGCTGCATTCCAGGACTCACTTGTGCACAAACATGGTGGTCAAGAACTCTTGGAGCATTAATACCATCTTATGGTGTCATGCAAGCCCTTGATCAAGTCAGAAGCTTATCGAATTCTGTACAGAAATTGGCCAATGATACGGCTTTGGCCCTTGGTAACATCACGGACACTCTCGCTTCGCACAAGATAATGATCTTACAGAACAGAGTGGCCTTGGATTACATTCTAGCAACGCAAGGAGGAGCCTGCACCATCATCGGACCTGAGTGCTGCACCGGGTTAATGGATCCAACAGAGAACTTGAACAAAATCCAACAAGACATTCTTGATCTTTCAGCAAAATTACACCAGATGACTGAAGATAATTCTTCATGGTTCGGAAACTTGATTGGTAAACCCTGGCTGTGGATAAAGGAAATAGCAATTATGTTGTTGTTTGTTCTACTGGCGTACTATATATGCGTCCACAGTATCAAGTGTTTCATTCAACATATGAATCACGCCTCTCTCGAGAAAATCACAGTTCCTACCAGAAAAGACTATTACCCGTAGGGACGTCACGGACCCTAAAATTGCATGTTTGTTTAAGTGTTTAAATTTGTATTTTGTGAGAGTTATTTAGAACTCTCAAAGGGGGAAATGTAGGATTACAAATTTTATTTAAATGTTTAATTTAGATTTCCAATACAATAGTATTTTATATTGAGAAAGTTATAAATTATGAGACCAGGAAATCTCTGCAGACGGTAGAGGTTCCCAGCAGGATATTCCTGACTGTCCCATCTCAGTACGAGAAGGCTAGGCCTTTCCTGTTCTTGTATCTCACTGGGTGAGACTCATGCTGAGCAAGTTTGAACCCCTGCTATTTTATTACTGAGACCATTTGTCTTGGAGTTCTCATCTCAGTACGAGAAGTCTATGCCTTTCCTTTTCTCGTGTCTCATGCTGAGCAGGTTGCAAAATCTGTATACCTTATCTACATTTGCATGCTTTGTTTGAATTTGTCTCCACCTGCAGAAGTCCCTCCTCTTAAAATGCCTATAATATACCATGTAAAGTTACTTTAAGAATGACTACAGCAACCACAGCAAGTTCCTAATAAAGAATCTGCTTAAAGATATCTCCATCGTCTCCTGGTCTGCTCTTCTGAGTTTTCTACACTTAAGAAGAAAAAGGTTTACAACAGTTGTATACTACAATTGTAGGCTACTTGTTGTGATGATGCAGCAAGGACGAAGCAGAGAGAGAATCCAAATGCAGTTCATTTAATAAAATAACAGGTGACCCCTCGGGCGGCCGGGGCGGCGAAGACCCCCCGGGCGGCCGGCGAAGACCCCTCGGGCGGCCGGGGCGGCGAAGACCCCTCGGGCGGCCGGGGCGGAGCAGACACTGGCTCTGGAACAGACGGCACCGGCTCTGGCTCTAGAACAGCCACTGGCTCCAGCTCAGGAACAGACACTGGCACTGGCTCAGGAACAGGCATTAGCTCAGGAACCGACACCAAAACTGTAACAGCCACAAGAACAGACACAAACACAGAAACAAACACTGGTTCTGGCTCTGGAACAGACATTCTGGCTCGGGAACAGGAACAGACTCTGGCTCGGGAACAGGAACAGACTCTGGCTCGGGAACAGGAACAGACTCTGGCTCGGGAACAGGAACAGGAACAGACTCTGGCTCGGGAACAGGAACAGGAACAGACTCTGGCTCGGGAACAGGAACAGGAACAGACTCTGGCTCGGGAACAGGAACAGACTCGGGGGCGGCCATCTTGTCCGTAGACACTGGCTCGGAGGGGGCCATCTTGTCCGTAGACACTGGCTCGGAGGCGGCCATCTTGTCCGTAGATACTGGCTCAGAGGAAGTGACGTGAACAGTCTCTGGATCAGCGGTTCAGCCATCTTGTCCGTAGACACTGGCTCGGAGGAAGTGACGTGAACTGACTCTGGATCGGCCATCTTGTCCGTAGACACTGGCTCGAAGGCGGCCATCTTGTTCGTAGACACTGGCTCGGAGGAAGTGACGTGAACCGACTCTGGATAGGCCATCTTGTCCGTAGACACTGGCTCGGAGGAAGTGACGTGAACCGACTCTGGATAGGCCATCTTGTCTGTAGACACTGGCTCTGTAGAAGTAATGTGAAGCGTCTCTGGCTTGGCAGAAGTGACGTGAACAGTCTCTGACTCGGCCATCTCGTCCGTAGACACTGGCTCGGAGGAAGTGACGTGACCAGTCTCTGACATGGCAGACGTGACGTGACCAGGCTCTGACTGGGCAGAAGTGACGTGGACAGTCTCTGGATCGGCAGACGTGACTTGGACAGTCTCTGGATCGGCAGACGTGACTTGGACAGTCTCTGGATCGGCAGACGTGACTTGGACAGTCTCTGGATCGGCAGACGTGACTTGGACAGTCTCTGGATCGGCAGACGTGACTTGGACAGTCTCTGGTTCGGTTGGACTGACGTGAAGCTCAGTCATGTCATGGTGAAGCTCAGGCATGTCGTGGCTTACGTGAAGCTCTGGCTGGACGTGGCTGACGCGAAGCTCTGGCTGGGCGTGGCTGACGCGAAGCTCTGGCTGGGCGTGGCTGACGCGAAGCTCTGGCTGGGCGTGGCTGACGCGAAGCTCTGGCTGGGCGTGGCTGACGCGAAGCTCTGGCTGGGCGTGGCTGACGTGAAGCTCTGGCTGGGCGTGGCTGACGTGAAGCTCTGGCTGGGCGTGGCTGACGTGAAGCTCTGGCTGGGCGTGGCTGACGTGAAGCTCTGGCTGGGCGTGGCTGACGTGAAAGGACTCAGGCTCAGGGGGTACTGTGAGCTTGCGAGGTTCTTCATCCACCAAGCCCACAGTAAATGCCGAACTGCTCAATAAAAGGGCCAGGTCGATATACTGCTCCAGGGTCCCGTTAAAGTCATGCATGGGCATGAATGAACCGAGCGGTTCAGATAAGCCTCCCCTAAAAAAATATCATCAGACATAAATCGTCCATACGAGACAGATGAGCCAGCTCCAAAAAGTCCCTCACGTAGTCCTCAATTGATAGATTCCCTTGACGGAGACATACAAGTTGTGCTGCTGGATTCATGTTTAGGGTCGGTCGTTCTGTGATGATGCAGCAAGGACGAAGCAGAGAGAGAATCCAAATGCAGTTCATTTAATAAAATAACAGGTGAAACAATGGAACACGGAACTCAGGACAGGAACACTGAAGCAACAACAACGACCGACAAACCACAACTGAAACACAGAGGTATAAATAGACAGGCAAACAAGCTAAACAAGATAACAAGGGGGCGTGGCTAATCAGAAACACATGGGAACAATGATCAGACAATTAACAAGACACATGGCAAACAGGGAATCACATGACCGACAAGAACAAGGAACAAGACACAAAACCCACACCGTGACACTTGTGAAGAGAACATTATACTTTGCACTTTATGTATACTACTATGTTCCTAAATCCTATTTAGGTGTTTAATGTTTGAAGATCGTGTTATTTTACATTTTCGTGAGCAATCTTCTATCACTTGTTTCCGCTTCTTCATCTCCTGTGTTTTGATCCAGAGATTCTGTGCTCTTTCAGAAGATATGTAATAGTGCCCACTACTGTATATCAGTGAAAACAAGGACAGCCGGAAAATCCAGTCAATGGCGGGGAAAGGGTAAAGTAGATTTGAAGAAAATTCCTATGTACACAACCAGTGGACTAGCAAAAAATCAGATACTCAGAATTAGAAACATGTCTGTTTTCTTTATAAATAAATATTTTCAAAAAATGTAAGTTAATAAGACAGCATGTAAAACTTTGTGAAAAAAAGTATTTAGTTAGCTACTCAATAAAAAGAGTTAACACAACTACAAGCTAAGTATACTTAGAATACCTAATTATACTTTTAAGTATATCTCGATCAAAAGATTGAGTACAAGTATAGGCCAAATATATTTAGACTTTTCTGTCAGTATAAGTCAAGTATCCTTAAGTGAAATTTTAAGTATATTTCTGAGAAGTACATAAAAAGTATACTGAAATTATACTTTCTTATTTTTAGTTTTAAAGAAGTATACTAATATCACACTAACTTCTTTTTCGTAAGGGTAAACTATTGACAATAGACAACGGACCTTTTTGCCTGTAAAACTTCACAGTAAAGTAAGTCATACGGGTTTAGAATAACATGAGGGAGATTAAAATTATTGCATAATTTTCATTTTAGAGTGAAATATTCCTTTAAGGTTTCCTCATCTTTTAAAGTCTACTGTTTTATTCCTTCCCAATCTCATTCTCTCTCCATCATTGGGAAACCATCATTGACCTACATACACCTCAGCATCAAAACTGCATGGGGGTGTATCTCTCTCATACGCACACACACCTCACACACACCTCACACACACCTCACACACACACCACACACACACACCACACACACACACACACACACACACACACACACACACACACACACACACACACACACACACACACACACACACACACACACACACACACACACCAGCCCACAGTTTATTGCTCTTTTAGCTCATGAGACTTAATTAAGTTTAATTTAAGTATCAACTTTGACTCCTAAAATCCTTCAGGAGGAAACAAATGGGCACAAACGAGTCCATAGTTATAAATTGTAAAAGAAGCCGCTCAGATCATTTGATCTTGGAGAAAATCATTACAGTTTTTTACAATCACTTTGCTACTATTTTTAGAACCTTGATGTCATTTTTCAAAACTCTAGACACAAAACTCAAAACGGTTATCACTTGTAACACAGGCTGTCTAATGTTCAAAACATTGCAATGTGCATTCACATCTTTAAATAAATCTTGCACTTGCACAATCATTGGTTCAAAAAACAAATTTACTGTGAAATACCATTGAAACATAACTATAGATCACCCACACACAAGCAACCGATAGTTTCACTGTGGCATTGTTCGTACAATCATTAAATATTGTAGAACAAAATAGGTGATACAGGTTTCATTATGGTACTACATGTTAAATACATCTCTGTAAAAGTACTGCAGTAGTAGAGAGAATACTACAGACACAGTGGAATCATTTAACAAAGTTTGTAATATATTGATGCAAAACACTACAGTACAATCACAACATAGGTTTATTTGAATCAAAGCAAAAATAATTAGCTATGAAATAGAAAAGAAAAGACAGTACTGTAAAACATCAAATGCAGTGTTCCTCAACTTGCTTGCTTGTACTGTAAGAAACAAAACAGGAGTGATTACTGTACTTCTACATTGTCATCAACTCGGTGTTGTGGATTTGGCCACAGGTTCTCATCTACATCACAATGGATGTTTTCATTAGCCAAACATCTTGGAAAAAACCTTCGGGCATGGCGAATCCAGGCCTGACACTGGTCTGATGTGATGTCATTGCAGGCGTCATCCATGGCCTGAAGAAGAGTGACTTGTTCATGAGGGTGCCTATCATGAACCTTCCATCTCCATGCGGAGAAAAATTCCTTAATCGGGTTAAGGAAGGGAGAGTATGGGGGTAAATACAGGGTGGTAAATTGTGCATGGGCCTGAAACCATGCTTGCACCAGATGAGCATGATGGAACCTGACATTGTCCCACACAATGACATAGGTCACACCTTCAGCTCTACAAACCTGATCGAGCTCATCAAGAAAGGTGACAAGGAGAGCTGCATTATATGGTCCAATATGAGGTCTGCGTCCCACCACGCCATCTTCTGATATAGCCGCACACATGGTAATGTTGGCCCCACGTTGTCCAGGTACTTGGATGGTTGCCCACTGGCCAATGAAATTACGACCTCTCCTCCTTGTCTTGGATTAAAACCTGCCTCATCCAAATATATGAATTTGTGATGGTCGTCAACAGCATCCAGCTCCATCACCCTCTAAAAATACATTTTGGAAAGAGATTTAGAGATTACTGTACAATGTAGAATTTTTGGGAATGTTTTTACAACAGCCGTCTTAAAACTGAACTTACCTGAACATACTCAGTCCTCATTTGCTTCACTCTGTCTGCATTTCTTTCGAAAGGCACACGGTATAGTTGTTTTATAGATACCTGGTGCCTTTTCAGTATGCGTGCAATAGTCGTCAAACTTATTGATCCCACATTGTTGAACATGTTGTAGCGACAATGAGTCTTACATTAAATGCATTAACATTAGCTCAAATGATATATAGGGAATTTTAATAATTAATCACAAATATAATTAATATTGCATATTACAGTTAAATTATCGAAGTTGAAAATAGATCGATTATATATATGAATGATCAATCACAACGAATTATAATTCCTCATTCATATATCAATGGTCCCCTTCCAGATCGATTATATGAGATAACCTTTAATGGAATTAATTTAGCTATCGAACAATCTGTTTGTCCAGCAGTGTTTCTTTTAAGAGCCGCGGGGATTTCAAAGAGTCCTTTTAAAGTTGAAGTTGCAGGCTGTTCATTTCACTGAACGTAGGAAAGGTCCGAAGACGAAAATAAAGAAAAGACTTAAAGAAAAGAAAATAGAAATGGAGGAAAACTCCCTAACGGGAGTCATGGGTCTCCTCTCTGGAAACGTAAGTGCTCACTTGTGCTCTGGTGCTTCGGTGCTTCCGTGTTCCATTTTCTTCATGAGAGAAACTTCTGTGTCAGTCTTTTATGGAGAGGAGGGGTTCACGCCTGCTTCGCGTACGTGAACCAATTATCTTAGAGTATCTCGAGCGGGAAAAGTTTTTCTTTGTCCTGTCAGGATAATTTGTGATGGTATGAAATTTTGTCATTTCTACCCAGAAAGATTGTACACACAGAACAATACATTTTACTGTAATATCCTATGTATGACTTGTTTGGTCAAAACAAGACGGTCAAACAGGTACCAAGAATGGCCGGAAAGAGTAGAAGAAACATAAAGTTACATTCATATGCAGAATTACACACATTTAATGTTCACTCACACGACTATAAAGCCATAATACCGGCTACCATGACCTAGGAAAGATCAAATTCAGGTTTATACATTTCTTAAGTGGTTATACTTATAGAAAATATAAGATTGCAGAGTCTATTCCTCTTTCTTTATCAGAATTCAAGTGGGGGCTGTGACTCCCTTGGAATTCCTTTTGGGGGTCATAAAGTTTATGACCTAGCAAGAGGGATAGTTGCCGAAAGTGATCCTGTTAGGGAATCTTTCTTTGGAAGTATACTTAAGATCCGAAGTTACAGAACAGTCTCAAATTTCATCTATAGAATAAGACAAAACTAATTAGATATGCATGCATACAGGAAGGTCAGATACAATTCTGTGTTATATACATTAAGGACATTTCTATCCTAAGTTGCACACAAAGGACGTTTGTGTGCGGGTATGTATGGCGTGTGTGTATAAGTTCATCCCGTGGTTGGCGCAGGCTGTTGCTCCCCCCTTCTTGGGGAATCACGTGGGGACTCCTGTGGTCAGCATCTGTCCATCCGTGGTGTGTACCACGTGAGGGTTTCAAGAACAACGGGGCCCTGTTTCTTGATTGCGCAATGCGTCATAAATGGAGTTAATCAATGACCTGCTGGCAGACATTGGGGCACCATTTCACATGATTCAAGGTTTTGTGAATTAAACATATATGTGTTCATATTTGTTCAGTAGTGAAAGGAAAACAGGATTCGGTCAGTCGCTACAATGTCTTCATTGTCCAAGATATGCTGGTGAATTTCTGTAAGGCGAATATCATTTCTGGCCCGAACCAAATCGACCACAGCCTGCTCTTGTTGGTCAGTTAGAATTTTGCTTCTGCCTCCACTATTTGGCCTGGTCACAATTCTACAGGGAACATTAGAGTAAGAAGACACTTGGTCACATCACCTATTCTGTGATACACATTGGTATGCAGTCATTTGACAATTGAGAGTAGCATGATGTTTAGTGCATGCTGATAACGTACTGGTTCTCATTGCAGAAAGTTCTGATTATTGAGGCCACGGTTGACCTTCTGAGGTTTGGTTGTATCCTTGTAGCCGCCTCAGTCATTGTCATGCCATGATTTATGACATGGTCTACAACTATTGCCCGAATTTCATTGGACACTCTATGCTGTTGCTACCGCTGTCTTGGTCTGTGGCCTTGTCCTCTACCACGTTTCCCCACACCTCTCAAACGAGGCCCACGACCACCTCTCAGAAGGGGTGCCTGTCCTCTACCACGTTCCCCCACACCTCTCAGAAGGGGTGCCTGTCCTCTACCACGTTCCCCCACACCTCTCATAAGGGACTGCCTGTCCTCTACCACGTTCCCCCACACCTCTCACAAGGGGTGCCTGTCCTCTACCACGTTCCCCCACACCTCTCAGAAGGGGTGCCTTTCCTCTACCACGTTCCCCCACACCTCTCAGAAGGGGTGCCTGTCCTCTACCACGTTCCCCCACACCTCTCATAAGGGGTGCCTGTCCTCTACCACGTTCCCCCACACCTCTCACAAGGGGTGCCTGTCCTCTACAACGTTCCCCCACACCTCTAAGAAGGGGTGCCTGTCCCCTGCCATTCCTTTGACCAACACGTCTTCCTCGTCTTCCTCCCACCACTGCTTGACCTCCATTGTGACCTGGATCACCTGCTGCCTCCATGTTACGTATCACTATGCTCTTGCAATTGGATCCCAATCAACTCTTTATATACTCATTCCACAATGTGCATAATGTGCAGAATTGGACAAGCAATTACAAGGGCCTGCATCTATACAGTGCAGTACTTTCAATACTGTAAATAGTCTGAAAAGGTGGTACAGTATTTGGGACCATAGACAGAGTGTCTGATGAAGCATTACAGTATGATAAAATATTAGGCTACATCAATGGATATTGTAGTCTAATTGGTTCATGCTCCACGCTAATTGGTGACAATGAATCTCGTTATCTTGAAACTTTCATGATTTACTGTAAACATGGAAGATTGTTTGTCTGTTTCCATACAACTATGCATTAAGAGTAATGCAACAGTTACTTATCATTTTGAGCAGTTGTATCAATTGATAGTTAGATCATTGTAAGGAAATGAATAGACACTCATTTGAAATGTAATGTGTCAATTGCCTTTTGAAATAGTAGTACTTTGATGTTAAGTTGTGTCATATTGAACAGGTGATTTTTGTTGAATGAACAAATGATCTAAGTTTTATGTGTATTGTATCCAAGCAATTGAGAAAAGGATTAGAGTTTTAAAAAATGTGCATTTTTAACATTGGTTGTGAGTTTTGTGTCTAGAGTTGTGAAAAATGACATCAAGACTCTGAAAATAACAAAGTGATTGTAAAAAACTGTAAAAATGCATAATGTAATCAAATATGGAAATCTTTGACTTATGACTTAATTGCTGAGTTTGAGTCATTATTAAGACCTAGATTATTGTTTTTTTTTCCTCAGGATAAACCTCTGAGAAGCAGAAAATCTCCATTTGTTCTCCATTTAATCTCTAGTGCAGTCCGTTGAGATTTTAACGTTCTCATTTCTGATTTTTCTCTCCTATAGGAGATTGAAGAATGCTGTAGATCAACAGGGGAAAAAACGAATCACCTCCTCCGTTTTCATCTAGAAACTAATCACATACTCGTCTTTCCCAGCTCCTCCCTTCCTCTCGTTCTGTGTAACGGAGATGCGATCGCTCTCAGTCTTCAATCTATACTTGCTGGAGAACTCCCAATTAGTTTCTTTAATGACTATTGAGCACCAACAAGAAGTAAATTACAGCAAGACATTTCTAGCCTGTGACCGAAGGCAATCCCAGATTCTGTCCAACACGAATGAACAATCGTAAAGGAGTGAAGAGTTCAGAGCCGCACAGAATAACAGTCTTAACTGCTTTAAACAAGTGTATTTAATATCAAAGACTCTCCATAGCAATGAAATTCACACGAAAGTTACTTTATTCAAAGAAAATGTAACAAACTTTAAAAAGACATAGCAAATTTGCCATGGTGTGATTCTAAAGCAGAGCTTCTTGATGTGATAAAAGTGGCTAATTAGCAGTGGTTCAATGTGAAACATTACAAATCAGTTCCTATAAAGAAGAGCAATCATGGGTTTTTGTTCATGTTCTGAAGACATCCTGCATTCATTAAATAATCTTTTAAACTGAAGTTACTTTTTGGAAGAAAGACAATTAGTGCATATATGGGATTGTTGATTTGTAGACAATTGACTCTGATTATGTTTGTGATTTTTCCGCAGATAATCACAGACATCCTCATTTGATGTTTACTTGCTTCACCAGTAAAAATGAACTGCTGTATGTAACTATTTATTGGTTAGATTAACAAACATAAACTTTAGCAAAAACGTGAAACATAAATTTTTGCTCCTAAAATCACTTCCAGACAAGGTCTAAAATTAACACTTACCAAACACCAAGTGCAAGTAAAAACTGGCTCTGGCGAGCAAATAAATGAGTTACTGGACAGATGAAAATTTACCATCAGCAGTAAAGTAGCAAGCCAAGCATTTTTCTTTGTAATTGCCGTAACCACAGAGCGCCATGTGCTGACACATGTGTGGCGCCAAAACAGAAATACAAGGAAGTAAATTAGGATGAGCCTGGATATTTTTGTGACTGTGGGAGACATGATGACCTGTGCTGTTTGTTGCACATATGCAAGCTAAATAAAAAAAATAAAAAAATCCTTTGTCTGAAATGGAAATAGTAGTTAGTAGTAAAATTTTGCAGTTCTCAGTACCAGTACAGAGCAAAAATACTCAGTACAGAGCAAAAACGGTTGAATTAAGTACCATTTTGTCTCACCCGTTGTTATCACTGTCAATCATTGTAGTTTCTGATTCGATTGCGCATTTAAATATGGTTGTCAATCCAGAAACTTTGTGGTGTAGCAGACACCAAGCAGCCCCCACGCGGCCCTTATTTAAAAAGAGACAAAACTTAAGTCTGTGCTCCAAAGCTTTCAAGATGTATGATAGTTTATGACAGGACTATGCTTAAAAAGTGTAATAAAAAGATAATAAATAGATTATAACTACTACATAAATAAAATGTAGTACCATAAAAGCCCCTAATAATACAAAATATGAACTAAAAAACAATATCGAACTAAAATTTGGTACAATCATTTTGTTGAAATAAATACATTTTAAAACATCTGTCATTTTTGTCCGCCACACGAGGAGCACCAAAAAGTCTCTTCTGCTCACCAAGGCTGCATTTATTAGATAAAAATACAATAAACTCAGCAATATTGTGAAATATTATTACAATTTAAAAGAATTGTTTTCTATTTTAATATATTTTTTAAATATAATTTATTCCTGTGATGCAAAGCTGAATTTTCAGCAGCATTAGTCCAGTCTTCAGTGTCACATGATCCTTCAGAAATCATTCTAATATGCTGATATGCTAAACATTTCTTTTGTTAATATCACATAATATTGTTATGGAAACTGACTTTTTTTTTGATGAATAGAAAGCTCAAATGAGCAGCATTCATTTGAAACATTGTTACATTAGAAATGTTAAAATTGGAAAGGAAATTGAAAAAGAAAGTGAATATAAGGGGGAGGAAACTCTGGTGGAAAGAGGAACGGTGAAAAATGGGGAGGAAAAATTGGGAGTAACATGGAGACGAGAACAGCTAAAAATAGATTGAGAAAAAAGGAAAGAGTCTGGTAAGTAAGACAAGATTGACAATTGAAAATGAGAGAGATAAAGAAGATTCAGAATTCCAGAAGGATAATTCTAGATCCCCGATCTCATCCTTGAATTCATACTTACGATTTCTTTCACATATTCGTACCTGATGCAATAGGCCTATAATGTTGTGAAACACAGGTGTATCATTTCGAAGGGAAGTTTTGGTCTGCATTCGTCTAGTTTGACGAGGGGCTGACAGCAAGCGTTGAAGGTACCGGTGTGCAAAAATAGTCTTAGAACATTCTAGAATATGCATGAGGACCACATGACATCAGGACGTGGGTGTCGACATACAGCCGCCAGTGACTGGCCCTTTTCCCGTCCTTAAATAACGTATCTTACAGACTGCGTGCTTTGTGTGTGTGTCTGAGTTCTCCCAGCGCTGTCAGGGTTCACATTACAGGGACCCTGACAAGGTGAACGGCCTCATTAAGATCTCGTCAGATGTGTTAAACTGACGAGATACAGATACAGCCTCTTCTAATCACCAAGGTCAAGTACACTATGCTCAGAGTGTGTAATGTCTGCTGATGATTGACAGCTCTGGAGTGATGAGCACTCCGAAGCACATAAGCTTCTGCCCACCGGACCGATCTGTGACTGACAGCTCCAGCAGTATACGCTGTAATATTGATAATCCAATAAATCATATATACAACTGGATTCTGATGAAAATGTGGATGGTGTTTGTCGTGCAAAACTTGCAGCTGCGATGCTAGAGTGTTGTGGACATTTCTGTGTTGTTAGGTGGTAGGATTTACAAAAATCTTCTTAAGAAAGTTTAAGTTCTTAAAGTCACCATGAAATCAAAATTGACAATTATTATTTTTTATGTAATATTGCAGTGTTTATTATTAATTATTTATCCGTGCACATCATTATTATTTTAAAATTCATGTGCCTTGTAATCTTTAACAAAATAGCTTTCCCTCCCTCTTGCAGCTTATTTCTTCTCTGATGATGTGTTTACTTGTGTGAGGGCGGGGCAACCTGTCAATCACATGAGATCCACCAATAGCAAACCACAACCATTCAATCAATTCCCCATGGACAAAATCAAGTCCCGCCCTACATTTATTCTTGTTTGAGAAGCCGTTTCACTCGGACATCACTATACCGAAGAAAGATTATTGCAACTTTCATTTCAACCCAACTTTAGGATACTAGTACTAGTTTATAAGCAGTGCAGAAGTTCTCAAATATTTTTTTCTTACAAATAATGTAATGGATTGCATTAAGGCTCACTACAGATCACGCAAAAGCACCCAAATTCATCACCATTTTGCCAAAACATAAAATAGTCACAAATTGCCATGAATCTAGCCCTGATTCTGCTCTTCAACAGCGATGCCATAGAAAAATACAGAGCTATCTCAAAAATTCCCTATTCTAGCTTATGCTACTCTAAGCAATGTCTGAAAGTGTTTTGAACACTTCTTGTGCTCGTTTGCCTCTTCACGATGAATCGCTTGCTGCATTCCTCATTTGTAAGTCGCTTTGGATAAAAGCATTTGCTAAAGGAATACATTTAAATGTAAATTATAAAGATGGCTGCACGCTTGTTTCTCTCTGGCATGGTCTATATGTGAAGAGTCTTCTAAGAGTGTAGTAATAGAAAGTAATATAAAAAAACACTCTCCTCAAGGTATAATTCATATCTGTAGCAGAGATGGTGCACCTTAGTTTAATACTTAGAGTTGGGGGTTTGTTCAAATCACTAACCGTAAGTATGAGCGATAGAAACCGTGATTCTTGCCTTGGAAGCTGGGAGGAGCCTGTATGAAACGATTAAAATGATCAACGCTCCCTGACAGGCTGTGTATCAGTAAAGCTCAGCACAAATCTTTTTTAAGTTCAAAGCAAACCAAGTTTTAGTTGAATTATTATCTACACCCCCGTGTTTCACTGGTTTTGACAAGAATTTCAGGAGTCGTAAAGGTAATGTAAATGTCAGAGCGCTGCCTGTCTGGCGGAGGGCTCTTAATCACACTGTAAGGCTGAGAATTACTCAGTCATGGATTGAACAACTAAATCACAGACCATCTCCACTCTCGTCTTTCCTGTTGCATGATGGGTATCAAAATATATGGACATTTTTGCCATTTGTGATGTCCAGTGCTGGAGAAACTGCTAATTATTTAAAGCAGGTATAGCAAGCCAAGCAACTTAAAAGCAGTTACACTAAATAAAATAAAAATTACACTAGATAAATTTACACTAAATAGAAAAAAGTATATAACTGAATTGAAAACAGTGATGAACAGCAGCGTTAACAAAATATTTTGCCATGAAAAGACACAAAGACACTTCTGTGGAGAATCAGTGATTCATTTCTTTTTGAACTTCATTTACATATCGTCTACACAAATTGATTCATTAAAACAAATCTAAACACAAGCGATTTCAACCCGCGTTTTTGAGACTGTCTTTGTTTCACTGCAGTTTTAAGGAGAAAATACTCAGCAATGGTCCTGATTAATACAGTTTTTTTTATTTGCTTTGGTACTATTTTCACAAGTAAGGTGTACATTTTCAAAACTCTTAGTACAAAAATCCAAACTGATCAAACTTGTAACACAGCTAGTCATTCTTTCAAAACATGATCCCATGCTTTCATTACAGTTATACATTTTTCAGTCCACATAATCATTGTTTCAAACACAAGATTATTGTAATATGTAATGAGAACGTTTGGTTTAATCACAGAAACACAACAGTATGGTCTTCTTTCAATTTAGTACTTTTAACAATCAGTTCATTCAACAGCAAACAATGCAAGACACATGTTTCAAATCACTCTTGTTGCTGAAATAATTACAGTAATGGCTACAGTTGCCACATTAGAAAAAACATGTGCATTACCTAACCTATGTAATTGAATCCATAATGTTTGTAATAGTATCTGCAGTGAGTTATCAAAAGCTGTGATGAAGTATGACACAGCCATGAGGTTCTGTGCTAGAACAGAGTTTGCTGGCAATACAGTAAATTATTTTACTCTATACCATTTGACTGAATCTACTGTAGTGGACCTTTACACTTTAGGTTGAGTTACAGTAATGTGGCTGTCCATGGTCATCTGTTTACAGAATCACTGTATGTATGACATACATACTGTAATGTAAAATGCTGTATTTGATGCCATCTGTCTCCCTTCTACTGATGCATCTCTAATCAATCTAACGTTTTACAGTCACTGACCTTTTCCTCTCCCTTATACTCTATTCTGCTTTACAGTGTTTTCACAAATGGCAAATTTCTCTGTATCTCCCTCTCACACACACACATGCGAGTGCACACACTTTGAACATAGTGGTGGTTATTATCTATAAATCACTTATGTAAAAATAATTCATTACATTTGGTTATCCATATCGGAAATTGCAAACAAGTTCTATAGAAACTGTATATAGAATCAATATCTACAGGTGAAACTCGAAAAATTAGAATATCGTGCAAAAGTTATCATTTTAATGATTATGGCTTACAGCTTATGAAAAACCAAATTCAAAATCTCTGAAAATTAGAATATTACATGAAATCAATAAGAAAATAATTTTACTGTACTGTAAATACAGAAATGTCATCCCTCTGAAAAGTATAATCATGCATGTGTATATAGTTCTATATACTAAATGTATAGTTTCACCTTTTTATTTGAATTACTGAAATACATAAACTTAATATTCTAATTTTTCGAGTTTCACTTGTATAGAAATCTATAGGTGTACCAAATGATTCATTGATTAACCATTAAGATCAGTTGGATTAAATAATAGACAAATGTATTAAACTGAACAAAAAGAGATGCAAATCAAAAGTTTGAAAGGAAGAGCTTTATGAAAGGCAGTTACTGTGAATGAAACATTTATGTAGATGAAACACTTATTTTGTGTTGTGAAAAGTATACTTTGTGATTTTGTGAATTGTACTAACACAATTGAAAACATGATGAAATGTTTGAAAAAAGTGCACTTTTGATGATCTGTTGTGATATTAGCACTAAGAGTTTTGAAAATGTACACCTTACTTGTGAAAATAGTACCAAAGCGAATAAAAAAAACTGTAATACAGTAATAACTATTTAAGCTGTGCTACAAATGCTATAGAGATGAGATTTTAGAAGGCATTTAATTATTCTAGAAAACACTAATAATTTAAATTAATAATTAGATTACATAATTATTATAATTAATAATTCACTTGTGTGTGAATGTCTGTATATTGATCTCTGTATTGATCTGCTTATTGTGAGTGATAAGCTCTGGTGTGTGTGTGTGTGTGTGTGTGTGTGTGAGAGAGAGAGAGAGAGAGAGAGAGAGTGTGTATGTGTGCATGTGTGCATGTGTGAGATTAATTTTAATAGGCAGGACTGATCCTCTCGAAAAGGTCAGGCTCAAAGCCCAGTGCACACTTGATGCAATTATTCACTTTTTCCCATTCTCTTCCATGAGTGAGAAAACATTTTTCCTCTTACACTTGTCCAGCTCCCCCTCCTCCTTCCCCTGTTGCTGCTCGTTTAACATGCAGATGTTAACACTAACTAGGTCACCTCATCTCATGATGTCTGTCAAACCATAATTAGAGATATTTTTAAATCTGAGGAAGTAAATTAAGCCCCTGACAGACACCACTGAATCCGTAATGGATCTCTATGGGGAAAACACTTCCCACATGCACAAAAAACTTTTGATCTCTAGCACTGAAGTAACCAGATATTCAGGATTGAGGGACCAAATGTAAACATTTACAGGGATAGTTCACCCAAAAATGAACAGTCTGTCATCATCATTTACTCCACCATCATGCCAATCAAATTCTTTGGAAGCAAAAAAAATGTCCATAGAAGTCAACGGGGTGGTTTTGAACCCCACTGGCATTAACCTGAAACAAAGAAAAATCTTTCTGACCCCAAACTCGTAATGTAAACATTTAAAAAATAAACATGTAAATTATAGACTGTGCAATCAGATTATATTTCAGGCATGTTACTCAGACAATAGCATGAGTGGAGATTTGACTGTGGCCCAACATTTTTGCACAGAAGCTCATAATAAACAAGATGCACACTGATTGCCATGACAACAGTTTATGGTGGCTGAACTTGGTAACTACGAAGCAGAGAAATCCTATAAAAATTCTGACAAATTAGCCAAGCCTGAGAAAGCCTGCCTATGCAAACGGCAAACATCACATAAGCTCACTAGTTTTTGGAGCAGATTTTCCCTCTATCTCTCTCTTTTTGCCTCAGGCTGCAGTAAATGACTTTTCAGACCTCTTTGAGAAGAAGTGTAGTGACACAGTTTGTGGGTGGATGTCTGTCTGTCTGTCTTTGTGACCAATTCAGGATGGCATCAAAACACCCAAGTTACATAATGCCTGGCAGTTACAGTCCAAGCAAATCACAGTGAGTCTGAATAAGAATGAGAGAGAGGAGCCGAAAGCATATAAACCATATGTGAAATAGAGCTTGCACACACATAAGTGCATGTAAGCATGTATGCGCACACACATAAACACATTGTAACTTAAAGGGGTCATGACATGGATTTTTTATTTTTTTATTTTAATATGATCCTTGAGGTTAATTTATAATGTTATTTTTTTTTCTCTGTCTGAAATGATCTGTTTTTAAAGGGCAGCTTGTCAGTAAATGGCCATTGTTATGATTGGCTAACGTCATTGCATAGGGAACTACACTCAAGTTAGTGTTTTAAAAAGATTAACCATATAAAACCGTCATATACAGACAAAACATTATGAAATAATTAACTTAAGGTTTGTGATGCAGCTGCTGTCAGATCCAATATAGCTTCATCTGTCAACAAAAGTTTCTTTGCGTACTCTCCATTACACTGTGGCTCATTTACAAAATAAATGCTCCAAACAAACATATAATCCTCTGATGTGATCCGGGAACCCATTAAAATAAAGCATCCACTTGTTTCTGGTGCTGGGATCCTTCTAAAGTCAGTCCAGAGATTCAAACGAACTGTTTAAACTGGACGCGCAAAAGCAAATTTCGTTCACTCTTCCATTTCCATGACAGACTTAAGCCCCCCCCCCCCCTGCACACCGGGACGATAACACTAGGCTTTAAGTGTGTGAATTGTGTCAGAAACTGAATGCTCATCTGTATACTGTATCCAGTGTAGACAGTGATTATAATGGGCTTTATTTGCTTTTGATGCGTCGCAACGCTCACATCCAGTGAAGGCAAGTGTCAGCCGTTAAGCGCCTGAATGCCAGTGGGCGGGGCCTATGGTGTGATGATGTATAGATTCGTTAGTGTCTTTCTCTGGAGGCAGTCATATGTAAATGTATTTGCCCGTGTGACGTCACAAATCCCACAATATCCAAACAAGCCCCTTTTGGAGCTTGAATAAATAAATGCCTTGTTTATGAGGAAGAAGTTTTAAGCTGAAACTTGCAGGATATTTCAAAGGTACAAAGACCTCTTATATGTCAAAAGATCAAGGCAAATTTGATTTCTCATGTCATGACCTATTTTAATGACAGCATTCACTAACACACGTGGACTCATAGATGTGAGAGAAAACAAAGCACATATTTGTGCACGGGAGAATTAAAATTCAGCCACCTTTATTTCACTCCAGTAAAGAATCCTATATGCAGTTTCTCAGCTTGATCAATGCTCCGAACACACCGTGCAAAAACACACACGCATAAAGATATTTTACGAGCGCTAATGTTCATAAAACAGCCGGCTGAGATGAAACCAATTAGGTTGTGTTCCCCCGAGAAACATTCCCAGCGAGGAGATCGCCCCATACACGCAGAGAGCCGTATAAATATAAAAGCAGCGAGACAAGCTCTGTTCCCTGTGTCTAGTTTTCTGCCAGGACAAAATAAACTGCAGAGACGCAGGATGATCTGAGATGTTCTGTACACAATGCTCATATTGACATTTCTACAGGGATCAATCGGTTTTAGTAATTATTTCAAAGCCACAGAGAGAGACCATTACAGTTTTTCTGCATCACGGTAAAACATGGGGGTCAGAACAGGTAAAAGAATGAAAGCATCCTGGTTAACACTCCAATTTAGTGGCCCAGAGTCATGCTTCCCAGCCTTATAACTGCTCTAAATGTTAGATTGCATGAATAAAACAAGGGCGCTTTAACGAATAAGGTGAAAGGTCTAACCAAACCCAACTCTGTGACATGAGGTTGCATTGCAGATGAATTTCAGCTGGTCTTACAAGCAGAATTTGAATCTCTTTGCACCTCCAAATGTGAAACTGTTTACACCTTCACACTAAATCATTGATAATTCATGTGAAAGGTCTATGAATTACACTGTATATGGTACCAGAGTTACTAATGCAATATAAAGACAGTCTGGAATGTCTGGAAGGTCAAGGGGTTTTTAATCAGTCCACAAGGAAACTAAATCTTTTTAAAAGACACCAGAGTGAAATTATAAAGCGTTTCTGTGGAAGAACCAATCATTGTATTGATGTTTTCAGCGTAACATCTTTAAAAGGAGCACTTTGTTGCATGCAGAGCCACTTGTGGTGACTAACAGAATAATCTAGATACTGGACCAAAATTAATGCATATTGTCAGACGTCGTGCTCATTATACATTGTGTCATCATAATGAGCCATGTAGAAAATAATATGATTTCAATGTGCAAAACAGGAGATCTAACAAGGACATTATTTTTCATGCGACATGTTCTCAACATCCTCACCGTAAATTGAAGTATACATTCATCACTGGGTATCAATGACATGTTAATTTTCTCATTGCACAACCAATATCGACAGATGATCCAGTGAGCAAGCAGGTGTGTTGCTCAGCAACAGAACCTGAAATAAATGCATTAATTAAATGAAATAATTTACTGCGAAATGTCTGAATGGTGACGTCACTCAACGTTTTGGCAAGTACTCATCTAACCGGCTCTGGCAAATAAAGTGTACAGCCAGGCTTGTCTAATTGTGTGAACCTGCAATCAACATTTTTCACTGCGGTGATAATTTAAGGGAGGTAAAATTTCCTTTTCACAGAGAGGCGATAATATTGTAAAATGCACCTATAGAAATCATTCAATGAAGATTAATGCCACAATTTTCATATTCAGAATTTATACATTTACATGTAAATGTGTTTTCTCATGCCATAAATAAATCTATACAGATTTTACACTCTGCAAATCTTTTTGTTGGTCACAAATACATGAACAGATTTAGTCAGAGCCATCAGAAAAGCACCTGCTGTTATTGTAAGCAGCAACAAGCATTGAAGCAACTGAATCATTAATGCTTATATTGAAATCATAAAACGCAGCCTTCTCATAATTATATTGAACACTGTGCTCCTGATATGAATCATATTAATATTTAATCATATTTTTAAACACCTCAATATATTATCTACACTGTTGTTAGTCTGAATGTCTTATACAGGCTGAACACATTACTCGTGGTTTCTGCTGTGGAAAAAAGGGCATATAAATTTGCTATAATGGCTTCCACACACCAATCAATAATGCATAGGACTGGCTATTGATAAGATAAATCTTCCAAGCTTAACTGACCACAACTTACTCCTACATGTCTCCCCATACCTAGAGTGGCCCCAAAATATATTGAACACTTAAAATGTCTGAATGTTATTGCAAAGATGATAAAACATCAATTCAAGTGGCATCTTGACAAATGTTGTAGCATCTTTTCTCAGAAATTACTTTAATTTTTGGCATTTTTGCTCAATGACTTGTAACTTAAGTGTTTAGTGGAACAGTATATCTGATGTTTTATCATTTGAAAACTTAAACTTTTTGGGGTTGGTACATAATTATTTTTTATGTTTCTTATATATATTTAGGTCTCTTCAGCTTACCAAGGCTACATTTATTTGACAAAAAATACTGTAAAAAAATCTTTAATATTGTTAAATATTATTACATTTTAACTAATTATTTTCTATGTTAACATATTTTCAAATGTAATTTATTCCTGTGATGCAAAGCTGAATATTCAGCATCATTCCTCCAGTCTTCAGTGTCACATGATCCTTCAGAAATCATTCTAATATGCTGATTTGCTGCTCAAGAAACATTTTATTATTATAAATGTTGAAAACAGCTGTGCTGCTAAATATTTTTTGTAGAAACTAGTACTACAATACTTTTCCCAGGATTCTTCGATGGATAGAAACCTAAGGAATCCTTGCGAAATATTAATTAAAAAAAATATCTTATCCCCAAAAACACCAAAACCACAAAGAACATCTTAGCAAACGCGCAATGCCCTGGCAACGACCAAAGTTTCTTCAGAAAACATAAACATCTAATTTCGTCTGAAATACTTTGTATCCTTCATTTTAAACACCATTTTCAGAAAGAAAAAAAAATTCTCACAAGTGTAGTCAGACTGTTTTGACGCCACGCAAGGTTCTACCAATTAACTCAGTCTCGCTCTTCCTCCTCTCGCGTATCCCTGTTGAATTTCCCACGCGCGCAGCATGTCACATCCGGTTTCAGGACCTCGGACAGCTCGCGGTCGCACTCCCCAATCTTTCTGTCTCACACATCGAGATACACACAAAGTTTTGGGCTAACCAGACCACCCTCCGTGACGCGAAACCTCCAGAGCCGCTAATCTAACGGGCACAGGAGTCGATTGTCGGGGAGGCAGAAAGAAACACGGGAGAAAACGGGAGGCGTGAGACGACGCTCCGCGCGCGAGATGCCCAGAGACGGCTGCGCGAGACCGAGTTCTGTTTCTCTGTCATTCTGTTGCTGAGAAGAGAGAGAGAGAAGCGAGAGATCGGGGACAGAGGAGCGAGGAGAGAGCATCATCGAGCGGGTCTTAACGAGGCACCAGACCGGATCTGCATGCGAGAGGGAGTCCGAGCGAGCGGAGGCGCGAGATGCAGCGCGTGAACAAGCTCTTGAGTCTCATCGTGCTGGTGCTGATGGGTACGGAACTCACGCAAGTAGGTCTATCGCCATCTTTACCTCCTACACACACACACACTCACACACACACACACACACATACACTTAGAACACAGATCAGACTGCGGTGAATAAACCAGATTACTGTAAAAAAAGAGATTAATAGACGTGATTACAAGTGGAGAGATACGTAGAGTCCACGGTTACTCATTAGCTCACAGCAAACATGAGAAACAATCTGCACGCGAGCAAGTTGCAAGAAAAGCGCACGATTTACATATTTGTGCCTCATGAAAGCCCAATTAAAGGAAACATTCATTATAACATATTAGGATTCATGCTACTGTATTGAATTGAATCAAACCCCATTCAGCAGATCTTACCAAAAAATTAGACATTTACTTTTCAGAAATGTGACCACAATGATATCCAATACAATCATGTTGCTTCTGTTTGGGGTCAGATTGATTATGGAAAATAGACATTGCAGAAAAACACATTGCATGTTTTTTTATTTTATTTTATAACTGGTGTCTCTGAGACCCTAAAGGGTGTTTTTAGTGTATCACAAGTCAAACATATTACTAATACAATTCATGAAGTATCAACCTGATATAAGGTTGTTTTTGAGCTATTAAATGCCTTTAGAGACCAGCTAAGTAATATTAATGCAATTATTTTGTGGAGTTGTAATTGCACATTGCTATTGTCAGCACCACACCAATTACATGAAATAGTGTAGGAATGATTTGAAAAAGTCTACATAGCGCATAATTATGATTATATAATTATCAAAAATAGGGGGAATGAATATATACATTTTTCAGATTGGGGAAAATATGTCACCACCTGTCATAATTGTGTCTATATACCTTAGGATAGATGTGATGTTTAATTTTACATGAATGAAAATATGTTATAGTATATGTTGTGTTTAATGGGTTAAGTTGTACCTCATCCTTGATTTTAATTGTTCAACCAATGTATCTGAAATAAACCACACAACATGGCTTATGAAAATTAAATGTGTCAAATCTACTGTAAGTAGTACTGTAAATCTACTTTCATTTACGTCAAATTAAATATGGCATCTCCCCTTGTGTATGCTCCTGTTAAAATGGACACTGATATGGCAAAGTGTTACAAAAAGAAACTGAAGCTTTGCACTAGAGAATTCGAGAGCATTTGGCCGCTCTTACTAACATTCCCTAGTGCGCAGTGTTCTTGGCTTGTACATATGCAAACAGTGCTCTTCACGCTTCAGTTATTACTTTAACCAGCGTCTCACTGTAGCATGTATTTTCATATTGATCAGAAAGGATGAGCATGTGAACCGTACAGCCTGTGTAAATGTTGCATTAGGCTCGCAGCGGGGCAGCATGCTTACTCGGCATGTGCGCGCAAGTAAATCTCAAACTGACTCGGCCAAACCCATAAATTACTGTCGCGTGGCTCGTCATCTTCTCATCTCAGAGATTTACGGCCCATTGAATCTGCGACAATTTGCCATTTTGCTCAGCTTTACCCGGGTTAGAGAAGAAGACTCCGCACAAGAACATACACATGCACATGGTAGCCCATATCCAAAAACCTTTCCCATAGCTACACATAGAAAAGTAGTGTTTCTTCACAGTAGAATGGCATTCTGTGATTCAATTTGGCTCTGCTGTCAGTGTTAAATTAAACACATGAAGTACCTTAGGAGCACAGGTGTGAGCAAATGCATGCCGGAACTTGCATAAATGTGATCTAGTTTCAAACTTTCAGGAAATTGTCATGGTTTGATAATTGTGTTGTGGAATGTAAATGAACTGGCTTTCAGAGTTGAGAGTAGTCACAAGGTCCATTTGAGTTCTTTTTCTGTTCTGTTCCGGCCTCCAGGCTTGTTAATGGACATAACCCCAACACTCTTAAAAATAAAGGTTTCAATTAGAACGAAAAAAAGAGTCTAATGTCAAAGGAGAATCTATGTGAGCTTTTTATCCTCTATCTCTTTAGAAAACCATCTGTGTAGGGATGCTTTAATGGACCACGCATCAATATGCTATATAATGTGACTTCAAGATCTTTTTTGATCTTAAAGAACCATAATAAGAATTCAAGAGCCCTGTAGAGAGAAAAGTTGATAAGAAGAACAGTTGAAGAACCTGTTGAAGAACTTGCAGAACACACCTGAACACCTACAAACACATGCACCATTCATAAAACACGACTTACTGAACACCACCTGAATAACTTCTCCTTAAATGTAAATACCCCTCAGAGAATGCTTAAACGGTAACAGCTGCTGAACCTAAACACCGCGCAACAATTCCCCCACAATACACATACTAAACACCATCATGAAACACCTCCAAAAATACCCTTTACTGCCCACAAAACATCTCCTTAATGGAAAAAACACTCTCTGAACATCTACTAAACTGAACACCACCAATAAAAAAGCCCATTACACCACCCACAGAACAGCTGGTATACTACAGATTTCCTAAACACCACTATCAGTTCACCCACTTCACTAGTTCGAAAACTGAAACAGTTTGACAGAATGAGGTCTAAAGTGATCTCATTTTAAAAGACTGTAACAAAATTTAGGTCAGAAAGCAAGTTGGAACATCATATTTCCCTCTGTCAAAATTATGCGCCAACCATCGATTAGATTCAAATTGATCCAACCAGCAGTTTTTCTAGAGGGCTTAATGTTTCTAAAATATACATAAAAGCATTGAGTAGGTAATATTACCCAAGCTGACCCCCTCTTCATGTGATCATGTAAAGCAACACTGATTGGAGGATGTTGAGTTTGTTTGACTGGAATTTTCAGGCAAATGCAGAAAGAAGCATCAAGCACCAGTCCTAGGAGACATAAGAACAAATTTAGACCTAATTTCTAATAAACTAGTAGCTCTTTATTTATGTGTTAGATATGTCCCGCACAAAATGTTCAGTTTTAAATAGAAATACAACAACACAGGAAAGCAAAATTGTCATGGTGATTTCACAGTCTCTAGTAAACCACACAAAATCGTAACTTAAACTTGACAGCCAGTGATCATCATGATTTTTTGTTGAACAGAAAATGTTGTTGTGACATAATGTTAGAACTTTTACAGTAAGTAATGTGCAACGACTTAAAGCAACGATTTATGCTGACTTACTTTTAGCCTACAATAAATGTTACATAATTATAATTGAATAAATAAATAAATTGTAATAAATCATTTTAATTTATTTAAACTATTTTTATTATATAATTTTCGTTTTTTCTTATGTCAAATCTCTCTCTCTCTCTCTCTCTCTCTCTCTCTCTCTCTCTCTATATATATATATATATATATATATATATATAACTACAATACATTATTGTTTATAACAGTTTGACAGAATGAGGTCTAAAATGATCTCATTTTAAAAGGCAGTACCATAATTTAGATCAGAATGCAAGTTGGAATATTCCCAATATTAAATACATTATTGGAATGTAAATAATATGGAATTTTTTGTTCTTGCATTACCCACTTAGCTCATAACTCTGGCACGGCGCGTGTTCCTTGGGTTTCAGTGGGCCTGATGCTTCTGCTCCCAATGCTGCCTATGCTGTCTTTTCAATTTGTGTTAATGTCCTAATCGTATTTCAGTATGTAGCCCAAGTCCAAATGTAGAATCCATTCAAACTTCCATTAACAAGAGAGAGATTGAGAGTGAGAGAGAGAAATAGATCATGTATCCACATTCTAAAAGCTCAGTTCCCCCAGCTATAGAATGGATGAGATTTGTTCTTGATTACCACGGTACAGATACGTGTCTTCTATGGTCTTATCACCTTCATGGAGATAAAGGTCATCACCGTGGTCTCACAGAAGAGAATAATCTAGCCTGTGGATAAGGAGAATTATCATATTAGTAATGGTTCTGCCATTAATCGATTGTGTCTGGTTTTGAGGATGAAAGGGAGATAAAAAGAAAGCGTGTGTGTGCGTTTGAAAAGGAAACACAAGCTGTTGTTTATATGATGGCATTTTACCACCCCTGACACTCATCGTTTCTCTCGAACAATCCAATCATACACACACACACACACACACACACTTTTCTTGAATTCTCCAGTCGATCACTAGACAGATCTATCATCAGCATGCACTCAATCTTTACACTTGTGTTGTCCATCATATAGTCCCTAGCATCTGAACTGTGAAAGGGCAAGTGTGTGTGTGTTCATTGTTTTAGAAAAAGAGATGCGTAAGGGTCGATTCACACAGAACATGTTATTTCCATTCCACTGCTCTACTTTTCCATTGTTTTTCTCTGTAAACATAGGGGCCAGGATATTATAGAGTCTTGTAGACACCTGGGTAGGCTGTTTTAACCTAGGCCACTTCGCAGTCGTAACCAACTAGAAAACTGTAGTGAGTCTTCAGTAACAACATGGCAATACATCAGCAAACAGCCAACCAAAAGGCAATACAATTACAACCATTCAGAACACCCTAGAAACACACTAACAATCACTAAGTACTCTTTAGCAGCATAGCAACAACCCTGGCAGCCACCCAAAACACCAAAGCAATCAAATACCACACCATACACTAACATAATTCAGAACACCCTCGGGTATTATATATTATTTGCAGGCATCTGGAATATTGAAATCGCTTTTGAATGCACGCTTGCTTTTTACTTTCATTTTCGAATTCGCGATCACGCATACTCTGTGTATAGGGAGCGGTGGTACTGACCACACGTTTTACAAGATAAGCTATTTGTCAATGACGATCTGGATCTGTGGCGTATCAGGATAGAATTGTTTCATTATTCCAAATAAATAGATTGAGATTTACAAATAAATGGAAAGAGATTCACAAAAATTTATCAAATTCACAAATAAATAGATTAAGATCCAGAAATAAATATGCTATGATTGGTCTGCGCAAATGGCGGTTATCTGACTGGCTTAAGTAGAGGTGGGTGGAGTCCACTTATTTGTGGATTTGTCTGCACGTATTGATGCTAGAAATGTTTCAAAATCCAAAAATGCGTGCAGGGATTAACAAATGCACAGGAAGCGATTCACAAATACACAGAAAGCGATTCACAAATGCACAGGAAACGATTCATTTTTAATAATGTTTGTGAAACTCTTAACATTTATTTGTGGATCTTAATCTATTTATTTGTGAATTTGATTCAATTTTGTGAATCTCTTCACATTTATTTGTGAATCTCTATTTATTAATTTGGAATAATGCAACAATTCTATCCCCATAGGTGCGCACCAAATCCTGCGCCATCGTCCTGTCAGTTATCTCTCCTTACTCTTGTCATGTGATCAGTGAAATCTGACTCCTGCTGCTCTGTGTTGCGATTCTGCAGCTCATGCTGTATGGAGCAGAGAAGACGCTTTCAGTTTATAATTATAGCGTTCGTTGTCCAACTGAACTAAATGTTTTTTATGTGTGTAATAAAAAAAAAGCAAAACGACAGTGGGGGCGGTGCTGCGGTGGGCAAGTAATGTAATCGGGCATTGCAACACCCAAAACGCCCTTGCATCTTGCCTGTGAATTTTACACAGTCAAACACCACTTCATTTTTTTCTTCAAGAAAATACCAAAAATTCTACCATCTGTTCACACACACTGCACTCTCCTTCCATTTACCAAGATATCATTTTTTTCTAAATCACAAAATAAATCCCTATGTTTTGAAGCAGATATAGACTGATATTCTATGAACTAGCACTGAAAACAGCCGGAAGAACAGACTGCTTGGAGAACGCAGGGGAAGGGGAGTGTAAATGTTCAAACAGCAGGGCTCCGTTCCAAACACCTCTGCAGTACCACGGGCACCAGGGCCCAGAGTCAGCCAGAGCATCTGAAGTTTCTGCAGAAGAAAACTTCTGAAAACATGGACTTCTCCTCCTCCTCCTCCTCCTCCTCCTCCTCCTCCTCCTCCTCTCTACACTGCAGAACCGTTTGGGAGGTCTCCAGCACTCTTGTTCAGATCTATTGATAAATCACTTATATCATGCTGGACTGTTTTTTTACACGCAGCCTGAAGCTGAAGGCTTTACTGTAGACCATTACAGATGAGTTACTGCTGCCACACTCGCCTTCTGTCCAACAGCACAGATGGTTTTTGCTGCTATACTCTGAACCAAGAATCATCTAGCGCTCCTGATCTACAGGATATTATTGTTTTGCTGGGGGCTGCAGAAATTACACAGCCTACACATGAATTATTAAAGATGATAAAAAGAACAGTGTTAAAGGGAATCCCAATTTGAGATTAAGGTCTTGCTTCTAAGTCAAATTGATTGCTGTCCTGACCCAACAGATGAGTGCTTTTGTAAAACTATTCTATGTGTTTTTGTAAAGAACATACGGATTAAAGAAGCTGTTCACCAACGAATAAAACAATTATGTACTCTACTCACCTTCATGGCGTTCCAAACCCATGTGACTGGCTTTCTTCTGTTGCACACAAAAGCAGATGTTTGCCAGAATGTTCACGCTGCTCATTTCCAATTAAACTGCATGTAATGTAGACGGATGCTGTAAAGCTTCAAATATCTAAAAAAAATAACAACATGAGGGTGAGAAAATTGTGGCATAATTTTCATTTTTGGATGAACTATCTCTTTAAGGTTTAGCTTTAACCTCATTGGTCTTAATGTTAAAAATGTCTTGATCAATTCGCTGCTTAATACCACAATCCAAGCACAATCTATTTGATGTCATATTTTTATAGAAAAACTTGGTTTGTCATTTATATTCTAGTCTTAGTGTGTAGAGAGAAATAGCCAAAAACTCCATTTAAATTCCTGATGTTGATTAAATTAATCAACATAGACATTTGGCATTACTTTTGATTGTTTGATTCATCAGCCCAAAATTGCTTTATTGAAAAGTATTATTTAGCACAGTTTCGTGATTAAAAAAGTGTCAGTGATTTATCAAGAGCCCGAAAGAAAGCTAGGTTGGAAATAAGTATTTAATTAACATGGTCAAGTTCATAGAGTTTACAGAGAACTAACGAGACCAAATGTTACATCAAATATGAAAAACAACCTCCCGAGGTCACTAATTTGTAGATAAGTGTCTGTTTGCCAGTTACAAGTCCGAGGCCGTGACCCAAGGTCAGCTAAACATTGAGAGCGTTCTAATAAGCTATGCTGAATATTTTTATGCAAAACATCATCCTACTATGTGCGGTGGATATGTTTCTGATTAATCTGAAATAAGAACAAGCCAATGTGATTCAAGTTGCATTGTTCATTGGCACACACACAGAGATATCTCAAGGCCAAACAAATTCAAGCCCAAAGCGAATTGTGCTGAAGTGACCTTCTGTTTCTATGGCTCTATCATTCATTCACTCCATCTCTTTTATGTCTCTCTCCATCTCCTCACACATAAAATGCAACCAGGGTTGTAACCGTGTTATCTGGGAGGCCAAGTCCAGAAGATATTTAACTGTCATCAATTACTGACATTTGTGTTGCTCCAAACCTCTGGTTTCTTTCCTGGGCATGAGCTGCTCACTTCCGTACAATTAAAGCAGATGGGGACTTGGACTGTTGAGCCCTAAAAAATTTGAAAGAAACATCATAAAGGTAGTCTGTTTCACTTGTGCACTAAATTTCAAGTCAGTCTGAATTTCTAAACTTGCCTAGTCACCATTCAATTTCATTGTATGGAAATTGTTTTTTGTCTTCTACTGGAAACTGGAAATCATACAGGTGAGAGTGAATAAATGATGGCAGATCTGGTCCTTTAAGACCAGTACAGAAAGATCGGATCATTTCGGATCCACAAGCAAACCAAAATGTGTGTGTGCGTGTGTGTGTGTGTGTGTGTGTGTGTGTGTGTGTAATAGACAGTGACAGGCCCGGAAAGAATATCTGCCCTAGATTCAGTGTTTTAGATGTTTTCTGTGTGATGTTTTATTAAAGTGAGGTTGGATGTGCTGACAGAGACACAACTGGATGCCTGACACTCCCTGAATCTCTCTCGCTCTCTCTCTCTTTCTCTCTTTCTCTTAAAGGTCAGTCTGTGTAAAGTGCCATCCCTTTAACATATTCATGTTTTTATCCAAAATAGCAGTTTATTTTAGACTAAAAATCTGGTTTATTTATTAAACAACCGTGAATGTATATTTAAAAACTTTTAGGTATATTTAAAAACTAAAAGACAAAGAAGATACGAATACTTTGAGTGAACACAATAAAAACTACCCTGAACTAGGCTATTCTCAGGACATTGGTGTGTGTGTGTATATATATATATATATATATATATATATATATATATATATATATATATATATATATATATATATATGTTGTCACATGCTGTATGTTTTATATTTTGTCATTTTAAACTCAGTTTGAATGCTTTCTTCTACATTGTTCAGCAAGACTTATTTCATATTTCAAAGAAAAAAAATCTTAAATCCGTTTTAAACAGCAAGTTCCTGTTGTGACAACTTACCCCTTATAGTTTGACTAAATGCCCAAATGCAGGGGGCATAAAGATAACATACACACTGAACTGTATCTCTTTTCCAGGGAAAAGAGTAAAAAATAAATTTAAAAAAAGTTTCCTTACTTGTACCCACACACGTAAAAAATTAAAAATAATATATGATATAAATAAATAAAATTACCCCCTGAGAAATATTCACTAGAGTAAGAAGTGTCAAACAGTCCGGGTCTCCTCTGCATATTTATATAGCCTAATGTGATTATTTTTGGTATCAGGATTCATGCACATCTAACAATGACGCGTTTTGCACTTCTTGCTGTGTCACGACTACTCACTGTGCCATGGCACGTCTAGGTCTGTGAACAATAGGTGTTAACCAAGCGATGCATGAGACTGCACACTGCTCGTCCTGTCATGCTGCCAGATAGTAATGGGTATAATTGCATTAAAGTTCCACCGATCACAACACGGGGGCGCTAGAGTCATTCTAATGCAAACTGAGTTAATGCACTTGCGGCACTGGATGTGTAGGACGAGCGCATCGTGTGTCTCTCTATATAATTTTTCACTAACAATCCGTCTACGCATGTGCATGATAAATATTTACATATGTTTAAGGCTGCAATAAAGATATTCCAACCACATATGCTCCATATGTTTCCCTTTTTCCCCAGTCGTTTATATGATAAATAGGCTATGTCTCTGATGTCTCGTGACACTTCTTTTCAGTTGTTTAACGGTAATTTTTTTGAAAAACACTGATAGAATTGACTTTTGCAGGGTTCTTTTTAAAATAACCCTTTAGCTGTGTGTTTATTCGTTTCATTTTACGTTTCAGTAACATGTGACGTTACAAAATAGACGCTCGCGAACAGAAGTAGCGTTTAAATATAGGCTACAGATTTAAATATAGGTTACCCACACAGACAAACATTAGTGTTTTGTTAAAAATAAAAAAAAATAATAAAAAAAAGCTGACGCTTAACTATGCTTAAAGACAACTTTGGTGGCGCGAGAACGAAAGGAACCTCAAGATTGTGCCGCGAAAATGATGTCTTTGTATAATTTGCACACTGGTGACAGTTACGGGTTATAATGGGAGGATAGTTAAAGGGAGAGCGCGAGAGAAATGTGATCATTATTCACTCCCGTTGACCCGAAATGGAGCGTGACATTGGGATGTTTCGTTTATAACCTTCTTGTGCGTGTGGCTTTGACAATATGGGTCCATTAACGCGATCCGGTGCCAAGTGCAAATCCCTGATGGCGCGTCTCGTGAGCACAGGGGCTTATATAGGAGCGCGTGGCGCCGCCTCCTTTCTCATCCACGGAAAGCGGTCGGCGTGTGCAGTTGTAATCCATCCATAGTAATTCACTTGAGTTGGGAAGGCGGACCAATAAGGGCGTGAACGCACACAAAAGAGGCTTGGATAACAGAAAAGACACCAGACGGGACCAGCGCGGAGAAGAGGGTCACCACTGCTCGGTTTCCATTACTTAAATCACACCGGACTCCTTTTAACCAACGGCATAAATCAAGATGAGCACCATGAGACCGTCCGAACCGGGACCGTTAGAGGAGATGATGCGGATGATGGTGATGCACGACGCGCTCACGGGCAGCGATGCTCGCCGTTATGGTTCCCGGGTGGCTTGTGTAGAATGAGAGTTTGGGTCAGTGCGCACAGAGATGCCGGTGCCTTTGCTGAAGATCGGTGTGGTGCTCAGCACCATGGCCATGATCACCAACTGGATGTCCCAGACTCTGCCATCACTGGTAGGACTCAACACCACCAAGCTGACCGCGGCGCAGGGCGGCTATCCGGACCGGAGTATTGGAGTAAGTGTCGGGTTGTTTTCCTTGAATATTCAAATGTAAAGTTCAAATATTAAGCAATTAACTCAACATGTGAAGAAAAAGAAAAAGAAAATCCATTCGCGCATACAGCAGCGCGAATCATCTCCGCGGTTTTTGTCGACATTTAAGGGGGCGTTCACACGGGGGCGTTATTCTTGTAAATTATGTAGCATTCTTTTATTTTAATTTTCGAATGGAGCGGGTCTTGTGTGCGCGCCTCCTTGCGCGTTCTTTCTCGTTTTCAGAAAGTGGCGTTCACAGACATGCTGCTTGTGATGTCCTGGAACTTCGAACGCTTAGCTCATACATATTCAAATTTGCAATGTTGTCGTTTCGAATATGAGTGTTCTATTTCGCCCTATTAAACTTTTTATTTTATTTTAATGAACCAAAACTGCTGAACTAAAACATTTTTTTGCGATTTCACTAGAATGAGATGCAGTGCATTCAAAGAGTAAAATAGGTCTGAAAGCAAACTTTAAAAAGTCAAACTTGACACGTCTTAAAGCTATCTCGAGTCTCTGTTGCGTTCATGAACGCAAGAACGTGTCTTGTGTGAGAACGTTCTTGTGTTCAAAAACAGCATAGCTGAATGGAACAAAGTATATCACCAACATTTAAAAACGCAGTTGTGTAGTTCTTCTATAGTTCTGTCATTTTCACTTTCACAATTGTAATACAGTTTAAATGGACAATTTTAATATAATATAACTTCTAATATTAACAAATATAACATGAAACGACAGCAAAGCGGATAGAAAGTCTATTTGCAGTGAGGTAATATTCCATAAGTGCACCATTGGTTTGGAGATTTAGGACTCTCCAGACCTGCATCAGCGGATGTTCATCAATCCTCCATCTGTTCCTCACTCTCACCAGCTGTGATCGGATCTGGATCTGTAACACGAGTTCAAGAATGGCACAGCTGAACGGGATAAGATCCCTTCACTCTAACAGCTGTCAGTCAAATGCAACCATAAAACTGTGTGTGTGAATGTGACTGATGTTTGTCTTTCTGGTAGTAGATGTAATGCTGTTGCATTCTGATTGGTGGGTGTGAATATGGGCGTGGTCTGATATGATGAGGTTTCATGAGCAGATGGGGTTTTGTGTAATCTTGTGTCAAGTGTTTGTAATGCCATCGAGTATGGGATTGTAAATGAGACCTTAACCTTTAGATGTTGTATTACTGGTAAAATCACCTTTCTCTTTCTCTCTCCTCTCTCACAGGTTTTACCCGCTAACCCAGAGGAGTCATGGCAGGTGTACAGCTCGGCTCAGGACAGCGAGGGCAGGTGTGTGTGTACGGTCGTTGCACCTCAGCAGACCATGTGCTCGAGAGACGCCCGCACCAAACAACTTCGCCAACTACTGGAGAAGGTGACCCCCCGACCCATAATGCTCTTCTGCATTGCCCTTGGGCATCACGTTACCTTTAATGCAAAGTTGCCACAGACACCGAATCTATGACAACCAGAGTTTTCCTCCAGAGATCAAAGTGACCTAGAGGCATGAGCCTAACAACTCATAGACAACAGTATCATTCACATACAAACACACAGAGTTAATGAGTTCCTCTGGAACACGGCTGGAGCAGAGGCAAACAGCCTTTTCTCAGAAAGACAATGAGGCAACTCCTCGGACAAATCAGATGATTAGCAGACGTGGAGTAGCTGCAGAACTCGATAGGTTTCTGAAGGTCACTAGATATATATAGATCATTATATATGGATGTTTTTAGAGTACTTATATTTATACGTTTTTTGTAAACGTGATTATCATGATCTCAAACATGATTTTATTAATGGTCCGAATAGCACCTTGTGTTAAATTATTAGGGGAATTTTTTTTTTTGAAAATAAAAGAAAAGGAAAAAAAAAGTAAGATATATATTGCAGTAACAATAATATATATATATATATATATATATATATATATATATATATATATATATATATATATATATATATATTATTGTTACTGCAATATATATCTTACTTTTTTTTTCCTTTTCTTTTATTTTCAAAAAAAAAAATTCCCCTAATAATTTAACACAAGGTGCTATTCGGACCATTAATAAAATCATGTTTGAGATCATGATAATCACGTTTACAAAAAACGTATAAATATAAGTACTCTATATAAGTACTATATATAATATATATATATAATATATACATATATATTATATAAACACAAACGTTTACGTTAAATGCGATTAATTGCAATTAATCGATTTGACAGCTCTAACACACACACACACACACACACACATACATACATACATTATATATATATATATATATATATATATATATATATGTATATATAAAATTTCAATTTTGATAATATATCTCTAATTTTGATAATATATCTCTAATAACTATGTTTTTTTTTGTGTGTGTGTTTTTAGGTGCAAAACATGACGCAATCAATCCAAGTATTGGACCAGCGGACCCAGAGGGACCTGCAGTACGTGGTGAAGATGGAAGATCAACTCCGCGGCCTGGAGACCAAATTCAGGCAGGTGGAAGAGAACCACAAACAAAACATCGCCAAGCAATACAAGGTAAACACACAATTATATACAAGCAATGCATATTTCACATGAATCCACACATCAGCCCAAATGGAAACAGCACACACACACACACACACACTAACGCACTACAGACTGCATGCACACCTTAAATGCTTGTATGATTTTTGTGAAATGTGCAGACCTGTCTGATTCCATCCAAACAATTAGTGAGATTTTGTGCAAATGTAATATTTGCATTTTTTCGTAGATTATTTTGTACATTTACTACCTTCAAAATGTAATCATACGAATAATTATAATAGAAAATAATAAAAGTTAAGCAAGTAAAACTATAATTAAACAATAATAAAGGATCTGCACATTTCAGTTTTTATAATGTACCATAATCAAAACGTCCCGTGACACACACTTGAATCGTGACGCATGCATGGAATGTAATATTGTTTGCACTTTGTAACACAAGCGTGCGTGTGCAAGTACATGAGCGTGTGCGTGTGTGACTGTGAGAGCACGTGAATGTGATAGATAGGTTAGAGAGTTAGCTCCCTGTGCTGAGTGTGTTGTTTCTTGCTTGCAGGGCTAACTATAAAGACATGATAGGAGAGCCAGAGGCCAGAAGAGGCAGGTCTAACCCACGATTGGCTGAAGTGGGCGTCAATCATGCTGTTTATGTCACGATTCTCATATTCTATACGACATTAGCTGTAAGAAACACTCCTCCCCCTCCCTTATCCAACCACCAATCAGATCTCCTCCTGCATGCTACTCTAAAGAATTGTTACGTTTTATTTATATGATCTACATTATTTAGTTTCATGATATATTGCTATTATTATTATTATTATTACTACTACTACTACTATTACCATTATTATCTCATCTTTGCTAGTATTGCTTAAGTTTTTTTTTTTATTATTCCTCTTATTATTTGTCACTATGAATCTTTGGTTTTTGAAGTAATATGCGTTTTTGAAGTAAGGAATTTAATCTTAACATCACATTGTTGTATGTGAGTTGTAATTTCAGCATGTGTCCCTTTCTGCTGTTGCATTCTAAACGATAACTAATAAAGTCTTTTCCCAATTGTTTACCGTGTTCAGAGCGCTTCATTTCGTCGATAAATGTTTGTAGATATATAATTTTTATACGAATCTCAATAGTTTTACTGCAGCTCGGCCTCTGGTCTCTCACTGGCTCTACAAGCACACACGCACACATACGCACGTTTTATGGGGACTTTACATAGACATAATGATTTTTATGCTGTACAAACTGTATATTCTGTCCCCTAACCCTAACTCTATTCCTGAACCTATCCATCACAGAAAACTGCCTGCATTTTTACATTTTCAAAAAACATCACTTAGTATGATTTATAAGCTGTTTTCCTCATGAGAACCGAAAAATGTCTCCACAAGGACAAGGATTTCGGATATTGCCATCTTTGTGGGGACATTTTGTCTCCATAACGTAGGGTTTTACCAGGACCACACACGCTCTTAAAAATAAAAAAATGTAAGAACATTTGAAAAAGTTTGTCATACATTAGAAGTTCTTCAGATCAACATATTGGTTAATCTCTTTTTGAAGCACCAGTACATACACTACATGGCCAAAAGTATGTGGGCATCTACTTAAGGGATTTTCATCTACAACATCACTAATGAATATAAAAAAAAGAATACTTTAACATGCTTTTAAAAAGAGTATATTATGGAAATAGTGCGGACTGAATGTAATGTGTTTGGACACTGAATTACACGTTAATTGCAATTAAATGAAAATGTATTAATAAGTTTAAATTTAAACCCAACCCCAAAGTACATCTTTATACAGTATGTAATTTCATCATTATTTCTATATTTTTTAAAATATGCTTAAAGTATTCTGCCGAATCTACTGACAAGCACTGGTAAGCTAAAAGATACTTTAATGAAATCTCTATTGAATCTTGTAAGTCATGTATTTAAATTTGTAATTATTGCACATTTGTAATGAGGAAATTGCAATTTTGTACATTAAAAAAAAATTCACCTTAAGAGTAATATTAAATAACACGTAATCAGTAATCAAGTACTTTACATGTGCTTTAGTATGCAACACATCAAAACAAGTGCTTCTTTATAGCGCAACAAAGGATTATTAAAACAGAATGATTTAAAAAGTCAAATTTAAAAAGTAAACCTTTTGACAGTATTACAAAGTTCAAAGTGTGTTAAGAAAAATATCTGCATATATCTTAAAAAAATATTATCTTACAATTGTAAGCAAACTTCTTTTTTTACAAGCATCTATAGAAGAAGGGGTCCGTTTTTGCTCTAGCGAGGTTAAAAAAAATGTATTTATCTAGTTGTCTGACATGGACGAAACTTGCACGTCACCTGCACAAAGAAGATCTTTTGGGTTCACCCAACAGTACCTGACCTCACTGATGCTCAGGAGCAAATCACCGCATCCACATCCCAGAATCTAGAAAAACCTTCCCAGAGGATTGATTCAAAGCTGTTATACAAGCAAAATAATGACTAACTCATTATAAACGCTAAAGGTTCTAAAATGAAAACACATACTGATGTGGTGTGTAGGTGTCCATATACTTTGGGGCATATATATAGTGTTCTATAAAAAAAAATCATTTGCTGTAAACATTTACTTCTAAGATTGTCCTGATGAACGAACACACACATTGATGCATACACCTTCACGTACAACACTGTTCAACATCAAGACAGTTGAAACCACTGTAGACAGCAAGGGTTCAGACAGGCTTCACAGTGTACAAGCAAGCCAGACTTTCCAACTTTCCCACATTACGTATTTGCAGGCCATAAAGGCAAAAATGGCAGAGCTGCGTCCGCTAATCCCCGTGCTGGAGGAGTACAAGGCTGACGCCCGGCTGGTTCAGCAGTTTAAGGAGGAGGTGCAGAACTTGACGGCCAGCCTCGGCCTCCTTCAGCAGGAGATGGGAGCCTACGACTACGATGACCTGCACTCCCGCGTGGTTAGTCTGGAGGAGCGGCTACGCGCATGCATGCAGAAGCTCGGTAAGACACACACATACTAATGTTTTCTCAACATGGTCTAAGCAAGCAGGATCCTGGATTAGAATTGTTTATTCATTCTGGAATTCTGAGTGTAAACAATAAGCTTAATCAACAACATTTATGGCATAAGGTTGATCATCACAAAATGTTTTACTTTAATTTAACCCCCATAACCAAAACGGGGTGGGAGCTCAAAATAGGGTGTGGCTTCGTCCTATTGACTGACAGACAGACCGCAGGGCAGGACTTACGCTGAATATCATGCTAAAGAAAATGGCAGTTCAGGAGATAAGCTGTTAATAAGAATACGAAATAAGATCGCCGAGCCGGGCCATCTGGAATTCCCCAACCAGAACTTACCAGACAATGGGATCTTTTTAGTTGAACCCAGCATTACTGTCCTTTTCTACCCTGCGAATCTCAAGCCCCGGGACACCCACGTCACTTAGAACAAAGCTATAGAGTAAAAAGCTTTGGGGGTATTGCTGGACTTGATATATATTGCATGTTCAGATACAAAATATTCTGAGGACATTTTTTTGAAAATGATCAAAAATGCTAGCCAAAAAAACACTTGCAGGAAAAGAGTTACACCAGTTACACTTTTTTTTATATTTGACCAATTTGTGCCTAATTTGTATCATTTGTACGTGTTTACAGGTGATGTTTATGTTTAAGTGTGAACCTTCATGAAAATCATCATTACATTCATACCACCAAATTACAACCTTGTGAAATTCATTCATTGATTTAATATTATAGCCACAAGATGTAAACTATAGACATGTTGACATGATTTTAGTTGGAGAAAATTGCTGACTAACCATTTCTGTGTAAAGTTAAATCCAATTTTACATGACAACACAACAACTCTAAAAATTGTGATTTCAACAGGTTTACAGCTCAAATAAGTTTTTGTTTGTTCGTCTAATGTTTTTAAATGTTTCTACTTGTTTTAGAATGTTCAAACGTTCAAAACTAACATTACCACATAATGTTTGTAGAGTGATAAAACGGAATGTTCCCTTAACATTTGTATAACCAAGAAGAAAACATTTTTTTAAATGTTTTTTGGAACGTTCAGAGAACATTCAGAGATAACGTTTCATAACTTAATGTTAATGTTAGCCAAACATTCTTAGAACATATTTTTGTCTCTTACTGTATGTCAGCTATTCTCTCATTTGAGTCAGAGACATAGCGGATACTTAAATGAAGCACAACAGAGAACTCTCTTGACAAGTCTCTTGAGCTATAAAAGAGTTAAATTATGTGTTCACCATCACAGCTTCCACTTCCCAGCATCCACACACATCGGCATCTTTTCTCTGGTGTGTATCATCTTTCTCTCTTCTTCACGCCGAGTTTCTGGAAGAGAAATCTGGCCCAGTTTCACTGTATGATCAATATGGCCTTAAAACAACTCTGATTTATTTCTCCGTTTCACACACACTTGAGCTTCATCCATGTGTATCGCTTCTGATGAATATTAAACCTTTACAGGGAAACCAAAGGAATTTCACACTTTCCCATGTAAAATTGAGATTGAGAGATGCATTACTGTTCCTTTAAGTGAACGCAATCACTAACATTTACATCAGAAACGTAAAAATCTAGTTCACATCTGATTTCACTTGTTCAAATATAAATCCTCAAAATCCATTTTGATGCAATCACATGAGAATAATCAAAAACACATGAATTTATAAAACACTCCCACATGTGCTCACACGTGAAATGCATCTGTTTTCTATTTGACAAAAATGAATCAATAATCATGCACTTTGTTCCATTACATTGTGCAAGAAGATTGCGTAAGACGATTGCGTGTTTTTCTGCAGTTGGAGTGAATCAGGGCTTTATTCTAAAGATAGTAGCGTAATAATTTATGCCTGTGTGTCCCTCTAGACAACAGATTACAGCTCAGTGTGTAAATCTCAAGCATGCGTGTGTGTGTGTGTGTGTGTGTGTGTGTGTGTGTGTTGAATGGGAGAAGCTGAGCAGGAAAATACACCATGATTAATACACTGCTCTATCAACAACACAGGATGTCAAACACCATAATGTTTGACATTTATCTTACGTTTTACCCGTACATTATTCTCTCTCTCTGTCACAGAAATAAAAAACATATGTATTCATATATTATCTATGAAGGTATACATTCACCAGCTCAACCCCTTTGTGTTACTGTACGTCAACAAGAACAGCAAAAAAGACTATTAGCTTTCTTAATACACAGATCTTATTGTGAGCAACTAAACTTTCTAAGTCATTCTAAAGCAGGTTTGTCTTTATAATCTTTCACACAAATTTATATGGGTTGGGATTGCCATTTCATGTTGACTTAAAGAAATAAAACACTGAGGTGAAAGAGAGGTAGAAAAACACAAGCGAATGTTTCTCTCATTCTTCGTCGTGAAAGATCATAATGAAGCTCAGTGTGACTCAATTAAAGTAACTTAACCAGAACCTTCACTCCAAGATATAAGATTACCACAGTAATTATGACTGTATCAGACTCATCATAACATCACTAAACTCATTAAACGTGTGTGAATGTAGGCTTCTGGTTAGAAAGTGTGTGTGAGCATGAGTGTATGCGTGTAATTAAATGTGTGTGTTGTGTGTATTGCAGCTTGTGGTAAGCTGACCGGCATTAGTGATGCAAACACTATTAGAACATCCGGGTCTCGGTTCGGATCCTGGATGACGGACCCCCTTGCCCCTGAAGGAGACACTAGGGTGAGTAAAAACTACATATACAATTTTACATAATGAGTTACTGTTGCCTTTCTATCAGCTGAACCAGTCTGGCCATTCTCCTCTGACATCAACAAGGCATTTTCACACACAGAACTGCCGCTCACTGGATATTTTCTCTTTTTCGGATCATTCTCTGTAAACTCTAGAAATCCCATCAGCAGTTTCTGAAATACTCAGACCAGCCCGTCTATCACCAACAACCATGCCACGTTCAAAGTCATTTAAATCACCTTTCTTTCCCATTCTGATGCTCAGTTTGGACTTCAGCAGATCATCTTGATCATGCCTACATGCCCAAATGCATTGAGTTGGTGCCATGTGATTGGCTGATTACATATTTGTGTTAAGGAGCGGTTGAGCTGGTGTAACTAATAAAGTGGCTGGTGAGTGTATAAAGAAAGACAGATATATAGCACTTAAATGTTTCATTTTCCTATGGGAAAAGTTTAACTTAAACATTTGCATGTATATTTTGCATTTCTCAGTATTTGGTAATGAATACAAGTGTAACTTTCTTCTATAGGACATACAGGATTAATTTCTGATATTCTTTAGAATGCAGATAGTGGAGGATATGTGGTTAATTTATGCCTGCAGTAAAAACCCACGAGCACATAGCTGCAGGCAGCCGCTTTATAACCACGTTGCTTTAGAACCATCAAGAAAAAACACCGAAAAACAAACCTCAAGGCCGAGCCGTCATACACAAATGCAAATATACACCGCTTGAGGAAAAACTCACGTCCTATTTCCGTGTACACAGAAAGAAGTTAAACAGCACAATGAAATTCTTCATTCTTATGCATTTGCAAAGAAAATACTTAATCTAAATATTTAGTCCATCATCAGGATCAGTAAAAATATTTCAAAGTCTTTCATTTCAAAAATATAAAGACAAAACACTTCCTTTTACTGTATACAGTAAAATAATATATACGGGAACAAAAGAATCAAAAAAGAACCAGTTTATACCAAGCATTCATTTACTAGTCGGACATCTGTGGAGTTGAAGCCAGGTCACTAACACTCACAGCGGCACAAGGGGAAGATAAGCGAGGCCAAATAATTTCCCACTCATCCAGACATGAAGTGCTCCGGCGGGGCTCGTAATGGAGGGCGCAGGGGGGCTTCTGATAACGGGTGGAGGTTAAAACACTGCATACTGTGCTGGATGAAAGAGGACAGCTGGAAATGAGTGAGAGATGTCCCTGATGATGGCCTATGTGCACCGATTCCAAGCCTAATCTTTTCTCAGGCATTAGTTAAAGTGTGAAAATCGTGTTTGGTAATGTTGTGTGGCTCATGCAAGCCTTCGATTGGCATTGCAGAAGTGTGCTATAATTTTTTACCTGTTTAGCTATCGGGTTACATGGCATTGTGTTTAAAGATCCGGGCCGGTTACAAATGTTATATGAGCTCCCGTTGCCAGAAACGTAACCCCAGGTTGCAAAAGACTGTTCCTGTAATAAATATCCTGCAAGCGGTTTTACATTAAAGTGTGGGCTAAATGACAAATTGGCAATTAGCAGTTGGCATCCCAGAGCTGCATGCTGCATATGCTTTAACTGGTGCGTTTATAAGAAGTTTCTTAGAAGTTTTATGGTGTTATTTTGGTGTTAGACAAAGGATGAACGTCCTCAGCTGATTCTTGGCACTTATTTCCACTCTTACGTCTATCGTGGGGGTTTATAATCGCCACTTCTGCGCAGGATTCGCTCACAGAGAGTATGTTCTTTGTAAAGCTTCAGAACAGTGTATATTGTGAAAAATGTTGTTAAAACAATAAAATCGAATCAAATGTTACTAATGCAGTAATACAGTGAACAACTGTGGCTGGATTTCAAAAGAAAGGGTTTGCAGTATGTTCCAACATGCAGAAGAGTATGTCGATTTATACAGTAGATGTTGTTGACTGCCTCGTGCCTCCTATAGAGAGCATACAGACGTCCCGCTGGGCGACGAGGCTCTGGAATATTCCATAAGCGTGACTGCTCCCTTTCCATTCGCTCACCGAGAGACAAAAGCCCCAGTCATGCTGGGAATTCTCCACGGAGAGTCGGCTTTTCTCAGAAAATAACTTTGCCAGTTCTCGATGAGAAGTTCAGAATCACTTGTCCTTAGTTTCACAAGCATCTCTTTTGTTTCAAGTGGAGCCAAATGACATCCAGCTCTCCCTCTCTGGATGTAATGGGTGGAGCTGCACCTCTGTGGACCTAATGGGCGGGGCTTGACCTAATTATGTTCAGGGATAGGGTTATAGTAGTGTTAGGGTGTGGCTAGACCTTCAAGCTCCACCCACTGGCTCTGCAGTGAGCAGCCTCTCTTTTATTTGGCCATTAATGACATTGAAACACAAAATCTGGATAGCTGGATGGTGAATATAGAGTTCATGCTAAAACAACCAACTAAAAAATGAATAGAATTACATCTATGATGTGAAAAACCTATTCAGTGTTCACATAATCTTAGTTTACATGTCTAGATCTTCATGCGGCAGAATTTCAATTTAACATTATTGCTATATAGCCGAAAAATAAATGTATTACTATTTTGTATAAATGCATTAAAAACAAAACACAAACTAAATATTTATTTGAAACATGCTACCAGTGCATTTAGGCAATAAATGTACAGCATGAAAATTTTTATTCGTTTTGAGACTCGCCAAAGATTGTGTTAATAAATTATTATTATTTTTAAAAGATTAACAACAGTAATCTAAATGTTAAAACAGGGGAATGGAGTATAAATAATAATAATAATAAAAAACTAAACAAAACAATAACTGGTACCAGAAAGTATTGTACTTAAATGAATTTGCTTTATAAAATAACAACTTAATGACTATTTGATATTCAACTTTATTCTCGAAGGCCATCTTATATTATGAATATAGTTAAGTCAAATTTATTTGTATAGTGCTTTTCAGAAAATACATATTGTTTCAAAGCAGCTTTAAAGAAAATTGTGGTTAATGTTAATAATATCTTAATGTCATATAGTTGCATTTAGCATATTAGAGATGGTGTAGTTATAGTTAGCTATAGTTTACATTTACAAGCAATCATTCATTTGAGATTTGTTATATAGTAGATATTACCCAAAGCAAGTAAAATGTATGTATGCAGGACAGTAAAGCTGGACAAACTTAAACATCCAATTTCATATAAAGAGCTTGTGTGGCATGCAGCAAACTTTAGCTGTGACTGTATTCACTTTATAGTTTAGTTCTCATAAAGTAGTGCTTTAATAGTGCCAATCATGGAAGGAAAACACATCTGATACTGTCTGACATTTTGCAAAGAATTATAATAGTACAGCAGACTGGAAAACATAAAAGAATAACAAATAGTATAATACAAAACTACACAAGCAAATAAAAAAATAGCCCATTGCAAAAGCTCATACCAGATCTTTGATTTAGAAACAACACATATTCACCCAAGAATACACAATTACAAACCCAAAATGCCATTAAAGTGATGCTTTGCACAAGCTAGTTCTTCTGAAACCCATAAACGCAATTATAAATCAGGCTAGTGAATGTATAACCTTCCTTCACACCCACAGACCCGGTTTTAGTGCTTCCCCCTTCCCCCTCTTGTTCTGTTTTTCTCACACTTTTGGGTTGGAGGCTCTTGTTCTCAAAGATTGATGAGACCGTAGGCTGTATGTGTGAGACAGACAGAGTGTGGAGAGAGAAACGTGTGTGTGTGTGTGGGAGTGAACAATAAGCAATATCTCAGAGCAGTTTTTTGACTCTTCAAAGATAAAAAGCTTTGGCACAGCACTGTGTTGCTGTCAGAGATATCAAGTAGAGATGGATCAGCATTCAATGTCTACCAGAAGCTTTACAAATCCACAAAAAGTGTCCTGGCATCACGTTTAGCAATACTAACATTTACTCTGCAAATACACTATACCATCAGAGAGGATTATTTACCATGTTTTACAAATCCAAATGTTTACTTTTATTAACATTAAATGTATATATATTTTAGAGATGCACTTATATATCGGACAATAATCGTTATAATCCTGAATTATCGGTATCGGCGGAGAAATTTAGTATCAGTGCATCTCTAATAGGGTTGGGAATCGAAAAAGGATTCTGTGAACATCAGGTCAGGTCAGGATCGGTTACTTGTTATAAAATTTTAAATTTGATTCCTTTTATCGATTATTTTGTGTGCATTCAAGTGCAAGAAGAACTGCCTACTGTTTTCTGTGCTGCACACACATCCAAAGTGTGCGCACAGAAAAGGGGATTTTAAACCATTCAAGCACAAGAAAAAAACATGCTGTTTTTTTTTTTTGCACTTGAACGAACAAAAATATGTCAAAATATACTCGTAAACACAGTCGGTTATGTCTTAAGTGAACATAAACTGTTTAGAAAGAAAACATGTGTAACAGTATATTTGATCTGTGCAGCTCTTAAAGTGACAGCAGCCTAATATTCCTCCTGCTGTCTCTATCATAACTTTAATCAAACAAAAGACAAAGAGAATATTCACACACTGTTCTTGACTGAATAACTTTTGTAACCATAATTGTAATGTACATTTTATTCTTAAAGTGGAGTGTTATTTGATTACAGTTTCTGTACCTGAATACCTGAAAATCTTGAAACACTGTTTATTTCAATCATATCTTGTGTGATTGCTATTTATTTATTTGTTCTTTTTTAATTATTGAGTGTTTACTTATCTTCAATAATGCTTGAAATGTATATTAGATAGGCTAGTTGTTTTTGCTATGGTACTTATTAACCATAGGCTGAAGTGTTCTTCAGCCTCTTGATTTTTGTTCATGGTATTCAATTAAATGTTTTGCAATAAGACTTAAAATAAATGTGTTTTTTTTAAGTGAAAGTTTTTTTTGTTTCTTTTTTTTTTACCTTACTGGAATCTAAATTAGGAATCGATACACAGAATCGGAATCGTCTAAATTCAAAGGATACCCAACCTTAATCTCTAATAAATATAACTATTAACTGTGAGTTAGTACATTTATTTATATAGCAGCACATATAAATACAGAAAACCTGACCGAATTGATGAACAGAAATAACTAATAATATTCCTTGTGTTGCTCACCCATTGCCAACTACATCCAAACCTAAAGTTTAACATGGAAAACTGAACAGAACCTAGCCCAAAAATCTGTTTACAAATTCTGTTGGGCTCGGAGTGGAAAAGAGACCTCTGATTCTGGTTCAGAGCTGGCAGAACTGTTATGTGGATAGCAGATGAACCCAATTGCAGACAGCAAATAACTTAAACAGGGGTTTATTAAAGACAAAAACAGAAAACAAAACCCACGATGGGGCAAAACAAGACAGGATCGACTTGACAAAGATAAATACTCAGACGGTAAATAACAACTATGACAGGAACAAAACACTTCTTTACACAAGACACTCAACAAGATACTCACAGCTAGAATCACACAACGTATGATAATGAATCGCACAGGACAGCAAATACACAGGGATTAAATAGGGAACACTAATGACGAGGACAGGTGAAACTGACTAGACACTAATCACAAGACGAGGATAACAAGGGGGCGGGGTTACGAGACGAGACAACACAAGCACATGGTCCAAATAACAGACCATGCGCTTGTACATAAAACATGGGTCTGCCATGATCCTGCCACAAGACCAGAGAAAACAGAGACATGATGGCAGAATCATGACAGAACCCCCACCTTAAGGAGCGGCTTCCAGACGCTCCTCAAAGGGAAACTAAACACGGGACATGACAGACTGTGACAAAGACACGAACCAACAAAACATGGCAAACACTAATAAAGGCAAACATGAAAAAACAATAACAGGGTTAGGGTGAAACATCAAAAACAACAAACAGGGTAGAGGAGGTGGAGGAAACACAAAGTCTTTGGGAGACAGTCCAGGATGGATGGGCGGGACAGGGGTCTTGGGTCTTCGGGACGAGGACTGAGGACGGGTAATCCGGGGGGACTTGGAGGAAGACACACAAGGACGGGGCTTGGGCGAAACAGTCCGGGGTTTAGTGGTGACAGGGGGAACAGTCCGGGGACTAGTGGCGACAGGGGAAACAGTACGGGGACAAGTGGCGACAGGAACAAATGGTGAAACAGTCCGGGGACTAGTGGAGACCGGGAAAACAGATGGGGATACTGCATTAGAGGGAGCAGCAACAGGCTCAGACATAGACACAGAGGATGAGGTAAACGGGACTCCTGACAGGGGACATGGCAGGCGACAGGGCAGGACTAGGTGTAGCGCTCACGGCGACAGGCTCGGGTGCAGCGCTCTCGGCGACAGACTCGGGTGCCGCGCTCTCGGCGACAGACTCGGGTGCCGCGCTCTCGGCGACAGACTCGGGTGCCGCGCTCTCGGCGACAGACTCGGGTGCCGCGCTCTCGGCGACAGACTCGGGTGCCGCGCTCTCGGCGACAGACTCGGGTGCCGCGCTCTCGGCGACAGACTCGGGTGCCGCGCTCTCGGCGACAGACTCGGGTGCCGCGCTCTCGGCGACAGACTCGGGTGCCGCGCTCTCGGCGACAGACTCGGGTGCCGCGCTCTCGGCGACAGACTCGGGTGCCGCGCTCTCGGCGACAGACTCAGGGGCTGGGGATAAGACAGGACAGACTGGGACTTCAAGGATTCTAGCTAGACTAGACAAATAATCAGACAGGGTCTTTGCAGCAAGGAAGATGGGCATCTCCTGACGAGCAGAAACCGATTTCAAGACCTCTTTTGCGGCCAGATCGGCCGCGAGTCTCCCCGTAGACTCCGGGACGGCGCCTGCTGGAGCGGCCTCTAGGGCGGTGCTTGCCGGAGCGGGCTCACGGACGGCGCTTGCCGGAGCGGGCTCACGGACGGCGCTTGCCGGAGCGGGCTCACGGACGGCGCTTGCCGGAGCGGGCTCACGGACGGCGCTTGCCGGAGCGGGCTCACGGACGGCGCTTGCCGGAGCGGGCTCACGGACGGCGCTTGCCGGAGCGGGCTCACGGACGGCGCTTGCAGTAGCGGGCTCTGGAACAGCGCTTGCAGTAGCGGGCTCTGGAACAGCGCTTGCAGTAGCGGGCTCTGGAACAGCGCTTGCAGTAGCGGGCTCTGGAACAGCGCTTGCAGTAGCGGGCTCTGGAACAGCGCTTGCAGTAGCGGGCTCTGGAACAGCGCTTGCAGTAGCGGGCTCTGGAACAGCGCTTGCAGTAGCGGGCTCTGGAACAGCGCTTGACGAAGGATGGGAGGCTCCCCTCTTCCTCCTCTTTCTCCTAGGTCGGGAAGCAATGGCCACAGCCGGACTCGTGATCGGCTGGACGGGCTCAGTGGAAGACAAAACAGGAACTGGGAAGACCACTTCTGGTAGAGTGAGCTCAGATGACGATGACTCCGAGGGGGAATCCCAAGAAACCCGTCTCCCTCGTTTACCACAGAGGTCAGTGGGTGTGGAAGATGCCTCTGGAGTCGTGGGGGAACCAGCCTGGTCCCCAAGCGTCGCAACGCCTATCATACGACCCTCCGGGATGACAGGAAGATAGGCAGACGGTAAAGACCTCGAGGGTGTCTGTGACTCTCTCCGCGATAAACGATCCACCATCTCCGTGAACGGACGGGTCACCAGCTCCTCCCGTTCGGCCAGGGGTGGAGGGGAGTTGAGACCTGCGACGAGGTAGCGGTTAAGGAGGAGTTCTGGTAAGAAAAACCTCCTTTCATTCGCGACCCGAGCATACTCCCTTACCGATCGCTGTCCCTGGGCGGGAATCGGGAGTTTGCCCCTCTTTGCGTCAGCGATAGCCTGGTACCACCAATCCTTAGGGTCCGACTGGCAATAGACAGGCAAATACATACTGTCCGCTGGGTTCTGTATTGGGCGATTCATTCTGTTATGTGGATAGCAGATGAACCCAATTGCAGACAGCAAATAACTTAAACAGGGGTTTATTAAAGACAAAAACAGAAAACAAAACCCACGATGGGGCAAAACAAGACAGGATCGACTTGACAAAGATAAATACTCAGATGGTAAATAACAACTATGACAGGCACAAAACACTTCTTTAGACAAGACTCTCAACAAGATACTCACAGCTAGAATCACACAACGTATGATAATGAATCGCACAGGACAGCAAATACACAGGGATTAAATAGGGAACACTAATGACGAGGACAGGTGAAACTGACTAGACACTAATCACAAGACGAGGATAACAAGGGGGCGGGGTTACGAGACGAGACAACACAAGCACATGGTCCAAATAACAGACCATGCGCTTGTACATAAAACATGGGTCTGCCATGATCCTGCCACAAGACCAGAGAAAACAGAGACATGATGGCAGAATCATGACAAGAACATTTTATACCTGTAAAAAATATATGTTTTATGGTGTTGTTTTGGTGTTAGACAAAGGATGAACGTCCTCAGCTGATTCTTGGCACTTATTTCCACTCTTACGTCTATCTTGGGGGTTTATAATCGCCACGTCTGCGCAGGACTCGCTCACAGAGAGTATGTTCTTTGTAAAGCTTCGGAACAGTGTATATTGTGAAAAATGTTGTTAAAACAATAAAATCGAATCAAATGTTGCTAATGCAGTAATACAGTGAACAACTGTGGCTGGATTTCAAAAGAAAGGGTTTGCAGTATGTTCCAACATGCAGAAGAGAGTGTGTATGTCGATTTATACAGTAGATGTTGTTGACTGCCTCGTGCCTCCTATAGAGAGCATACAGACGTCCCGCTGGGCGACGAGGCTCTGGAATATTCCATAAGCGTGACTGCTCCCTTTCCATTCGCTCACCGAGAGACAAAAGTCATGCTGGGAATTCTCCACGGAGAGTCAGCTTTTATCCGGAATGATCTGGAATTATCCCCATAGGGTTCGTAATGCCTGGCACACAGTTACTTCCTGGCTGTCAATTTTCACCGCCTGCATTCTGCCACAGCCAGGGGAAGGATGGACACCTTCAGTCTAGAATTTAATTAAGACCTCGCTGAACATGTCCTGCTGTGCTGTCGAATTATGCCAGAACAAAAAAATCCAATGCAAGCACAGACAAAATAAAGAACAACTTGACCCACTTCGATTAAATAGACTGTAGTGTAAACTATACTTGAATTTTGATTCTGTGAATGTCAAGCCAGAATTTTGACCATTTTATACTCTGTTAGACCAAGCTTTGTAACTATTTATTACTAATGCTAGTTAAAGATACATTTATATTGATTGACTGGACAACATCAGGCAATATAAGGATATGTTTATGACTCCCAGTCAGAGAAAGATGACTAACTATCAGACGACTAACTAGTCTACCAGTTTGTTACCCGTACTAGATCTATCTATCTATCTATCTATCTATCTATCTATCTATCTATCTATCTATCTATCTATCTATCTATCTATCTATCTATCTATCTATCTATCTATCTATCTATCTATCTATCTATCTATCTATCAGATCTATCTGTCTGTCTGTCTGTCTGTCAAACTTAAAGGCTTTTTAAGCAACAACACTTTTTGAAATAAGACTTTGTCAAGCCAACATTTGAAGTGTGTTTTTAATAGGCATTCAGATCCGTAGTTCCTGTTTACTATGACATATTTAATTCAAATTTAGTTCAAAATGATTCACAACCCTGAGGAACATCATAAAAACATTAGATCCACGTTCTGACTCAAAAACATCTGCTGCATGTCGTGCTAACATCCGACAGGGAATGTTTTAGGAGACATAGTCCAGATGAGCAAATACTAAAAATGACATCTTCCAGATGAAAATTAATGCAAATTTGGTCAGCATACTTGTTCTATCAGGGATGTGTCTCATTAACTCAACAGCTTGTATTGTTAGTCATTTATATGAATTAATCACTTACTCTCTCACTTCTGTTCAGGTGTGGTACATGGACGGTTACCACAACAACCGCTTCGTGCGGGAGTACAAGTCTATGGTCGACTTCATGACGTCGGATAACTTCACGTCTCACCGGCTCCCGCACCCTTGGTCCGGGACGGGTCAGGTGGTCTACAACGGTTCCATCTATTTTAACAAGTTCCAGAGTAACATGATCATCAAGTTTGACTTCAAGACCTCCACCATTAGTAGGTCTCAGCGTCTGGACAACGCAGGCTACAGCAACACCTACCATTACGCCTGGGGAGGACACTCCGACATCGACCTCATGGTGGACGAGGGCGGGCTCTGGGCCGTATACGCCACCAATCAGAACGCGGGGAACATCGTCATCAGCAAGCTCCACCCCCTGACCCTGCACATCATCCAGTCCTGGACAACCAATCACCCGAGGCGCAGTGCCGGGGAGTCCTTTATGATTTGCGGGACGCTGTACGTGACCAACGGCTACTCAGGAGGGACTAAAGTCTACTACGCCTACCACACCAACTCCTCAACGTACGAGTACATCGATATCGTTCTGCAGAACAAGTACTCGCATATCTCCATGCTGGACTACAACCCACGAGATCGAGCGCTATACGCCTGGAATAACGGACATCAGGTCCTGTACAACGTTACTCTTTTCCATGTCATCCGCTCGGAGCAGCTGTAACCATGGAGGATGTAGTTTGGGGAATCTGAAAGTAACAGAAAACTGAACCCAAAACAATCCTTTTTGAATGTTCTTCAAAAGATTGTTACAACACTGCAAAAAAAAAAAAAAAAAAAAAAGATGTTCTTTCTCAGTATTTTTGTCTTGTTTTTCAGTATATTTATCTAAACGCTCTTAATACAAGATACATTTAGATTCAAAATGACACTGGAAGATAAAGTGTTTTCTGAAAAAATGATAAGTTTTCACTGAAAATATCTGGCAATGGGGTAAGAAAAATAAACTTGTTTTCCCTTTGAATTAAGTTTAATTGAATTAAAATTCGATTCAAAATGATTCATAACCCAGAGGAACATCGTAAAAACATTAGATTCATGTACTCTCTGAATCAAAAACATTTGCTGCATGTCGAGTTAAAATCCAACAGGGAATGTTTTAGGAGACATATTCCAACTGAGCAAACACTAAAAATGACATCTTCCAGATGAAAATTAATGCACATAAGTTAATCAAATCACTGGAAGATTTTTGCTCTTGTTTTAAGCATAAACTCACTTCATTTTGATCATTTTGTCAGAAAACAAGACTTCTTATCTTGTGTCATTTTGCATTTTAAGTAAAAGTATCTTGACATAAGAATGTTTAGATTTTTTTAGTAGAAAATATTTTTGCAGTGAAAAAAATACTATGCTGAATGAAAACTGAACCATTTAAAGGACAATAGACATGTGAATGGAAAATAAAACACAAGATGATGAACAGATGCCAAAAAAAAAAAATGAAATAAAGCCACGCCTTTCTTTTTTTACAAAAGACTTTTCATTTTAGGACAGTGTCCAGTCAGATGTTTTCCAGTAGCACTGAAAAGACACTTGTCCATGTTTTTCTGCACACTGAAATATGGAAGAGCATTGGGATTTAGTTACGGACTAGTAGCCCACATGGAATACCCAACCCTTTCCTCATAAACAGAGTGTGTGCAGGAAAACCGATGGTGCTTCACTCGGAAAACTAACTCGTCCGCAACCAGTCTGTGCACTATCATAAGTCCAACTTGTGTGCTTTGCAGAGCTCATTTCTTTAGATAATCCAGAAAAACAACATGATTGGCTGAAGGCGCTGACTGTTGAAAGTTGTTGACGTTTGACGCTGTTGGCGTTTAAAGGACACTCGTGAGATTTTACTTGAACTTCTCTGCGATTAAGTTCTCTAGATGTGGACCATATCATGATATTTTTAACGACCTACATGTATGTAGCACCTGAGAACAGACCAAAGCGTGCTATTAAAGTTAACAAGAAATCAAAATTCACCCTCTTTACTTTCATATCACACTTTCTTAACCTAAAAGGGGTCTAGGGGGTTTTTGGGTGCTGGAGATGTTTTGACATGCCCTGATATATTTGTGCTTATTTCAGTTACTTATAACATTTTAATGGCTAAAGTCTGTATTCAGCAACAAACTCTACTACACTGTAAAAAGTTTTTTACATTGCTTTAACTCATCAAAATAAGTTAAGCAATTTTCAACTGTTTTGTAAGTTTTAGTCAGTTTAATGTAATTTAAGTTGAAATGACGTAAACCTCCAAGGCAGTAACTTTTTTTTTTTTTACATTGTACAATAATATGTGAGCAGCATGTATGACCATTTGAGCATATCCATCATTTTAGTAATTTTCACAATGCAATCAATTCCTGATGGATAAAATCAAGTCTTGTCCAACATTTTTTTCTCATTGAATATCCTGTTAATCGCATCAGTAAAATGGGTTGCGAACATCCTTTCATGTTGACTTCAAACCTTCTCTGGTGAGAATATCACCATTCAGGCTACCGATACACACTTTGTTGTGCTTGTAAATGGATGTCAGCTACATCATGGCTGCTATGATTCACCAACTCCATGTAACAGATGTGCAGGTTTTGTTAGCAGATGGTTCAGGTACAATCTTACTCCGAATTAGTCTCTGTGCTGGTGAATTCTTGTAAAATGACTTCTTTAGTTTTGCATGAGCAGTTTCTACATGCGCAGGTGTGCTCAATGGAATGTTTACCTGTATGATGGGTTGGGATTGGTTATAGTCTTTAGAAAAAAGATGCTTGTTTCTATCTGGTTTGTTTTGAATGGCTTGTTTCTTAACGCCCATTCTTGATTTTTGTAGATTTACAGTTTGATGTTTTTTGTAATATAGTACTGTCTGCTTGGGTGATGCTTCAATGTCTTTGTTTTAGTTTGATGGTGTTATACATTTCTGTCACGAAAACTAAAAAAAGATTGATATCAGAATGTTAAATGTCTCTAAGTCACTTAGAGGACATGACACAAATATGAATATAAAACTATGACGTCATTGAGCAATCTAATATGTAATGTAATCATTTTAACAAGGCTCATACGGTCTTATAAAGCTAATTAGCTAAACCTAATTCCAGTTTTTATTCTTTATGCGCTTAGCTGGATGTGTGTTGTACCCACAATACGATGATTCTTATCAATAAAAGGGGATTTATATCCTGATGTCATCATTTTGTATTGATCTCTGAGTTTGTTTCATCATGGGGTCAAGGTTTCATCCCTGTTGAAAGAAACTAAAAACTAGCTGTTTAGCTAGCTAAAACCACCTTGATTAACCAGCTTCATCAGCAATATAATGTTGGTTGATACATCAGCTGAGTGTTGATATGAAAACATGCAGAGGACAGGCACATAACTGTTATTCAGTGACGTAACACGACTGATCAAAGTTTATAGCTTTCTATTTCCTATTTTAAGCCCGTTTGACAAAAATTAATGACTACAGCATTACTGTTATCATACAGTAGAAACCACAGTCGAAGCCCAGCAGGCACAGAATGTTTTCACAATGTTGTATTTTGGTTGCAATCACAGTAAAACATTTTAAAAACATCCTAGCTACCACTGAACGCTGATAATATGAAAGTTGTTCATACTGTTTACAGAAATCATATAGCTTTAATTCACATATCCTTTACATAATGGGCAATGGCAAATTATTATGACAGAAATATAAGACAACACTGAAGCCTCATTTTTAATCTCAGTCACTCATTTTCTTTCATTTATACCATACCATTTTATTTTAATATTTTGCTTTGAAAGACACGCAGTAAAGAGTACCAGGTTGGATCTGGTTCATAAAACATTGCAAAAGGACATGCTAACAACATCATAACATTTCTGCAACATTGTAAATTTACATATTACACTTGCAAAAAACTTGTAGAGACCAAAACAAGCATTAGAATGTCCTTTTCACAACAACAACGTTTTTACAACATACTTGAGCCTACATGGGGCATAATGTAGCGATGGCTAGCTCAACATTGCTGAGCATTGCTAGTTTTTTTTTCTTCCTGTTGAGGGACCCAATTATATTAAAATGAAATACTTTGCAGACACTTTCCAAACCAAAAAGTGTAAGCCTACACAAATCACATTACTGCCATCCACCAGGAAAGGAAGCAAATTACAAAATGCTAAACTGGCTAATCTAGTTTTTTAAAGGGAAAAAAGGCAGGAGTGAACATTGTTTTGTTATTATTACTGTACAAAGTATAATATTATTGATGTTTTTTGTGGAGTGGAATATTAAGATATTAACACTATAGAAACACTAATGATTTTGGAAGGGACATTGAATTAGCATTGATTTAAACTTGTTTTTCAACAACAAAATCGCTATTCCATCCTAAATTAAGATGCTAATTTTATGCCCATTTATAAATCTTAGATTGCAACAGAAAATAGCTATTGATACATAATGTTTTTTTCTATTTAATATATATTATATTTGTTTATAATATTATATATATATATATGTTTTCCCCTTTAAATATATTAAATATATTTTCATTCTCTTTTAATATATTTGCATCTAATAATTAAATAATATATTTTATTTAATATATTTACTATATTTTAATTTTGAAATGTGTATGTGAAAGAATATATATATATATATATATATATATATATATATATATATATATATATATATATATATATATATATATATATATATATATATATATATATATATATATATATATAAACACACACATACTGTAGGCCTGTGTGTGTGTGTGTGTGTGTGTGTGTGTGTGTGTGTGTGTGTGTGTGTGTGTGTGTGTGTGTGTGTGTGCGTGTGTGTGTATTCATGGATGAGATCAAGTCCTGTCCAATATTGTTCAGTGCTTAGGAAATACTTCACATCGCTGAAGTCAAATGAATGGCAAAAGCAGTTTTTTATGTAGTTGTTTTTAAATCCCGAGAAACAGTTTCACCTAATGGAATTGAAATAGGCAGTAATGCAGATATCATCACATGAATATAAGAGACCTGAGGCAATGACCCCTCGTGTCCTGATGAAAATATGATGGGATTTGGGCAAAAAGCATTAGACATTCGGAATGAGTAACCATCATCCCTCTATCTCTCTGGAAACAGCCGGGAAAAGTCAAGCGCTTTTTTCTGTATCTTTCTTCCTTTCTTTTTCTCTTTCCTTCTCCACTTAGATATATTTTTATCTCTCTCTAATGTGGGTTTTTAAGTGTAACAATAAATGTTCAAACTGCTAATTGCTCCCTTCCCCTTTTTTCTCATCCCCCCCCCCTTCCCCTCTCTCTCTTTCCCCTGCAAGCTGTCCATCCTGTCATCCTCTCCCCCTTCCCTCTCTCTCTCATTTGATGTTTCAATCGATGAATAAATGATTGTTTCTATTCTGAGCTGCTCGGTCTGGGAGAAACGGAGAGAGAGAGAGAGAGAGAGAGACTGAACAAAATACAGAGCGAAACAATGTGCCGTCATTTGGACTGAATCAATCTACATCCTAAACAGGGCAAATATCCTGCTCTCCACCTCAGCTCTTCTCTTCTCTTCACATCTGTCATCTCCCAGCTCTTCATCAATCACTCTTTCTCTCACTATTTTCTCTGCCTTCCAGCCTGTTAGACCACGGATGTTTCGCTTGTGGCCCGCGGGCCAAATCCGCCGCGTCAATCATTTTTATACAGAGTGCAGATACATGAGAGCGCTGTGTGTGCTAAACTCGGCTGGCGTCAATTAGCCGATTGTGGCACATATCCACACTGTGTTTAAGGTCTTTCTGGCCTTAGTTCAGCTATAGTTTCTCATGCACGAACTTTAACAGAATGCCATACTTTCAATCTAAAAATCCCCCTGACACCCCCTCAGTTTTTTAGATCTGGCTCCTGAAATAATTAGAAGAGCCCTGACACTGAATCACATTCTGAACATGCTGCAATTTTACTGAATAGCATTTAATAAATAATGCATTCACTCATATTGGATTGACCCAACTTTGTTTTTTGAACTTATTAATTTAGGTTGGTTGAACGTACACACCAACTTTAAGTTGGTAAAATCAATTAACCTAAGGTTGAATAAACTCTAAAAAGTTCTGAAACTGGTTGCCTTAAATCTTTAGGTTTTGTAAACCTAAATTTCTATGTTAGGAAAACTTTACATTTATTGTCAACTCAACTTAAAAATCGTTTGGTATACTTGGGTATAAATGTTGTTTGAACAGACACACAACTTGAATGTTTAAGTTTGTACAACTAATTGACCATCAAGTTGTCCAGCTGGTTGCCTTAAACTTTTAAGTTTTCTCAACTTCTGATTTTTTTTACAGTGCCAGCTAACAAAAATATGTTTTAAGAATGTTTTGAAAATGTTAACATTAATGTAAATGTAAAAAGTTTTTTGAGTGATTTTCTTCAGCGAATTAATTACTACTTTACTTATCTGATTATGTTCTCTTTTGATATCCTATATTACAAAATATGAGTATAAATTAAAAAGAATAAGCTTAAAAACAAAAGACTCAAACCATTTAAAGTATATTATGAAATAAAAACAAAACTCTAAAATGAGCAATCTGATTGGACAAACAACCACTTTGTTTGTGCTTTATATCATACTTTGAAAACTGTCCATGCTGTACATACTTCTCATGCAAGTAGAATTATTTAAAATGAGATTCAGCCATACCTTACCCCGCACACACACAGGTTGCCAGATTTCCAAGTGTGATGTCAGGCAGATTGATCTCAGCATTATGACTTTTGCCAGACTGTTGCCTGAGTAACACCTGCTCTCCTCATTATTCACCGGTCTCCAGATTGAGTCTCCTCATGCACCTGTTGAGCAGGATTTCTGGCTCCAATCAGAGAGCAGATGAGAGATGCTGAAATGAGCTGATGTTTATGCCACATCTGGATAAAAGCCACGTCCTGAGACGACACTGAACACACACACACCTTTGCATATATATTCACATTTAAGAAAGGGTTATTCATTAGTGTGTGGATTATGACAGTCAGAGACTGAAAATGCTGCTTTAGTTCATAATCTTTTAGTTGTTATTAAACATGCACTTGACAGACATCTTTAAACACTGAGAGACATCATTTTTTCAGAGTCTCGCACCATTGGGGCAGAATTTCTAAGACGACGTGTCAAGTTAAATTTTTAAAATGTGTAAATAGACTTTTGTGTCCTGTTTTAAATAATCAAGTAAATAAATAATGCACACTACTGTTCAAAAGTTTGTGGTCAGTAAGGCTTTAAGCAAGAATACATTAAATTGATTAAAAAAAAGCAACAAAAAACATTTATATTGTTAAAAAGATTTGTTTTCTTTTTTAAAAAAAATATTAAAAATATAAAAAATATATTAATATGCAAAATATTAAGCAGCACAACTGTTTTCAACACTGGTAATAACATGACATGTTTCTTGAGCTGCAAATCAGCATATTAGAATGATTTCTGAAGGATCATGTGACACTGAAGACTGGAGTAATGATGCTGAAAATTCAGCTTTAAATCACAGGAATAAATTACATTTTAAAATATATTCTAATAGAAAATAACTTTTTACCTTTTAATTGATATGCGTTTAATTAGTGTTTGGAAATTAATTTTGAACCTTTCACACTGGTAGTCTGTTTAATTGTTACAAATTTGATCTCATTGAATAACATTTTATCTTTCAATCTTCTTACTGTGTGTCTGTATATTCCCCATCTGTCCTTCTCATATTTCATCTAAAATCTCATCACTTCACCAAGGGATTGCTCTGCATCTAAACACACACACACGCAGGTCTCTTTCTCTCCCTTAATGTGACAGACGCAACCATCGGCAGCTATGAATAATCAATGAACTCCATCTGTTCATGGGAGACCTTAGGAAGAGAATGAACTCACACACACCTACATTTCTCTCTACAGATGTGTGTGTGTGTGTGTGTGTGTGTGTGTGTGTGTGTGTGTGTGTGTGTGTGTGTGTGTGTGTGTGTGTGTGTGTGTGTGTGTGTGTGTGTTTGAGAGAGAGAGAGAGAGAGGGAGGCTGTAGGCCATATCCTTGTCAGAGCAACTCTATTAGTCAAAAAGACAAGCTGACAACATTAATTGATGAGAATATAATCAAATTTCCATTTCCTGCAAATGAGCTTATTAATCTACAGAGGAAGCAAGCATTTACTCCTTATTTTCATATGCAAAGAGTCTTGTGTGATGATGTTTGTGTGTGAATGGACTCCCTCAGTAAGGTGAACCCTGCACAGTGTGTGTGTGTGTGTGTGTGTGTGTGTGTGTGTGTGTGTGTGTGTGTGTGTGTGTGTGTGTGTGTGTGTGTTGCCCTGAGGGTGTTGCAATAGCCAATGAGTTTCAAATGGCAATCAGTTACACTTACATCACTTACAGTATTTCCCTTGACACAAACCAGAGGTGAAAGCGTGTGTGTGCATGCTGATGCAGTTCTAGGATGTTCAATCAAAAACATTCATCATGGACAATGGCAAGAGACGCGTCAGAACGCACATCAGCTGAAGCTGTCGGACACAGATGGTTCATTACGATTCCTGAGCATGCACCATCTGACAACAACTCCAAATCATCCATCCTCGTCTTAATAACCTGCCAGTTGCCTTTGACATAGTGAATCACCAGATCCTCCTGTCCACCCTCAAACTTGACATCAGAGGATCCCCACTTCAGTCTGATTTCGCATGAGATCCTACAAGGATATCAAACATTGTCCACAGTTATACACTTCACCAATTAAGGTAAGTATTCTGGTTAAGCCAACCAAACAAACAATATAAATATCTAGCTAACTGACTAACTAGCTATCTAACTAACTAACTAAACAACTAAAATAAACAGATTAACTAATTAAATAAATAACCGACCAAATAAACAACAACTAATGGAATAACTAAATAAACAACTAACTAAATAAATAATAAAAAACTAATTGACTAACTAAAACAATCAAAATAAATAATTAAATAAATAACTAACTAATTAAATAAATAAACAACTAACTAAAACAAATAATGGAATAACAAAAATAAACAACTAAATAAACAAAAAACAACTAACTAACTAAAGCAACAAGTAACGGATTATAAACAACTAACTGACAAAACCAAAAATTAAAGAACTTACGAAAACAACTAAATAACTAAAACTAAAACAACTGACTAACTAAAAAAACAATGGTCTAATTTAAAACAACTGACTTACTAACTAAACAACTAACTAAACTACAACTAATGGACTATGTAAATAAATAAACTAAAATAAATGAAAACAACTAACTGACTTACTAAAACAAATAACAAACTAAACTAATAAAACAACTAAATAAATGAAAACAACTAACTGACTAAGAAAATAACTAAATGAAAACAATGAACTAAAACAATGAACTAACTAAACAAACAACTAAGTAATTAAAACAGCTAACTAAATAAAAACAACCAAATAAATAAAATACTGGATTTATTCTCAATACTCATACCATTGCTTACAATGTGTTTGCTAATTCTGCTCTAATTTACATAACAATGACTTTTTATTCATGTCCTTCACATTATGTTAAAAATGTGCACACAAAACCAGCCTTGAGTGCATCCACCTATTTGTATATTGATTTATGCTAATGTTTTGAAGCTTATAAACTCTCATTATTTTTCTGTGGTGGAAAGAGATTCCAGCTTTCACATGATTTACTGAAATAGTCATGACTCTCAAAAAACGGCTGAAGACACACTTGAGGACTCGTCTAATACATAACCATAAATAAAGCATTTTATAAAACACAACTCCTTTTCACGAACTACACGAATCAGTGTAATGAAATTTAAATTAGTTTCAGTAATACTGTAAGGTTTGAAACCAATTCTCATTGGTTTACTCAGTCTCCTCCCTCCTTCCTCACTCCGTTTCCATCCAGCAATGTCTATTTATTCCATCATGACCTTTGACTTCTGTCCGCACTGTTCCGGGGGAACTGCTGATTTCCTCGAGCTCTCTGCGGGAGGTCAGGCCTGTCCCATAATGCACTGCAGAACAGCCAAATTCTTAGCATGCAGCGGTCTGGCTGTCTGTTTCTTAAACTAGAGCCAGAAACAGGAAGTCCAAAACTATGAGCCATACTGTATATAAATAAATAAAAACACACCTATCCATCTAGGCTAGTTCATGCAAGAACATCCTGATGAATGTCTGATGAATCTATAATAAGAGTTTATAAAACAGCATCACTTTCTTTTTCTCTCAGTTTTCGCCTTGTTTTCACCTTTCTCTTCTTATCTGTTAGTGGCATTTCACCAACTTGGTCTCATTTTCACCTTTCCTTTGATCCTCCAGTCTTTTTAAAAGAAATTAACTGCTCTCTTTTTTTAAAATGATTCTTTCACATTTTGTTCATTATCACACACTATAGATTTTATAATCTTCTAATTTCCCTTCTCTGAGAATCCTTTGAAACAGAAGTAATCTAAGCTGGTTGTTTCAGAAGGAAATGTTACTTCGTACTGGACAACACACTAAATTCTGCTTTTTTAAATAGCAGGTGAAACAGATTATGCAACATTATGTAGCCTTGAGTTTATTCTGGGAACGAGCATGTAACAATATTCCTCATTTAAATAATTCCCACACAAGGCATATGTAAAATAAAGGGGGCGGGGCCTGGTTGAGTTAGTTAGTAGTGAGTTGAAAGTCACGGTTATGGTACGGTATGATATTTCGGAAACACACTTGAAGCAACTGACCAATCACAACACACTGATCCAGCCGACCAATCAGAGCACAGTGTGCTTTTCAAAAGAAGTGGCTTCATAGAGACAGAAACTAAACAGAGTGTTACTGACAGATTGGGAAGAGAGGAGCAGCAATATGCGAAAATGTGAAAATGTGATATGTGAAAAATAATGCATTTTTTAAAGGGGAACTTGGCAACTGTTTCAACTTAATAAAACCGTTTAGAAATCATTTGGATGGTTAAATAACCTGTTCTGGTGAGAATGGTGACTTTCCCCGCTCCCCCAGCGTTCCCAGGCGGAAAACCAACCTTGCAGCATGGGGACTAACGTCCCGGTAAGTTGGAAATAGGAAGTCTCGTGAGAAGCGAGAAACACAAACTACTTTATGGCAATTCGACATTAACACACACGCCATATGATACCATGTATGATGTATTACCCACCTCGGTAGACATAGCTCCACATGATAAAGTTGGCCGCCTCCGATAATAACAAATGCACATGAGCAGCGGTTGAAAGGGGGAGGATTTTTTTTACAACAGTGTTGTGAAATAAACGCCCCAAAGCTGTAGGGGGAGCTCGTTGAGAAAACATGCGACAACAAAAGTGAAAAGCAGCGAAGAAATGGCTAGAGTTGCCAAGTTCCCCTTTAACTTTCAAGCATAAAAACCTATGCTAGTAAAGGCCAAAAACAAAATCAAGACGTTCTAAAATGACATAACAGGTCCTAAAAATAAACAATGTCTTAGAATTAAAAAAAAAAAAAAATAAATCAAGGTGTGTGAGACATATACAGTATATAAAGCCATGCAATTGTATGGTGGTATGCTATTCTGAGGCTTATTTTCTCTTGCCTTGGGCTCAATTACCCATCATCCTCTTGTACTGACCCCTCTTGCTATTGTAGTAGCAGATTTAATGTTATACAACATGTATTTCTTTAAACTGCGGCAGGTCGACAAGGACAAAAAACTAGCTTTGTTTCTCTATTCAAAATCTTCAAAATCTATTTAAATGCACAAAAGATCTGACCAAATGCACAGAAGAAAATTAAAATAGAATAAACCCTAAATCTGTTTGAACATGTTGCTGTATCAACATGAGACATTTTGAATTGAACAAAACTCCAATTGATTAATATGTTTCTTTCAGCACTGGCTCCCTTAAGTACTCTCACCTCAGTCTACAATCGGTTTGATTCAGGTCACAAAATGTTGCTCCGAGAGATACTGTAGAAGAATGAACATTTTGATTCTCTATTTGAAGAATAAAAACATTGCACAGAACAAGTGAGACTGTAATAACAGAGCTAGGAAGAGGAGAGAGAGTCTGAAAGAACAAAAGAGTAGGACAGACAGTGAGTCAGCAGAAAGTCTTACTATCCCGAGGTCTTTTCACAGCTGTAACAAGGACATATAAAATCCCAAGCTTCTCGGTCTCTATCAGATGGATTTTTAATAAGCCGTGGTCCGTGGAGCTGTAAGTGTGAGACGGCTGCCGAGGGTCACGCAGGAGTTCACAGTCACAATCCAGGAGACCAAGGGAAGAAAAAAAAAACATTTGCACACTTAAAATGCAGAACTGTCTTTGAATTATATAAAATTAAACCTGCTGAGAAGAGTAAGGGAATGTTAGTTTTTGGTTCCCAGAATGTTCTCAGAACATTCCCATATTTAATTTTGGTCCAGCATAGGAACCAAAACTTGTGAGCTGGATTTAAAGAAAGCACATATTTTTCAAGTAAAACGCACTCACAAAAAGGACTTTGTTAGGTATTAAATGATAAAACAATAAATATATTGTGAACTTGAGGAGAACTGACTTTACACAAGACATCAAGCAAAATTAATGATTTTTTCCCCCCTGAAATCTTTCAGAATTTGAACGCTGATGCTATTGGATTCAATCTTTTGTATCAAATACACTGACATTAAGCAATTTTTAAGTGTCCACCTTTAATGCCCAGTTTCATAGAAAAGGCTTAATAAACTAAGCCTAGTCCCAGAAAAAAAAAAGCATTTTAAAATATGTCAAAGCTTTGTCTCAAGATGCACATCAGTAATGTTTTTTTCAAAGGCACGTTTATAAAAGCTAATTACATGTCCTAATTTTACAAAGGCCTAATCCTGGCTTAATCTAAGCCCTGTGTGAGAAACCAGGCCTAAAACTTAGGTCCTTTCTACCAGGTAAATCAGTATAGCTTGAGCAGCGGTCAACAGAAGGACATTCTGTTCATGTTCAGAGCTGCGTTTATTTTATTTTTTATAATATTCAGTCATAAACAACCTGAAACAATGTAGGGCTTTCATACAGGTTTATAAAGAATATTATTCACTATTTTGCAAAAGTCAGATAGAACAACCCTCACAGAGTGTTAAAGACGCTGCCCACACATACATTTGCTTTCTGTCTCTCACACACACACAATTGGAATGAATATAAATGTCCTCCTCCACTAACACCTCCAGTCCATCCGACTCTCAGGTTGTTATGCTCCAAAACACCTCAAAATCTCTTTCTCTCTATCCGATTCTATCTCTTTCTCTGGCTTATTTTCCGTCTCAGAGAATTGTAAAGACAGTCTAATAGGTAAGACGAGTATTTGAAATGCTCTACAAAGGCAGCATCTCCGTACACTGTATAACTTTTTTTTTTACTCTTTTCTGTCTTGTTTTCCCATACAGATATCTCAACATTCTTAAATCAAGATACATTTACTTGAGAAGCAAAATTACTTGAGATGTTAAGTCTTGTTTTCTGAACAACAAAAATATATAAAAAAAAAATCTAAATTAAGTGACATAATGAAGAGAAGAACAAATATCTGCCAATGGGGTCAGAAAAATACACTATAAGCAAGATTATTTTTCTGACCTCATTGGGTCAGTATCAAGAATCAAGTCACTTCTGTTAGATACATTCTTCAGAAAACAAGATTTAATAGTAATTTTACTTCTCAAGTAAACGTCTCTTGATTTAAGAATGTTTAGATATTTGTCCTAGAAAAAACAAGACAAACTGAGTACATTTTAATTATATTTAAATCATTTCATTAATTATTAATTTTATAGTCAACATTAGCTAAGTCTATATTTAAATTAACATTTTACTCTACCATCTTTACAGTTTGTCCATAAAAACGCTCCGCTCCCGCTGAGCCCTCTTCGAGGAGAGTGGTTCGGTGCGCGCTCCCCGCGGTTCGGGTCCCGCTGTTGCCGAGGCACAGCGAAGGCTTCAATCGTGGGGATCGCAAATGGATCTATCAGCGGGGTTTGAGACGGGCTCTTCCTTTTCTCAGCCCTTACCTGGTAGATCCAGTGCCTCGCTTAGGTTTCTTCCACCCGGGCTGAGGCACCATCATTTCAATTACCCAGTTCTGAGGAACTGGATGTTGTCAGTATTGAGCGAAGAGCTTATGGAGGTTCTCGCTCGAGCTGTGTCAAAATTAAGCATTGAGTGGCCAACGGCTAGGCAGGAGTCTGTTACTGAATCTAAATTAGATGAGAGATGTCTCCCTTCCCGTGTTCAACCTCCAAGCTTGCCGTTCTTTCATGATCTCCATACTGAGGTTTCGAGATCATGGAAGAAGCCGTTTTTTTATAGAATATTTAGCCCTCTAACATCCACATATTCTAATATAGCGGGGGCAAAATATTATGGTTATGGCGCGATGCCTCGGGTAGAAGAGACGCTTGCGAGCCATCTCTCTTCCGAGGCTGCTTCATCATTTAAAGCACCGACATTACCCTCCAAGCCTTTAAGAAATACCTCAGCTTTGATGGGTAAAGCGTATTCGGCGACAGGTCAGGCTGCGTCATGTCTGCATACTATGTCGATTTTGCGGGCATACCAGGCTGATCTGCTAAGGGACGTGAGCGAGAGTGAGGAGGTCAGTTCTGACGTAGTTCGAGAACTGCGTCAGGCTGCTGATTTATTTCTGCGTGCCACCAAGGAATCGGCCAAATTAATGGGTCGATCTATGGCAGCCTTGGTGGCCGCAGAGAGGCATTTATGGCTTAAATTTTCGTCTATGAAAGAGAAAGAAAAAGCTTTTCTTTTAGATGCTCCTCTTTCCCCTGCGGGGTTATTCGGTGACTCAGTTAATTCTGTCATTGATAAATTTCAGGAAGAAAAGAAACAGACAGCAGCTTTAAAAAGTTTCTTCCATTAAAAGTTCACGTCCCCGGGGCTGCTGGGCGGGAGCAGCCCCGGCCGTCTACGAGCTCTTCGCATAGGGCACAGCAGAAGCAGAGTGTCGCGTCTCACGCTCCCCCTGCTAGACAGTGGGACCAGACGTGGCACCCTCAGCCAAAGCCTGCGGGCGGTAGAACTGATCTGAGGACAGTTAGATAGGCTAAGAAGGCTTCGGCCAAGAAAAAGTCCTGACGTCATAAAAGTTAGGACACTGAGGGTGGTCCCCACCGAGGGAGAAAGGTGTTCACCTCTTTTATAGTGCCCGTTCTGCCTCGATGCCCTCAGGGGGCCGTTTTGCCAACCCCGCCTCTATACCGGGGCGTAGACGGTCCCAGCGAGCGCTTTCCCGAGGGACGCTCGCTCCCTCTGAGGAGGGTCTCAGGGCAGTCAAACCAGTTGTTCCCTGCCGGTGCGCCGTTACAGGGCACTGTGTTTGCTGCTCAAGTTATACCAGAGGCCAGTCTCGAGAGACTGGTACCCTTAGTAGTATTTCTGGCAGAGTGGAAAAGCCTTCCAAAAATATCTCAATGGGTCTTGCAGACAGTAGAAAAAGGTTATACAATCTAATTCAGGTGTCTTCCACCAAAATTCAGAGGGGTTCTGCCCACAGTGGTGGGCCCCAAGCAGGCCCTGGTAATGGAACAAGAGGTGAAAACGCTCCTTCAAAAGGAGGCTATAGAACGGGTTCCTCCTCCCAGTTTGGAGCTAGGTTATTACAGCCGATATTTCATCGTTCCTAAGAAGGATGGGGGGTTGCGTCCAACTTTAGATCTGCGCCCATTAAATCGCTCGGTAGGGAAGCTCAAATTCAGGATGCTCACTATCAAGCAGATCGTGTCACAAATCGGGTCCGAGGACTGGTTTGTCACGATAGATCTAAAGGACGCATACTTCGACATTTCCATCCTTCCACAACACAGGAAGTTCCTGAGGTTCGCTTTTGTGGGCGAAGCGTGCCATTATCGGGTTCTTCCGTTCGACCTAGCACTGTCTCCCCGATCTTTCACGAAATGCATGGATGCAGCTCTGGCTCCGCTGCGACTCCAGGGCATCCGCATTTTAAACTATATCGACGATTGGTTGATTCTAGCTCAATCGGAGCATCAGGCGATTCAGCATCGAGATGTCGTGTTCGCCCATATCAAAAGTTGGGGTTGAAGCTCAACGCCAAGAAGAGTGTGCTTTCTCCATTACAGAGGACCACTTTTCTGGGTGTGGTTTGGGTTTCGACGACGATGCAGGCACATCTGTTTCCTGCTCGTTTGGCTTCGATTCTCTTAGCCGTCAAACAGGCAAAGCTAGGCCAGTCATTTACTGCAAAAGAATATCAGAGAATTCTGGGTCTAATGGCAGCAGCGTCCAACGTTATACCTTGCGGCCCGCTGTACATGAGACCGCTGCAGTGATGGCTCAGGGCCAAGGGGTTCTCCCCGAGGGGAAACCGGCTCCACATGATCAGGGTCCCGCGACGGTGTCTTCGCGCCCTGGCTATGTGGAAAGAACCTTGGTTCCTGTCCCATGGGCCCGTGCTGGGAGCTCCCTGTAGTCGCGTAACGCTAACGACGGATGCCTCCCTCACGGGCTGGGGGCTGATCATGAGTGGTCGCCCTGTTCAGGGTCTGTGGCAGGACCATCATCTCTCGTGGCATATAAATTGTCTAGAAATGTTGGCCGTGTTTCAGGCTCTGAAACACTTCCTCCCAGACCTGAGAGGTCATCATGTTCTTGTCCGGTCAGACAACACATCGGTGGTCTCCTACATAAATCACCAGGGAGGTCTGCGTTCGCGCCCGTTATACAAGCCGGCTCGCCAGATCCTTCTATGGTCCCAGGGGAAGCTTCTTTCTTTGAGGGCAATTTATATTCCAGGGTATCTAAATCAGGGGGCAGACATCCTGTCGAGGCAGGGGCCGAGGCCCGGGGAATGGAGACTCCATCCCGAGGTGATGGAGCTCCTATGGAAACATTTTGGTTGTGCCGAGGTAGACCTGTTTTGCATCCAGGGAGACATCACATTGTCTACTGTGGTTCTCTCTAAGCCTTCCAGCCCCTCTGGGGTTGGACGCTATGGTACAGGCGTGGCCAAGGTCACGCCTGTACGCATTTCCCCCGGTTGCTCTGCTCCCAGGAGTTCTGGACGTTGGTTTGCGGACCTAATTTCTCTCCTCGACGGCTCTCCTCTGGAGATTCCGATCAGGAGGGACCTTCTCTCTCAGGCGAGTGGGTTGATCCTTCACCCCCGCCCAGAACTACGGAGGTTGTGGGCTTGGCCTATGAGGGGGCCCAGCTCATAGAATCTGGTCTCTCGACTGAGGTCGTGGAGACCATCCTCCACTCCAGAGCTCCGGCCACTAGGAAATCATATGCCTTGGGGTGGAATATGTTCACCTCTTGGTGTGGGGAACACCAGTTGGACCCAGTTAACTGCCCGGTGGATGCAGTGCTGGATTTCCTTCAGGAGCGTTTCTCCACAGGGTTATCCCACTCCACACTGAAGGTGTACGTGGCGGCCTTATCTGCTACCACGTTCCTTTAAGTGGAGCCTCTCTCGGGAGACACCCACTTATAACTCGTTTCCTTCGTGGCACTTTGAGGCTGAGGCCAGCAGTTCGCACGAGGGTGCCGACCTGTTCTAGAAGGTCTCTCTCTAGCACCGTTCAAGCCCATTGAAGAAGTTTCTGAGAAGTTCATTACTCTAAAAACTATCTTTCTTCTTGCTATCTCTTCTTTAAAAAGAATAGGAGATTTTCAAGCTCTATCGGTCTCTCCCTCGTGCTTGGAATTCTCGCCTGGCATGGTAGAAGCTTTTCTCCATCCTAACCGGGCTATGTTCCTAAGGTCCCAACTAATACTGGTAGGCCTATTGTACTGCCAGCCTTCTGTCCTCCTCCTTTGACGTCGGACCAAGAGAAACTAAATCTGCTCTGCCCAGTTAGGGCTCTAGATGCTTACGTCCACAGAGCTGCCCTGTGGAGGAAATGTGAACAACTGTTCATTTATTTTGGAACACCCTAGGAAGGGCTGTCCCGCATCTAAGCAGAGGTTGAGCAAGTGGGTGGTCGAGGACATTTCACTTGCCTACGAGTCTCATTCAACCAGGGGTATGGCTGCCTCTAAGGCTATTTTGTCAGGAGTATCAATTCAGGACGTTTGCGATGCGGCAGGCTGGTCCTCACCGCACACATTCGTAAAGTTTTACCATCTTAACTTCAGCTCCACTCCAGGGGCGCAGGTGCTTCGTCCGAATGTGCGCCTTGACTTCACACGACGGACACTTGCTCATATGGCGACGTTGGTATTAGCGTTCCCACAGCGTTTTCACTTAGCTCGAGTTCCCTGAAAGGGAACGTCTCTGTTTACGTATGTAACCCTAGTTCCCTGAAGGGAACGAGACGCTGCGTGTCTTTGCCATACTCCCAGCATGCCCGTTAGCACTTGCTTCAGTCTTATCAGAAGCTGATGCGCTTGTGTTTTGGGGTGCTTATATAGTTTCTTGGTCGATGACGTCACCCGCCTATGACGTTCCGTCTCGCCATTGGACTGATTTCATACGTGCTTCATGACGCACTCACGCAGGGGCGTTCCCACAGCGTTTTCACGCAGCATCTCGTTCCCTTCAGGGAACTAGGGTTACATACGTAACCAGAGACGTTTTTCACTGAGCTAAACAACAATGCAACATTTTTATAACATTTATATTACTCCATTCAACAATGCTAAGCATATTTATAGTCAACATTTCTCTAACAATTTGTTTCTAATGAATTCTTTGCATTGCATTCTAGGATTGCCTTATCCATGCAAGATACACGGGGAGTGCAAAACTACTTTTCTTCAGGAAGCCTAATGATTATATAAACATCTTATTTAATGCACAAAACCATCAACTATTATCTCAGACAGGCTGTCTTTCTTAGTTTATATATGTAAAAATTTAATTTTATTAAAAAAATTAAATATAAAAAAATCCACACAAATCAACCCTACTAAGTAGTCAGTTGTTGTGAGTGGATCAATGATGTCCTAACATGCTGTCTAGTTTAGCAGCTCACTAGATTTTGGAACAAAACTGCTGACTTTCTCTTTCTTCCATTTAGAAGATTCTTGAGGTGTCTGGATGTGATTTATTGAGGATATGCTACTGTTATAAACAAGAAAAGCCCTGATGGGAGAATCGGATGGGGAGGAGGGTGAGAAATGGGCAGATAGTGTGTGTTTGTGTGCATGCTTTACACAAGTCATTATCTCACTCTCTCACTGTTCATTTTCTGAGAACTTTCTAAATTAGCCACGGGTAATTACATTCTCTCAGATCCGTTAACATGAGACTCTGTGCCTGGACTAGAAAAGATAAAGGCGGATTTAAATGGAAGGATTGATGAAGACCGTTCCATGCGATATTCCTGTTAAATCCATAACTCATTTTCTCTAGTAATGATCCTCCTGACTCTCTCTCTCTCTCTCTCTCTCTCTCTCTGGGTGTGTGTGTGTGTGTGTGTAGCTTCATAAGGGTCATGTTTCCAAATGCAGGGCAGATGCTTCACATCTAATATTATTCAGCTTATGTAAAATGAGTCTGTGAGAAAAGAAGACAAAAGAGAATAAAGAGAAGAAAAAAAGAAAGAAAGAAATATCATTTAAATGCTGTCACTCACTTTAAGATGGCAAGATGTCAGTTTAAAAATGAACACTAATCAATTAATTAACCCGAAACCTTATTACTAATATTTCTAATGATAACAATTTTTTATTTTGAAACATGCATGTTATTGATCTATAATGAAACGAGACCTTCTACACTTAAAAAATTAAATAAAAATTAGTAGCTATCATAGGCAAATTGAAATTAAAAGTAAATTATACAATTTTATATTGATTTTAAAGAGAAAAGTTTCTTCAAGAGTCTTGGAGACGTTGCCACAATTCTTCTGGATTTACAGACTCGATGATGGTGAGATCTGCTCTCCTTGTGAAGCACCGGCTGTTGTCAGACTCCTTGTGCATACAAAAATCTCACTGGATTATTACAATTAATGGCTAAATGAATATTTGGAAATATAAACTGATATTTCCTACTGACACACTACTGCAAAATATATACAAAACTGGCTTAAAAGGATGGGTACATGGTGGCCATAAAGGGATGGACATGGTCAGAAACAATGCTCAGGTAGGCCGTGGCATTTAACAATGCCCAATTGGCACTAAGGGGCCTAAAGTGTGCCAAGAAAACATCCCCCACACCATTACACCAACACCACCAGCCTGCACAGTGGTAACAAGGCATGATGGATCCATGTTCTCATTCTGTTTACGCCAAATTCTGACTCTACCATCTGAATGTCTCAACAGAAATCGAGACTCATCAGACCAGGCAACATTTTTCCAGTCTTCAACTGTCTAATTTTGGTGAGCTCTTGCAAATTGTAGCCTCTTTTTCCTATTTGTAGTGGAGATGAGTGGTACCCGGTGGGGTCCTCTGCTGTTGTAGCCCATCCGCCTCAAGGTTGTGTGTTGTGGCTTCACAAATGCTTTGCTGCATACCTCGGTTGTAACGAGTGGTTATTTCAGTCAAAGTTGCTCTTCTATCAGCTTGAATCAGTCGGCCCATTCTCCTCTGACCTCTAGCATCAACAAGGCATTTTCGCCCACAGGACTGCCGCATACTGGATGTTTTTCCCTTTTCACACCATTCTTTGTAAACCTTAGAAATGGTTGTGCGTGAAAATCCCAGTAACTGAGCAGATTGTGAAATACTCAGACCGGCCTGTCTGGCACCAACAACCATGCCACGCTCAAAATTGCTTAAATCACCTTTCTTTCCCATTCTGACATTCAGTTTGGAGTTCAGGAGATCGTCTTGACCAGGACCACACCCCTAAATGCATTGAAGCAACTGCCATGTGATTGGTTGATTAGATAATTGCATTAATGAGAAATTGAACAGGTGTTCCTAATAATCCTTTAGGTGAGTGTATATATATATATATATATATATATATATATATATATTTATATATATATATATATATATATATATATATATATATATATATATATATATATATATATATATATATATATATACATACATATATATACATACATATACACACACAGATGAACCAGAGGCCCAAAACACTTCTGTGTTCTGGCAGTTCTGGGTAGTGTTCGATATAATGATGCTTGGGTCTGAGTTTAAAGTCTGGATACACTGCTTTAAAAACCTGTCTGTGATCACTTATTTTAGTTGGCATGTAGTCTACTGGATGGATTCTACTGTGAAAGATGAAGACAACACTAGCTGCACAATTTCTTTAAGGCCCATTAATATGGCCCATGCTTTATCTCCTTCAGGAACTTTACTTCCTACCATAAGTGGTAATAACCTTAGCAGAGTGGAATTTTCATGCCCATTCCAACCAATGTTTCGTTTGGCAACAACATTTTGGGGGAATTACTGAGGTTTATAAAGCCTATCATTGTGCTGATATGGAAATGTGCAAAACATTTTGTTTAGATCTTCAAGGGTGAAATACTTTTTTCAAATCATTTCACTGATGCACAAGGCCAACTCAACAGGCACAATACCCTCAAACAAATCATGCAGAATGTCAGGTAGGAATCCAGTAATGAGATGAAAATGCTGCAGTGCCTTGCTGAGAGCACACTCACCTGTAACACCAAAATGGGTTACATTTTCTCCTTGCATAAAATTTTGCACATGAAGATCATGGCGGGCCTTCGTTCTCATGCTAAACTCTCCTTCAGAAACTTCACTGGCCTGTCTTTGATCTGCAGCTCAGCAACAAAATCTACAGAAATAATGTCCTTGGAAAGACTGCACAAAGCCTGCACGACCATGAGCAGCCAAATTATCAGCTGCCACAAACAACACCATGCCCCAGATGCAATGACCGAGACTTTCCATGAAAACACCATCTTGCACAAGAGTTTGCAAGTCTTTCAACAAAGGTGACAGAACACTTTCATAACCACACTTCTGAACGTCTGGTACTTTGCAAAGCAGAGCTAGTTGAAGACATGTATAGGCTGGATCTATACTTGCTGGGTAAATTTGCAAGTAACCAATACACTGCACAAAGCTTGTGGATCTTTCTAGCTGTGCCTAAAGGATTTGCTAGTTCAAGGTCATCCACATACAGAATCAGAGACAATTTCAGCTCTCTTGCTTCTGACAATACCTCATTTTGTTTGAAATACATTCCATCTTCGTGAGAAATGTACGTTCCAGGTGGCGAAGGTTTAGCTTCTTGAATTTTCTTAAGAAGATCTGTATTTTTAAACATTGTTTGAGGCATCTGAAGTATTGGAACATACACAGGCTGTGTGTCCATTGGAATCTACTGTATATTGAACTGGCAATACCAGAGGATAGTTACTCTCCACAAATCTTTTCATTCGCTTAGCAGTGGACAACTCCGCACCGTCTGCAGTAGAACTGACAAAGATGTTACTTTTCACTACAGCTTCCACTAATTCATTAAGAAGGACTTCACTGAGAGTCTGATCATACTCTTGCAGAACCATGATGATTGAGTCTCTCACAAGAGGTTTGGACAGTGAGAATATCTGTACCAAACTTTCAACTATGTCTTGTATAGCCATCTCTGATACATGAAGAACACTGTGCATTTTCAGGAACAAAGAAGCCAAGTTCCTTAAAGTGTAAATTGCAGGTTACATTTTTCACAAAGATAATGCAATGTGCTTATTAAACATAAAGATAAGAACCGCCCACCATTGTTTTGTGTGTTTTTTTATACCAAAATGCTGCATATAATATGAAAAGTTGGTACTTTTTACACTCCTTCTCCCTTCCACTAGGCTGGGCGTGACGTCATAAAAGGGACTCCAAGCCTAGAGTTACCTTTAGTCTAACGGCAAGTAGGCTAGCAGTTATATTGGAGGAGACCTAACTCAGCAAGCAAAAATGGTGTTGATGAATGAAATAACCCAATTGTAAACATACTCGTGTGTGCTGGCTATGAGATTACCGTGATTCTGCCTGAAATTAGTGTAAACTATTCGCAAAACAAACGGGTTCAGGCAGCATGCGTCAAAACCAGGATGCTGCGTGAGGCACGTCAGATTAATGAATTATTTGAGGATAATTTTTACTTTTCACACCGTTTTAAAAATAAAAACAGACAGTACAGTATACAGTACTCATAACTTCGAATTTTATTATAATTGTATTTCATATAATATACAATAATGTCATTTTTACTTGTTATATCAAATGTGATAATTGCTAGTACATTTAAAATATCAAAATATGCTCCCCATACACATTTTAAATGAAATAACGATGTCATAATATTGTGAGATTTACACCATTATGGAATCAATAGAGAATGAATCGACATTCTCTGTGATCGATTCGCGCTTGGGTAGCATTTTTCGACAAGGCAGCACAAATCGCCTGAACACCGGTCGCGGCGCGGGTCGAGCTGCTTCCACTAAACTCCAAAACGCGTTCACCTCACGGCAGCACAAACTCTCCACTGCTGATTCCATTGGGTGGCATAGCCCACACAAACACCTGTCAAACACAGCGATAGGGACATCGATCTCTTTTTTTCTTTCTGACAATGAGCATCGCTAATTAGTTGCGATTTAGCACACGCAATATCGCGTTCTGTCTGCAGATGCCAGCAAAAGCGCCATTGTGCCTGTGCAGTGTGTGCATCTCTACAGCTCTGATTAGGACTACTAACACCATGTAAGTAAATAATATCTTCAGTCGTTGTCCCTCCTTGCTATTCTACATGACGACAAGATTTTGAAAAGAATTTGGCTTGTTCCCTAATGTTATCCGGGTTCACACCAGGTTAACCTAGGCTAGCTCTAGCTACTCACCATGACACCTGGCCAAACCTCCACTCATTTTCCTCACACCAAGCATTGATAACTCTTTGGGGGCCATGATTTCTGGCAATTTCCTCCCCTCTCTCACGCCTGACTGGTTCAAAATTGTTCATAGTCAAGCCACAAACAGAAGGAATCTAGCAGAGTATGGGTTGCTATTCCCTTTTATGACATCATCACCCAGTTACGATAAAAAAACATGCTACCTTTGAAGAAATAAATGTTATTTTAATGCATTTTAAGACAGAAATTTTTAAATATTTACATATTGAGCACTTTAATCTACACATTAATTGGTTGTGGTGGTTAACCTGCAATTTACACTTTAATTGAGCTTGTAACTCGTCTGTGTCATATCTTGACTCAAGAGAATCCTGAGAGGAATCAGCCTCATTAGATGTCCAGATGATCTCATCCTTAAAATCTGAGACATCACCATCTGGATGATTCCTACTTTTGTGGGCATTGAAGGAGGAATAGACATTGGTAGAGTACTGACAATTTCTGAATGGACAGTCCACTGTCTCATGTTTTTTTATATGTGTCCTTAAATGACTAAGAAGGGTTTTATCGCTAAATGGCTACTTCAGTCCACATAAAAGACAGATGAATGATACACATTCCATATGATTTACACTATGCCCAGTTGTCTGAGTAAGTATGCAACCGTGTTAAGTGATCAAGTTAAGTTATGATGTTAACTGCAGATGCACCTTCAGAAGAAGTGGTTTCACCAGACGGTACGTCAACGGCTCTTGTTATGATGGGAGTACAGAGAGGGTTTACTTTTGAGCAGCGGTAAGAAACTTGCAGAGTAGACCTGGACAGACAGCTTGAATTAGAAAAAAATGAGAATTTAAGAACGAGAGCGTGAAAGGGAGAGAAATTTAAGTATGAGCAAAAAGTTCAGGAGGTTAAGTGAGCTCAGGAAGCTGAACGCTTAAAGTTGGTTGCCGAAGGGAAAATGGGGAGTATTAGTGTTGACTCCTTGGGTGATCAACTGGTTTCAAATAAGGCATTAAATATTGCAAATATGGCCATGTTGCTGCCTAGATTTAACAAAAAAAATCTAGACTTTTTCTCTCTCTGTTTGAAAGTGTTGCTGATGATAGAGGTTGGAATGATGCCGGACGAACTCTTTTATTTCAAAGCATTCTTGAGGGTAAAGCTCAAGAAGCGTTTATTTCACTCTCAGCAACAGGTCGAAAAGATTATAAGATCGTGAAAGACGCAGTTTTAAAAGCTTATAAACTTTTCCCTGAAGCTTATTGTCAGCAGTTTAGGGGATGGGAAAAGGGAGAAAGGCAAACTCATGTTGAAGTGGCGCGAGAGCTCATGACCCACTTTAATCATTGGTGTGCTTCTTTAGGAATAGATTCTTTTGAAAGCCTTTGTGACTTGATAATTTTGGAGCAGTTCAAGAATATTACTCCTGAGCGGATAGTGACGTACATAAATGAACAAAAGGTGAAAAACACGGCTGAAGCTGCAGTTTTAGCGGATGAATTCGTGTTGATTAAAAAAAATCTGTTTTTTATCAAAGATACTTTTCATCACTTTGAAAATCTAGACAGACCCACGTTGTTAAAGGCAGAGTATAGGCCTAATAGAAAAATAGACCCAAATTCAACTTGCAGGTACTGCCTGGAAAAGGGTCACTGGAAAAAAGAATGCCCGGTGTTGAAAGGCAAGTATAAGGCCAGCACAAAAGCTGTTGGGCTTGCATCAGCATTTACTCCTAATGAAACATCATGGGTTCTAGTACATCAGGATCTAGTGCAGGGAATAGTGTTCTGATCCAAGGAATTGGGTTAGAAATATTCTCTGCTCCTTTACACAGGATTCAGTTTGATTCGGTTTGATTCGTGATTTGGTGCTGAAAATGGCTCCAAGAGATATAGATGGGCATTTAGGGGTCAAGAAAACATACAACAGTGTAATGCGCTATTTTTTCTGGCCTAGATTAAAAAGAGATGTGGCGAGTTTTATTAAGACGTGTCACACTTGTCAAATGGTAGGTAAACCAAATGAGGTCTTGGCTCTGACGCCATTGTTTCCCATTCCTGCTGTGAGCAATCCTTTTGAGTATCTTACTATTGACTGTGTTGGGCCCTTAAAACTGTCCAAAGCAGGATCTAACTACTTATTAACTGTCATGTGTCAGACAGCTCGCTATCCCGCTGCTTATCCCATGCGAATGATTTCCACGAGGTCTGTGGTAAAAGCTCTGTCCCAGTTTATTTCAGTTTTTGGTATTCCAAAGGTTATTCAAACTGACAGGGGAACCAACTTTATTTCTCGTATGTTTGAGCAGATTTTGCAACAACTGCATGTGAAACATCATAAAAGTAGTGCGTATCATCCTGAAAGCCAGGGAGCTCTCGAGGGTTTTCATCAAACGTTAAAAACACTGTTGAGAGCATACTGTAATGAACTGAATAAAGACTGGGAAGAGGGACTTCCTTGGTTGATGTTAGCCGTATGCGAAGTTGTTCAGGAGAGCCTTGGTTTTAGCCCTAACGATTTGGTGTTTGGTCACAAGGTAAGAGGCCCATTGTCCTTTCTGATGGCTAACGTGACTGAACCTGAAATGTCTGTAAATCTCTTGGATTATGTTAATGGTTTTCGAAGTAGATTATATCTGGCAGGTAAATTGGCCGGGGAGAATCTAGTTAAAGCACAGTTGAAAATGAAGACCTGGTTTGATCATGGGTCAGAGTGTCGCGAATTTAGTCCTGGAGATCAAGTTTTAATCTTGCTTCCTGTTACTGGGTCGTCTTTCTTAGCAAGATTTGCAGGGCATTATAGCGTAATAAAACAGGTATCGGACCAAAATTATATCGTTTCGACGCTGGATAGGAAAAAAAATCTACCCAACTGTGTCATGTGAACCTGTTAAAACCTTATTTCTGCCGTACACGTGAAAACGCTGTCTCTGGTGCTGAAGTAAAGTCTGTGGCGGTAGTTTCAGAGGTGAGTGATTCCTCAAGCGCGAAGTTAAATGGCACTGAAGGCGAAAGTGTTACTCTGATTGTATTGTTCAACCCAGACTTTGTAATTCTGAACAACTGGCCAAGTTGGATGTTATGTTGGAACATTTGCCCGAAGAAAGTCGCGAGCAACTGATCAGTTTGATAACAGAGTTTGCGTCACTTTTCTCTGATACGCCTTTGTGTACCGATCTGATATATCATGATATTGATGTTGGAGACTCCTTGCCTGTTGGACAGAGCTGTTATCGTGTTTATCCTGAAAAGCAGAAATATTTGGAAGTTGAGGTCAAGTACTTAATAAATGCTGGGCTTGCGAAACCATCTTACTCCAGTTGAGGGTCACCATGCATTCTGGTTGCAAAACCAGACAAGACGTATAGATTTTGTACTGACTATCGAAAATTAAATAGCGTTACGAAGCCCGACTCTTTTCCGCTTCCGCGGATGGAAGATTGTATTGACTCCGTTGGGTCAGCTAAATAAAGCCAAACTCGAGGTATTATCAAGTTCCTTTGACTCCTCATGCACAAGAAGTCTCTGCTTATATTACACCTTCGGGGTTACTCATACAATGTAATGAGTTTCGGTCTCCGAAACACTCCGGCTACCTTTCAGAGCCTGATGAATCGAGTGGTCTCAGGGCTGGAAGGATGAGCAGTGTGGGAGGAACAACGTTGTCGGTTGCGCGCCCTGTTTGCTCGTCTCGTAGAAGTCGATGTAACTATAAATCTAGCGAAGTGTGAGTTCGTGAAAGCCACGGTAACTTATCTGGGAAAAGTGATGGGACAGGGGGAGATGTGTCCGGTACGGGAAAAGGTGCGAGCTATCGATAATTTCCCCGCTCCTACTACTAAAAAGGAGCTGATGAGATTTTTGGGGGTGATTGGATGTTATCGCAGTTTTTGCGCAAACTTATCGACTGTAGTTGCTCCGCTTACTGAGCTGTTGAAGGCTAAAAATAAGTTTGAATGGTCTTCAAGTTGTCAAGGTGCATTTGTAAATGTAAAACTTCTGCGGAGTACTGCTCCTGTGTTAGTTGCGCCTCGGTGGGATCGAGCATTTCAGCTCCAAGTAGACGCAAGTCAGGTAAGTGCAGGAGCTGTCCTATTGCAAAAGGACTGGTAGCTCAGGTTGATAGGCCAGGGACTTCCTTGAGGTTGAAAAAAGGTTGATAGGCCAGTTAGTTACTTTTCTAAGAAGTTTAATTCGTATCAATCGAATTATTCCACAATCGAAAAATAAACATTGGCTTTGGTGTGGGCATTGCAACACTTTGATGCGTATGTGGGCGGTTGTTCGATGCCTGTGGTTGTTTTTTCAGACCACAATGCACTCACCTTTTTACAATCATTACAAACCCCTAACCAACGACTTATTTGTGATAATGTGGCGAGATAATGTTATGGCGGATGCTTTGTCCCGTTCTCCGGTGGATGAATAAAACCTACTATGTTATTTCATGTTATTTGCCCTTGATCTTCGTTTTCTCTGTTTAGTGTTTTCAAGACGCCTGAGAATACTGAAAGATAGAGTTTTGGTAGGTGATGAGAAGAAAAGGGGTAAGTGACATTTGTGTTGTGAGCCCACAAATTTTTGATTGTGCATAATTGGAGTTTGTTATTTTTGGTGTTCGCAGAGTTCCCTTTTAGGGGCCTCTGTTTTCAGAGGGGAGGTGTTATGGCCTACAGTGTTTTTCCACCAGGTGGCATTGTTCTGTGTTGTGGAGTGAGCATCAGGGAACAGGTGTGGTGGGTTGCCAGTAATTGCGCTTGCGTCAAGAGACAGCGAGTACAAAAAGAATGACAGAGTTGGACTGAAAGGGCGATGAATATTGATTTGACTTATATATATTGTTACGTCCACCTGGCTCAAGGTGAAGCAACATAATAACGGGGAGGCCACACAATAAAGGGGAGGCCACACATGGAACTCATATATATACAGTAGGCTATATATATATATATATATATATATATATATATATATATATATATATATATATATATCAGGGTTTCCGTTGTCCGGTAATTACCGGACATTGGCCGGTAAAAAAATGAGATGTCCGACAAAATTAAATCTCTCTGGTCAAATTGTCCGATTAAAATTGCCTAATAATCCCGCCCCCCTAACACAATCTGAATTTGAGAATAAGCCTAAAATGTATAAGGCAAAAATGCATATGCTGCATTTCAAATAAAGCGCACGCCTAAAACGGCTGTAATATAGACCTAAACAACGAACGATTGAGTGAGACGTTTCAAATATGTCCAGGCCCAGGCAGACTAGCCTTGAAAGCTTTTTTCAGAGGCCAGGCGATGGTGACTCAGGAACATCTCATTATAGCCTAGTGGTTCTAATCCGCGCACTGGTACAGTTTTTTTTTTCTCTCATCAAAACTGAATAGCCTATGTTCATCAGTGGTTAGTCTATATCAAGCAGGGACTTGCATTTTATTCTGTGATTTCACCGGAATGAACAGAGTCTCCGCAACGGCGATAGACTGAAACGCGCGTCCGAGTGAAGATTGCGCAACTCGCGCAGCGCGTCGTCCATGCAACTGATAGCAGTGGACACGAGCGCTCAGCTTGATTTCAAAATCAACAGATTTTAGCGCTAGATCTCTTATTTAATAACGAACTAAATGAATGATCTGATTTTATTTATTTGTATTAGGTACATCCGTGCTTCAATGTTTCAAAAAATGAATGTGTGTGAAACCGCATTAAAAAACAAAACAATTGGCGTTGATTGACACCAATCGGACGTTCATTTTTTTCCCGTCTATTTGAAAGTTAAGCTAATAATAACATGTTGCATTCTATACGGCCTGATTATGTCATTTTTTAAGTTACATAGACTGCCTCCAGTTTTCCTAAACTTGACTAATTAAGAGGCGATATTTGACCGGCATATCATAAAAATGTCCGTAAAACGAAACCTCTGCCGGTCACTTTGACCCGCACCATTTTTTTCTAGCGGAAACGCAAGTTGACCCAAATCCTTCATGAATCAATGCTACAACTAAAGGTTTAAAAAGCCCTAAAAGGGCTGAACATTTTTTATAGGCCTTACATAATTAAAAAATCTATGTTATATCAGACAATGCAGATGTTTTTGTTCTGTAAGAAAGAAAAAGTGGAAAAAGTGTTGGAGAGAGAGATTGTGTTGGTGTTAAACGCCCTCAGAGATGCGGGGCAAGAAGTCTTACAGGAATACAACATTTATAATCTTTCTGCAGCATCTCAAATGTCTCTATGAGAGAAATAAAAGATTCATTTCAGCAACGTCAGATAAATAGCCTATATATGTTGTTTATGTGGTTAATAAGTATGTGTGTGTGTTTGTACATTTGCAAGATTTGCCAGTTCGTATTTTCTTAAAAAAAGATGAGAACTGAATTCTTTGGAAACAAATTGCAATCATATGAACAGACCAACACATACACACACACACACACACACACACACACTCCCTCGAGCAATCTCTATCCCTGTGCATCTCCAAATCCGATCAAACCAGATCACAGGGGAATGATGGATTCATCTATCCTTCCCCTTTTGCTCACGGACACACATTAACGCTCACGCAGTCGGCCTCTTCTCAGAACGAAAACACAAACTATATTCACATGTGCAGAAACGAAAGGAGCAAATGGTTTATTCACTTTCGAATTTCCTCCCTGTGTCGAGCACTTGAGGAGAGGATGTGCTTAAAGAGAACGAGGTGAGAGAGAATCCGAAATTCCTCCCATGATCATTAAATAATTTAGAGAGACCGCTCCACTGATCATTAGAGGGACGGAACAGAGGGAGGCACGGCGGGAGGGGGAGAACGAGGAGATTGCGGAGAGAAGGGAAGCAGGAAAAGTGGGTGTAATGGAGTGGAGGATCTTTCTTGGAGGCAGAGAGAGAGAGAGAGAAAGAAGCTGGAAGATGAAGAGAAATCTTCCAGTTTTAGAAGAAGTTTTCATTGTCCTCTTTGGACCGCTGCCATGAATAACCTGAGGGAAATAGCGCGAGCACGCGATCAGAAGGCTTGAACGTCTGCATTAATGAAGCAGAGATAAATCTCACATGATTAATTCTGATTTGTCTGTCCTTCTCCGGAGGTTGCGTTGGGATTAATTAGTACTCCATTCACAGGGATAAAACTCGATTGTTCGGTGAGCCAACCTTGGTTCACTGTTCATAGCAAATGCTTCAGCCAAAACTGTAGGCCTACTTCGTTCTTAAAAGATGAATTTTTGGAAAAAAAGATGTATATATATATATATATATATATATATATATATATATATATATATATATATATATATATATATATACACACACACACACACACATTCAGAAGTGCTTGCTCGTGCATAACTTGTTCTGTTTTTTCCTTCAGAACTTTTTTTTTTAAAGTCAGTTACATAAAAAGGTCTGAATCCGAAAAGTAAGGGCCGTTACATAGTCCACGCATCGGTACGTATACGCGTCCGCAAGGCTACTCATCGCTACGCTTCGGCCGCCATTAGCCTATGAATCGATGCATAGCCAAATGTGTCATCCTAGTTTTTGATACGCGACGCACCAATGCACGCAATACTATTCCTGGTCGGTGGGGGCGACATTTTAAGTATTGTACATTAATTCAAGTAGCCTATATTATGTTTACAGAAGAAGATTTGAATACAATGGCGGGTGAAGAGGAAAAATTATGCGAGCTTATACGTATACATCCGCATTTATATGACCAAATAATATTGATAATTTTGGCGCCAACATCCTAAAGTACTGGAAATGTCTCTCCTCGTCCAGGCTTCGCATGGGAAGCACCAGAGACACAAACTCCCCATTCTTATCTCTTCTTCGGTTTAAAGGGCGAACATACCACCGCCTATCTCTGCGCTGCCTTTGTTGCCGCCGATGTAAAATCAGCAATATGCACTCCTCTTCAGTTGCCATTTTGATCTGAATATGACGTGACCCGACTCTACTAATATCACCCAACTCTACTACCCCCAGTTGCGTGAGCGGTGTATTGCATTTCACGCATCGCCCGTAACGCTTGGGTCTGCTTGCGTCCACTGTTTAGACTATGAAAGGGAGCGCGTCGCTCGCGTCACTCGCGTTGCTTGCTCGCGTTGACTATGTAACGGCCCTAAGACTAATTATCTTCTGGCAAACTGCTAGTTGTCAATTCAGGACCTAAAACTAACATTTTGCCACACCTGCTATACATATTTTTTCCCAGCAATTAAACTGTTTTTTCAACTATACAAACTACTATAAACACAGCCTACTAGCCTAACCAATACAAATGTAAAACATTATTAAAGACATGTAAACAGTCAGTGATAAAATAAGAACAAATAATCAAATTATAAGCAATAGCACAAATAAATACAATAGAACTAATATACAAATGAAATAAACAGTGCTTTTCAGGTAGGCCTAACTAGTAACATTAGGATGCTGTCACTTTAAGACCTAATGCAATGATCCAATATACAGAAAATGCATGTGTGCAGTATCCTTCTCAACTGTTTACGTTCACTTATATGCTTCACTGAGCATATTTTGTGAATTTGTCTGTTCAAGCACAAGAAGAGCCCAATTTAGTATTTGTGCGAGTAAATGAATTGAGTTTCCCTTTGTGTCTTCTTGAGCTTGAATATTGATGCAGCACAGGCCCGTCGACTGTCCCGAGCATTGTTTATATTCACGTTCCTGTTCCTGTTACCAGCCAACTGGCGATTGACACTGTTTAATATACTCGCCAACACCGATTTTTACTCGCAATTGGTGATTGGCAAGTGTTAATTTTCGGCCCTGTGTCAAATACTGTAGTTACGAGATTTCAACTTTGTAAAAAATGACAACTTGCTGGGAATTTTCTGAGAGCTCCTACTTGTACCACGTAACCATTGTACCACCTGACTGCTGCAGATTAATTTAGGCATTGATTATGTTGCCATATAAAAGCATAATTCCCAGCCTAATGACGTAAAAAAAAGCTCAGAGAAAATACTGTAATTTTGACATGGGGTGAATGCAGCATATGTTTATACAATTGACTCCCTGGTCTCATGGCTTACATTTCCTCATTTAATGTATTTCTCTGGAATCTTATCAGCATTTTTATCAACAACCAGGTGAAAGGTCTCAGTATTTCTGTGCATATATGCATGCAATGAACACCAAGTCATACGGGTTTGGTACGGGTTTGGAACGACATTAGGGTGAGTAATTCATGACAGAATTTTAATTTTTTGGTGAACTATCCCTTTAAGACAGACCACTGGTATTGAGTCAAACACTTAAATTTAATACTTACGGTTAGAGACTTCAAAAAAAAAAAGTAAGAGCAACTGTAATAGTGATGCTTAACACACTTAAACACCTTTATCTCAAGCCTTTTCCATTATAAGGCTTACACAGGCTATGTAAAACCTCACAAATTTCTTCTTGGCACACCAGCAAAGATCCAGAGTGATCGCATAAAGGCTTTAGGTCTGATCCCATGTGGATCTAGAGAATTATTGCCCTGCACTTAACCACATACTGCTCCATGGGGGAAACTTGGTAATGATACCTAACCTATTTGACCCAGAGTAGATGCTTTTTGCCCCGATAACTTTAACGTGATCATGCCAATCAACATCTGCAGTATAAGAGGAGTGTGTTTAAGGCTGGGCAAGGCTTAGTTATCCCACTCAATTTACCCCTGACTGACTGCTGCTTCTGATTGCTTTTAGAGAGAAAAAATGCCCATAACTGCTGGTCTAGGATCAGTTTTCTCCTTAATAATAGTATATTGGTGAAACAGATTTATTGTTTGCGCTCTTGAGAGTGTCAAAGGTTTCTATTTACGTGTTTTACAGCATTGAGCAATGTAGACAATCACTAACAAATCAGTTGATTTATTGAACACAATGGCCAATCAGATGTGTTCAAATTAGAATCCACTCACTGCCCGAAACACCAGAGTTCTTGTCCAGTGTCCAGTGGAGTTCTGCACGCAAGAAAATCCTGTGCTTTTCTGATCAAATTATAGTGGTTTGTGAATGTGCTTTTATAACAAATAACTTATTGGGTGTGTTTATGTTTATGTGTAGGTTGTTGCTAGATGACACATAACTTGAAACTATTTAATGACATTCTATTTAAATGTGTTTTTAAGGAGGAAGTGCATCTAGCCTTACCCTGGAGTTGGTTCACCCTCCTCCTGTGATCTGCAGCTTAGAAAAGACACATTGGAAAAGAAAGGGTGAATGTGGCGAGCAGGACGAGGCCGAGGGACGTGAGAGAAAGGCACGAGGCCGGTGGCGTGTGTGATAATGAATGACACCTGTGAGACGCACCGGTCTCGCATCTCTCACGGAGGAGCGGAAGCATAAAAGGAGGAGCGACGACGGTGAAGATCGAGAGAGGAACAGGCCTGAGTTTATGTTGTGTTTTGTTTCTCTTTTTGTGTAGCCAGCAGTCGTCCGCGAGGGTCTGCTGGCGGATCCTTTTGTTTTTGTATTTCTGTTATTTTGAGTATTAAAAGTCTTTGATTGTTCGCCGGTTCCCACCTCCTTCTTCCCATAACAACGAACCCTGTTACAGTGAACTGCTTTGATAATGTGTGATGAAAATTTAAAAGGTGAAGATTTAATTTATTCATCACAAAAAAAATATAATTTCAAAACTATGAATGAATTTAATAAATTATTATTTACAGTATTATTATTATTATTATTATTATTATTATTATATTTATATAGAGATTGATATATGTTCAGAAATGTATTGTTATATGTTAAAGGTCTAATGAATCTAAAAGTATTATTTTACATCAAGCATTATATTAGGCGATAAGGAAGTATTATTAGGTGTCAATTTTAGATTTTTGATATATCCAAAAACACAAATCTAAAAACACGCTATTTGACTTACAGTTGTGGTCAGAATTAATGGCACCCCTGGTAAATATGATAAAAAATGGCTGTAAAAAATAAATCTGCATTGTTTTTCCTTTTGATCTTTCATTAAAAAAATTTGCTAAAATCGAACCTTTCATTGAAGTAAAAGAATTGAAAGTGGGGGGTGTGGGGTGGGAGAAATCACATTATGAAATAAATGTTTTTCTCCAAAACACGTTGGCCACAATTATTGGCACCCCTAGAATTTTTTACGGGTAAAATAAAAATATAATAAATATATTATTTATATAATATTAATATATATTATATTCCCAATGTCAATTTTATTTATATAGCGCCATTAATCCCAACCGAGGTTGTCCAATGTGCTGCACATACTGTAGTAGACATAATAAGACAACACAATACAATTAAAACAAAAATAAAATAAAAAACGTATAATAAAAAACTTACAATACAACTTCCTCATTGAATATAAGCCAATTCAAAAAGATGCGTTTTTAGCTTAGATTTAAAAACAGACAAAGATGATGCAGAGCGAATACACAAAGGTAGAGCATTCCACAGTCTGGGGGCAGCTACTGAAAATTAATTCCCATTAATATTTACCTTTTTATTTTAGCACACCAGGGTGACTGGGAACATGAAATTGTCTAGCTATGACTTCTTGTTTCACAGGAGTTTAAATATAAGGAAACACAAAGGCCAAATTCCCTTAATCATCCATCACAATGAGTAAAACCAAAGAATATAGTTCTGATGTGCATCAAAAGATTGTTGAGCATCACAAAATAGAAAGTGGCTGTAAGAAAATAGCTAGATGTTACGAATCTGCCAGAAAGAGGACAATATAGACACATATTGTCTTAATGCACGTTTAGGAGGAAAGTTTGAGTGGCCAAAGACTCTCCAAGGATCACAAATGGAGAATTGCAGATCTGGGGCCTCATTTATAAAACTCTGCGTAGGATCCTTACTAAAAGTGTACGTGCGCCCGAAAGCCAAAAATGTCGTACGCAAAGAAATATTCAGACTTATAAAACCGTGCGCACGCCGGAATCTGCGCAGAATTCACTTTATAAATCCCAGTTAGCGGAAGATTGTCCGCACATGCGTCTCCTCCCCGAAACAACCATATATGGAGCTTACAACGCCTAGTTTTACTATGCATATCCTCATCTGCATATCATTTGCATATGATTATTCATCCACGTGATATATGTTTAACGGTACCAGACATTACGAAAATATGAAATACGGATGTCATTAATAAAAAAATATTTAATAGCCTATCCTTGCCTTGTTTTTGAATAAATAAATCAAATAGTGTAAAATACATTTCAGATAAAGTTTTTCACAGTCTTTTCCACTGGCCAAATAGTATTTTTAATTGATTTATATTTTTAATGGAAAAAGATAGACCTTGTTGTGTATTATTTGCACAAAATTATTTTCTCAGACAATCTGCTATTATCATGATAAGCAATTAATCTCTGTAGTTAAAACATTAAAACATAGCATGCAAGAGGAAAAGTGTTCAAAAGCATTGCATTCACAACAAATATTTATATTTATTGAATATACAAATGTTGTAACTTCTCAGTAATGATTTCATTTAGTTTAAGTGTTTAACACCATTAATGAGAATGGCATATTTAATCTAAATGTTTATATCAGAAGTAAAACATAGTTTGAATCATTCTTTTATTTATTTAAACTGTTATTGTGAACATGCACTGTATTTATGATTAGGACTTATAATGAAGATTTACGGTTTTAGATAGGCTGAGTCAGTTTCACTAAACGGTCCAACGCGCTCGCTGGCGCGGACATTTAAGAAGGAATGGATGTTTGCTTCAGGCTTGGTGAGTGAAATTATGTTTGTATTATCTTTCTGTAGGCCTATATGTATAATTGTCTTTAGATTTTCTGTCTAAAAGTGACCAAAACGGCATTTAACTCCAGTTCACCATCGGTGTCGCCAAACTGCCCCATCTCCAAAACGTTCGTAGGCATGGGTCAGAGTTTGCGTGCAGGTGCGCAAATTTTCCCGTCAAGTTTGTTTTTATAAATCACAACTTATGTGACGGGAAGTAGCGTACGCATCTTTCAGGGCCTGTTTTGTGCGTACGCAACGGTTATAAATGAGGCCCCAGATCTTGAGGTCAGAAGCCTATACCCAAAAAAAAACAAACAAAAAAAAAAACCCTATATCCCCACATGTTGTTTGGGAGGGATTCAAGAAAAATCCTCCTCGCTCATCCAAAAACAAACTCCAGCAAATTCAGTTGTCAGACACTACTGGAACTTCAAACGGCACAGGGTTCTATGGTCAGATGAAACTAAAAAAAGAGCTTTTTGGCAGCAAACACGCTAGATGGGTTTGGTGCACACAAGGATAAAAAGTACCCCATGTGTACAATTTAATATACCGTTGGATCTTTAATGCTGTGTGCCTAATTTTCTGCTGGAGGTCCTGGACATCTTGTTCAGATACATGGCATTGTGGATTCTATCAAATATTAACAGATAAAAAATCAAAACCTGACTGCTTCTGCTAGAAATCTTATAATGGGCCGTGGTTGGATCTTCCATCAGGACAACGATCCAAAACAAACATCAAAATCAACACAAAAATGTGTTACGGAGCACAAAATGAAGCTTCTGCAATGACCATCCCAGTTCCCTGACCTGATGAGCGGAGTGAACTGAAGAGAAGAAGCACCAACATGGATCTGGGAATCTGCTGGATCTGGAGAGATTCTGTATGGAGGAATGGTCTCTGATCTCTTGTCAGTCGTTCTCCAAACTCATCAGGCATTATTGAAGAAAACTCAGAGCTGTTATCTTGGCAAAAGGAGATTGCAAAAAGTATTTAATAAAAGGCTGCCAATAATTGTGGCCAACGTGTTTTGGAGAAAAACATTTCATAATGAGAACTTTAGAGTTATTATGAGCATTTGGTGGAAATCTAGGTCATATCCCAGTGCAAGACTAGTAGTTTCTGTACAGTAGTTGTATCAAAACACCCTGCTGCTCTTCCCCAGGAGAGTTAATTTGCTCTGGGCTTGTACGTACTGTACTGTACCACACACGTCTCTCATGTACCTGTCCTCCTTAAGGGGTCACAAAACCCCCTTATCACAGTTTTGAAAAATGTTACAAATGTGGGCGTGGAGAGCTGCAGAGTGGAGTGGGAAGAGATCGGGAGGCTGTCAACACAGCAATGGCTTCTGATGCAAACACTTTTATTTCGCTCTCATTAAAAGCACAAATGCATGCTACAAATTAACATCACATGCAACACAATATACTATAAGCTTGTTTCTTCGCAATTCTGACTATTTCTTAAAATTGCGAGATAAAGTCAGAATTGTATGATATTAAGTCGCAATTGCGCGTTATAAAGTCAGAATTGCGAGATATAAACATGCAGTTCAGAATTGCAGGTTTTTTTTCTAGCAATTGTGAGTTATAGCTCACAGTTCTGACTTTATAGCTCGCAATTGCGACTTTTAATCACAATTCTGAGATAAAAAGTTAGAATTGCGAGATGTAAACTCGCAATTGTGAGAAAAAAAGACAGAATTGTGAGATAAAAAGTTGCAATTCGTACGTTTTTTATTTTTTATTCTGTGGCGGAAACAAGCTTTCATAATACACATGGTTTTGTAAGCTCACCGTAAATTACACAAATACATACGAAGACGAATTTAAATTGCCAAGTTTGAACACACCCTAAAATTAACTAGTTTTCTCCTCAAATCAAAACTAACATGGTAACATTGCCTTCCATGATGTTCAACTCAAAATCTCCGAAAATTTGGTTTATGGTTTCATAACCCTTTAAGACTTTGGGGTATAACATGGATTGCTAACACACATCTACGGATAAGCCACCTTGAAGACAAAACACAGCTGCATGTGCAACAGGGGTCAGAGATAATGATGTGAAACTAGTCCTCCCACAGAGTCAAGTCCATTTGTCGAACAGTGTGTTAACAGTGTTTTACCTCAAGGGGCAAAACCAGACCTCTAAAACTCTCCTGACCCGAGCTCTTCAACTCTCGGTCAGCACTATATCAAGACCTTTACCTCTAAGAGCCTGGTCGTTCTCATTTAGACAGGCCTGCTTGATGTCATCTTGGACAGTAAGGAGGTGTCTGTCTGCTTGTCTCCCTCTCTTTTTCTCCTTCCAGGCTTTCTCTCTAGCTACACTTTAATATTTAATGCACATGCCATACAGCAGATGGTACCATAAAAAAGAGCATCAATATTTGATGCAAACTCTCCACAGCCCTTTCTGTTCTCGATTTTTCTTTCGCACTCATTCATGATGAAGCTCTTCGGATGGCGTAGTCGGTATTGTTAGCGATCGCTGTTGTGTTCCACGGTGTCATGTGTTTGTATTGCTTATGAAATATTAAATCTTTGTTGATAGCTATGACACTGGTAGTGAAGTAATTCGCAGTCTCGTCAGAGGAATTTGGAGATAATCTGTGCTCCACGGTGGAAGTGGTTAATTTGGGTCTTACATCAACGCTGTGTTTTAATTCAAAGCTTTGTTGTGTGAGGTCAGGTCTCGCGTTGCACGATCCAGTTTGTTCAATGTGCTCGAACAGCCATCGGGAGTCCAATCAAAGGTGAGGTGGAGCATAGGAAATGACTCATTTGCATCCTCGTTAATATGCAGAAACTCTTATTTTTGAACATAAATCACAAACGCTGCAACAGCGACTCATTTCATTGCTGTGTTTGATCATTTTAAAACAAGGAACCGCCATTAATCATTTATTACTAAATGTCTCAACAGTTTTCTTGAACTAATATAAGGCAGAGCAACTCATTAATCAAAAGAACTATTTTTGAAGAATAAATCAACTGAAAAACAAAACCAAGACAATATTAAAAACTGACTGAAATAAGTTTACTAAAAGTAAAATGAAAACTGAAAATACAACAAAAAAAAGCTAATTAATAATTATAATAAAAACTATAAATGTATATTTATAATAATTACACTTTATTTTACAGTAAGTGTACTTACAGTATATTTACCCAAGAAACTGGTAATATAAGGTAACTATATGGGTTAAGGTTAGGTTTAGGGCTAGGTTCAGGGTTAGTACCTATAACCCATTTATTGTAATTGCTATAATAAATATAGTATGTACATGCGGAAGAGGACTGTCAAATGAAGAGTTACCTAAATAATACTAAAATAAGATTGCTAGTATGCGCAGTTGCAACAGTGATTTTTAAAGCATTAAAAGCTTTAAAAACATGATGGATGTAGTAGACATGACCACGCAGTTGAACCGGGCAGCGCAGCGACAGTTTAACATTGCAAATGGACAACCTAAAGCTCTCAGATAGAGTGGCCTGATGGTCCATTAATGGATATGAAGATGAGTGTTTCTCTTTCTCTCCAGGGAATGAACAGATCCATGGTGTGGGGGTTGTATATAATCCAGTATATCCTGGGCCACTTTCACTACGAACCAATCAGAAGGGCTCATTTTGCTCATCCATCCAATCATACTGTTTCACTAAACCAATCAGGATGTCACAACCACACTGGCTTTAGAATGTCACTTTTTGATGAATTAATGCAACAGAAGCTGAGATTAGAAATATGGGTTGGATTAAAAAAAGGTGTTAAACAGATGTTATAATGACATTCTTTATTTAGTAACACACACTGCGCCTGAACTACTTACAATCGCTTTAACAGTGATTATGAAATGAGGACTCTGAGATTCTTGGAAAATTGGTTTCAAATAAATAATGAAAGTATAGATAAAAATAAAAATAAATGTATTCAAATGTTTTTTATGTCATAAGGAACATACGGAAGTTTTAAATTGCACTTGCAAACATGATGTCAAAAATGGAATTTGCTGAAGAAAACTATGATGTCATAATGAAGATATGAAAGTTCATTTTGCATTTGCAAACATGATGTCCCAAATAAATGGAATTTTCTGTTGTAAATTAAAACTATGAATTCATAATGAACATGTGGAAGTTCAGTTTATTCATCTTCATAATGAAGATGCCAGTGTAAACTGAAACTTTCCATTCATTTGAAGCTGTAGCTGGTCACTTCTCGCGTGATGGATGGTTCTGGTAAGATGGATGATTCAGTTCAAGCATACAGAGCAGAGGCTTAATGTCGAGAGGGAACAACGTGCTACTACAAATTCATCCAGCACTGCATTCAGGCTGCCAAACACTGGCGTCTCACAGGAGTCAGAAACACTGAATCTGATCTCTAATGCACTCAAACAGAAAGCGAGAGTGAGAGTTTATCCGGTCAAGAGTGAGCCAGCGAGGCTCTCAACATCATGCTGAAGCCGGGATTCACTAATCGAAAACCACTTCAACAAAACACAATACAAATAAACTACAGCAAGTGTGTCGACAACACAGGGAACTAGATTTTCTTAAGTTAAAAGTATACCATTCTAAGCAGGACTTGAAATTTGACTTGACTTGAAAATAAAGATGTAAAGTGACTGTCATGCTTCAAGTTCCATGTCAGTTTCTAGACTTCTTAATTGTTTAAATAGAATGGTTAATTATGGCAAACCTGGTGTTTACACCTCCTATTCTGTCTGTTTCTCTAATGAGTCACAACAAGCCATGTGCAATTATAATTACTACTCAAATACATCAACATATGTCACTCAGATTTAGGTCTCAAATGATGCATGTATTAAATTATAATGAACAGCTCATCTAATGATATTATGTTGTATGTTTAAGCCATCTATGGTATCAACTGATACACAATGCAATTGTGAACAATTATAATTGTTCACACTCTCGCTCTCCTTATTGCTGAGCCTCTAGTATTGTTTTCCCAGAAGCTGAACTCTCCCTTAGCTGGAGCAAGAACAACTTATCCCCACTTGCTCTAACAAAGCAGAGACCCACCCACCTTGAACACCTGCATGAGTTTATTTTGGGAGCATATATGCAGAAAATAAAAACAGATGTGAACATGCAGAAAAAAAGAGGGTGAAAAGTCAGGGTGAGGGGTTTATTTTACAATAATGAAAAGCTGAATAAAGTATTTGAATGTTTTTACTGGTCAATACTGTAAACTGAAAAATATGATGACATAAGGAACATTTGGAGATTTCAAATGACACTAATATTATATCATAAATGGAATTTAAGCATGCATGGCATGGACATCCATTACTGTGTAAAATAAAATAAAATAAATAAAATAAAATAAAATAAAATAAAATAAAATAAAATAAAATAAAATAAAATAAAATAAAATAAAATAAAATAAATATAAATCTACCAATCTACCACATCTCTCTATATCTCTCTAACATGCACACAAATATAGTGTACTACTTTTTGAAACTTTACATACTCCTTAAGCTGCACCGTAAAAACTAATTAGTTCAGTTTACTTAATTAAATTGTGCAAACTCGTTGCCTTAATTTAAGTAAGTAAGCATAACTTAATTACATCAAGTTCTTCTTACTTAATCTATTTAAGTTCTGTCAACTTAATTCTATCTGTGATCTGAGGAAGTGTACTCCCAGAGTGCATTGCGGCATGAATAAATTAATTGCTTTGTTTTACCATTTTTGGCTTTATTTAACCATTAAAATTGTATTTGCCATCGTTATTGGGGTTATACTGACAAGAGACAGCAAATAAAATTGCAATGGTCTAATTAATTAAAGTAATTTAAAAAAAGCTTGTTACCATTGTTGTGGTTTGCATGCTGAATGTTGAAGTCTGTGTGTGACTCAAGCAAAATTGCAAGATATTGTCACAAATATAGAGGGATTATATCAACCCAATTAAAAGTTTATGCTATAAGTGTTTGCAATTAAAATGTAAAAAGATAATTATATAACATAATCATGTTATACATCATAAATACATTCATTAAGAACATGGAAATAATTTAAGTATAAATACTGTATATATATAATATTTATTACTTCACTTCCTTTGAAATCAAATAACTGTGATTTCATGTTGCATCACTGCATCAATTGGAAGAGAATCAGAATGATATAAATGAAGTTCCAAGTGCCCAACCGAAGGGAACACTAGTCACAATAATGGTGAGGAATTTTAGGTTGATTTTAGGAAATCAACATGAATTTATGAAGTCAACTTATGTCACATAAGTTCTCCCAAAATGTTTAGTTGTATTGACAATAACATTCAACAAGACTGGAAAATGAGCGTATGCAACTAAGAAGAATGATGACTGCAGAAGTGGAAGAAATTAGTGAAAAGTCTATTAAGAATTGCCCAGCATCAAAAACCATTTGCCCCGCCTGTTTTTTTTTTTTTTTTTTTTTTTTTTTTTTTTTTTTTTGCTTTGGCAAAATGGTACTCAAACCAGTCAAGTAATGTTTAAAAGGGTTTTCTGAGTAATGAAGGCATAGCATGCAAACAGTACAGATTACTAATTTTTTTTCAGTAAGTTCAACACATTGCCGGAGATTAATTAAAGTTAACTAAACAATAGTTAGTAAGAACAATGTTAGATTTTACAGTGGTCCGTAACTTTTTTTGTGTTTAAATTTACAAAAATGCGAGAACATCATGAATCCATTTTCCAAACCGTGTTTTTGTCTTATCCTAAATCACTACGGTACACCTATAATAAAATGTTTATACTGGGACTATTTTATACTGGTATGAGTAGCCCAATACCTGCGTGACTCATCATGGACATAAACAGACAAAAGTAGCTCCGGCTACAATGTTCTTCCGCAAGACGCATGCAGTTCTGTTTATTAACTGCTAGAGCGCCAACAGTTGCGGACTGCAGCTTAACAACCGAAGTGCTGCAACAAAAACAAACAAACATACAAAATCAGGCAGTTTACACTAATAGTCCATTACAAATGAATGCTGTGTTCAATTTAAAGTGAGAGGTGGGATATTCCTATTCAAAACATCTGATTTCCGACCATGAAGGCGTTCCTGTGCCAAATGCTCAAAAGATAAAGTTTATAGAAGCAAATGGCAATGCAAGCCAAATTACAGAGGACAAATGATACTATAGTGCTAACATTTACTTTACCAGTGCAAAATAAAATATCAACAAAAGATGCCTGTTGTAGTTGTTTTCTCATGTAGAAACCAAGCTGGCATTTAGGTAGTGTTCTGTTGCACTTTTAAAAAGTAAGGTTGGAATTTCTTGACTTTCTGAGTTAAATGGAATGCAGCATGATCTCTTAGACTGTGAAATGAAAAGGAATTATAGATGAGCCCTGGTAGTAAAAGAAAACTAAAAAATGTATGTTGCACTGGGGTCAGAAATAGGTCAAGAGGAAATACTGAATACCCGCTTAGTCTTAAGGCCTGTTCACACCAAGGACAATAACTACTAGGATAAAGATATAGTTCTAAAAAAAATCGTTACAAATATAAAAGAATAGTCCACACCACAATTACGATTAACAATAATGGTACAGAGAAATATGCAGTTGGAATCACTTCCCAGCTGATGAACAATAAATACATTGACAGCCAATCAGAATTCTCCTGACTTGAGCATTTAAAGCTACAATATGTACGATTTTTGTGGAATGATGAGTAGAAAAACGAGGAAAAAAAAAACAGCCGTACACTGAATCGTTCTTCTTCAGACCGTTGACTTGTCACCGCTGGAACAAGCCCAACATAGAAGTTGCTCGCTGTAGAAAAGCACCTCTTCAGCGGACCGAAACTCAAGCTGCTATTGTGAACTCGCCACTCCACTGCTGTGCGTGTTCCGGTGAAAAGATGAACAAGAAGCTGAGCTGGTGACGTGAGGAGTTGTCAAAAGCAGTCATATGCGCTTTTAAATATTGCTCATCAAAAGCATCACTGTAATATTATATTATTATAACACTGTATTATTATTCTCTCTTACTGTTATATGAAATAATGACATTACAAAGTGAATCTATTGCAGGTGTTTTTCATTGCACGTTTTTTTTTTTTTTTTTTAAACTTTCCGTTTTTATTTATTAAATTGTGGGGGTGGGTGTGGTAAAAACATTTTTAAGGTGGGGCGCGACGAAAAAAGTTTGAGAACCATTGGTGTAGACCAAGTGAAATAGTTCAGTAGAATGAAATGTCCTTATTCCTTTATATCCGCGGGACTCGCGTGTGGCGCTGATATCTGTCTCTTATTAGCAATTGCGACCTGCTTCATTCCACAGTCATATTAAAAACATCAATGTATTCAATTATCCATAAACATTATTAGATCCATCAGCATGACAACAAGTTCCATAATTCCGCTTATGCGTAAGAGGTTAGCGACCCATATCGGCGAAAAAAATTACATGTTGTAGCTTTAAAGCGGCAGACAACAGAAAAATCTGAATATCGTCCGCTGGTGTGGACGCTAATATAGTTCTCGTTATAGTTATCGTTCATGGTGTGAATGAGCCTTTAGTCTTATAAACATAAAAGCTAACCTTGAAAATGTTTTGTCTGTCTGGTTATCATGGCCCAGTTAGCTGGTAGATCTTGTTATACGCATCTGGAGTAAAAAAAAAAACATCCTTCTCCATTTATTGCCACTTAAAAACAGCCAAGTATTGTGAGAAAAAAAAACAGTTTGCATGCTAAATATATTGCCTATACTTCATAATAATGGATGTTTCAGCAGTGTATTTTGTCTTTGTCTGCTGTCTTTGACATTATACAGGTCCTTCTCAAAAAATTAGCATATTGTGATAAAGTTCATTATTTTCCATAATGTAATGATAAAAATTAAACTTTCATATATTTTAGATTCATTGCACACCAACTGAAATATTTCAGGTCTTTTATTGTTTTAATACTGATGATTTTGGCATACAGCTCATGAAAACCCAAAATTCCTATCTCAAAAAATTTGCATATCATGAAAAGGTTCTCTAAACGAGCTATTAACCTAATCATCTGAATCAACTAATTAACTCTAAACACCTGCAAAAGATTCCTGAGGCTTTTAAAAACTCCCAGACTGTTTAATTACTCAAAACCGCAATCATGGGTAAGACTGACGACCTGACTGCTGTCCAGAAGGCCATCATTGACACCCTCAAGCAAGAGGGTAAGACACAGAAAGAAATTTCTGAACAAATAGGCTGTTCCCAGAGTGCTGTATCAAGGCACCTCAGTGGGAAGTCTGTGGGAAGGAAAAAGTGTGGCAAAAAACGCTGCACAACGAGAAGAGGTGACCGGACCCTGAGGAAGATTGTGGAGAAGGACCGATTCCAGACCTTGGGGGACCTGCGGAAGCAGTGGACTGAGTCTGGAGTAGAAACATCCAGAGCCACCGTGCACAGGTGTTTGCAGGAAATGGGCTACAGGTGCCGCATTCCCCAGGTCAAGCCACTTTTGAACCAGAAACAGCGGCAGAAGCGCCTGACCTGGGCTACAGAGAAGCAGCACTGGGCTGTTGCTCAGTGGTCCAAAGTACTTTTTTTGGATGAAAGCAAATTTTGCATGTCATTCGGAAATCAAGGTGCTAGAGTCTGGAGGAAGACTGGGGAGAAGGAAATGCCAAAATGCCTGAAGTCCAGTGTCAAGTACCCACAGTCAGTGATGGTCTGGGGTGCCATGTCAGCTGCTGGTGTTGGTCCACTGTGTTTTATCAAGGGCAGGGTCAATGCAGCTAGCTATCAGGAGATTTTGGAGCACTTTATGCTTCCATCTGATTTCATTTTTCAGCACGACCTGGCACCTGCTCACAGTGCCAAAACCACTGGTAAATGGTTTACTGACCATGGTATTACTGTGCTCAATTGGCCTGCCAACTCTCCTGACCTGAACCCCATAGAGAATCTGTGGGATATTGTGAAGAGAAAGTTGAGAGACGCAAGACCCAACACTCTGGATGAGCTTAAGGCCGCTATCGAAGCATCCTGGGCCTCCATAACACCTCAGCAGTGCCACAGGCTGATTGCCTCCATGCCACGCCGCATTGAAGCAGTCATTTCTGCAAAAGGATTCCCGACCAAGTATTGAGTGCATAACTGAACATAATTATTTGAAGGTTGACTTTTTTTTTGTATTAAAAACACTTATTTTATTGGTCGGATGAAATATGCTAATTTTTTGAGATAGGAATTTTGGGTTTTCATGAGCTGTATGCCAAAATCATCAGTATTAAAACAATAAAAGACCTGAAATATTTCAGTTGGTGTGCAATGAATGTAAAATATATGAAAGTTTAATTTTTATCATTACATTATGGAAAATAATGAACTTCATCACAATATGCTAATTTTTTTAGAAGGACCTGTAGCTCAGGATAGCTGCTATAACACTAACAGATGGCTTTCTCCAGGTACTACAAACTTCCTTAAGCCACACAGATGTCGTCTGACTAGATTCACAAGACCTCTGTGATTTTCTCCCAGAAAACATGTGGGGAAAAAATAAAAGAAATGAAACTTAAAAAGGAGATAGATCTCCCTAGTACTTATGATGGGAGCCTTTCTGACAAGAGCAAAAAATCTCTCTTCCTCATTTTATAATTTTTTCCTCTGAGATGATAAAGGAGCAGAAGGAGAGAGAAATAAAATGAGAAGTGCAAATGCAGCGCGCATGTGAAATTACAATAAATACAAGTACAAGAATGCGGCAACTGAAACTACAATGGGATTTATTGCAAACACCTCTTTGCAAGTGACATGTTTATGAGTTGTTTTGTGGAAACACATTACGCTAGCAATAACAATTTAATCAGCGGGATTGAGAAATGAGCTGTCCTGGATTCGAATTTATCCTCACACTAATCATTAACTGCGGACTTCAATCAAAGCTATTCTGTGTTGACAATCAGGAGTCCCCCCAATCACAGCATGAGGAGCGAGGTAATGCCGTTGGGGAGACGCCGTTTCTCAAGGCTTTAATTTGAAACATGCACCAGGGCCTCCGGGCCTGATACGACTCCATAAATCAATTTAATTCTTTCTTGCTTTATTTATTCCAGTTGTGCGTATGTGCATCTGTCAATAGCAGCAGGTCAGCCCTTCAGAAAAAAAATGTGCTTTGAATAATTAATCTGCCTTTCTTAGAGGCCAGTACCAACACATTGTTAGACAAGAGACAGGACACGAAGGGCTGACATATTTCTGTATTTTAATTCATCTAATAGATTTGAAGCTGACATTTGTAACTTCTGTGCCACTAGCGTAACCAAACTCAGGTCCTCCTGTGTACGCCTAGTATTAAGATGTGTTTTGGTCGATCGTATCACAAGTGGACGATGTTAAATACAGGTGTAAACAGGGTCTAAAACATTTTGAGCTTGTCCACTTTCAAAAGTAGTCGAAAACGCATTCGACCAGATTGCTTTCGTTGTGTAAATGCTCATGTGGTCGAACAGCCACAAAAGACTACACCTATGACCTAACGGGAATTATGGGAAGCGCTCTAGCCAGATGGGATTTAAACTGTCGGCTGAAGACCCAAGTTTGGTTTGAAGATGGAAAATTTTCCAAGCACAATGTTCTCTCACCATTCCTGATTTCTAACACGCTCTCACAGTGTACGGTGTGGTCTTCATAGTGCACTATAGGGGATATGGAACGATTCATACAGTGTAAATATGCTTTCCATTGGAGCGAATTAAGTCTGGTTTCACGTTAGCGTTACACGATCAGCCGCGCGCACAAAGTCTGGTCCAGAGACACGATAGCACAGATGGAAAGATAGGACAGACTAGGCATTATAAACAGCACTGATGTGTAGAAGAGAGAACATCGGTGCCATGCACCAACATAAATTAGACACTTTTCATTATTAAATCTAAAAGGGGATCTAGACTGTAACTGTCATAGAGTACGTTGTCAAACGTCAAACCAAACGCTATTGGCTATTTAAAAAAAGAGGAGGAGCTACTCGATATGTACCGCTCTGTCTTCCTGTTTCAGTGGAAATTACATAAACACATTGAATAATGCTGCGCGTTTTAAGGCACTTCAGTGGACCTTATATAGATATGCAGAGTGGGATTTTAGACCACTGAGATTTTACTGTAGATGCTGCATGCATATCTTATAGATCATATTCAACCATGCATATCTTACAGATCTTTCTTATGTTTTAATGAACAAGTATATTTTATAAATTAATAAATACATTTTTATTATTTTTCTATGTCACAGATTTCATTAGTGATATAGAAATAGTTACTGTGTGTATATCATAGTTCAGTCAGAGATTATGTCAGTTTGTTAGAGAACTTCCGAAAACACATCTGTTTCTTGGGAAATTTGAATGAACTTAAATTAAATATAAATGCAGAATGTGTCCTGTCTGCAATGCTAATCAAAAGCTCCCTGCATTTTACTGCAACCGAGAGAGCCCCATTTTTCTTTTGTCAGATCAGACAAATATTAATTTAATCATCAGTCAGAGGTTTGCAGATTCATTTGCTGTAGCCCCAGCTTCCCTCACCACCCTCCCTGCTCTCTTGTTTGATCGTTCATTCTTTTTCCCATCTCTTTTGTCCGAGCTTCATAAATGCAGCTCCAGGATGTAATAGAGCTCTCAGTGGGGCTGAAGCCGGATATTTGCTTCATTAACTCGCAGTCTCGTAGTCTGGAACTATCTGTGGGACTGAAAACAACAGCCAGCGCTAGAACAGTTACAGTCTATCTGCTGCGCTGCTTGATGAACAGTTTAATGAACAGTTTAAAAGTCAAGAGTGCGTTGCATTATGGGGTTTTGTGTGCGATGCAGTGTACTCTCATCGTATGCTTCACATTATGGCAAATTATACACATATTCAATAATGTTTGCCTCTTCAGTGTATGGCTGACCAAGTAGTTGTTTTTATTATTGAATGACCCAAAATGCACCACAACTCATTCTGAGGGCGGTTACTTGAGGAAACATCTCTTGAAAAACACGACCACAAAGCCGTAACATTTCCCCTCACTCAACAGAGGAAATTAGATTTCTGCTGGATGTTTTTTTGTTTTGTAGTCACTTGAAAGAAAAGGAGAAGGCGAATGGAATTGGTATTCAGAAAACATTACACATTGTCAGAGACGGAATTTTTCCTGACTTAGAGAGAGGGAGGTGTGTGTGTGGGGGGGGGGGGAGGGGGGGGTGTCATTTAGTGCAACATGGTCAGATATTCACTGTTTGGATTTGAATAGGCAAATGTTGTGATGTTATTTCCATCAAGAACTGCATACATTTTTGGTCAAGATCTTGTATTGTCAAAGCAAGAGTCCAGCACTCTGTAAAGTCTCCTCCAGCACATCCCGAACACTTTCAATGAATTTAAGATCTGATCTCAGAAGAGCCGATTCATGTGTGAAAATGATTCTTCATGGTCGTCCCAACCATTCTTTCACAGTTTGAGCCTGATGAATCTTGACAGCTTGTCATCCTGGAATATGGCCATGATGTGTTTTGTGTGTGTATGTATATATATAAAGCTGCACGATTTATTGTTAAAAGATCACAATCCTGATTCAAACACCAACGCGATCTGATTCCTAAATGACAATGATTCGGCTATGTTTATTAAACCTTTGACAAGTACTTTCACAGCGAACATTCAAATCTGTGCTGGCGCTGCTGAGCCATAGAGAGCAGATATCATATATAGTATGAAACAGCTTCACAAACAGTCTTTTTGACAATAAACTGCATCTGCTAAATAAATTAAAAAATACAACAGAATAATCCAAGTCATCTAAATCCATACAACAGCTTTATTTGATACACAGACTGAAATTTCATTTACTCACTGAACATCTTTCTCTCCACTCAAGTAAAATATGGCTGCATTGACATTGATTACGTTGGTCATCATGAGAAAAAAAAACATGGTGTTTGGTGTTAATGACATTTTTGTAGTCCATTTGAGACCTTCAGTGGACCTAATTAATAATAATTAACTTCAATTATTGTCCGTTTCTCATACAAGTTATACTGTTGATGACTTCAGAAGACTTGAAATATAGTCATTTGGACAACCTTTAATGTGCTTTGTGTCATCCTGGAGCTAGGCATATTATAAAAATTCACTTTTGACATGAGGATAAAGTACATTCCTTTAACAAACATTATGCTCACACAAACACACAATCTAGATCAGATGTTGAAACATGCATGCTATATTATGAGAATAATGATTAAATGCACTCTGTACCGCTCATGTTCCTATTTTTCCCTCTCACACACACGCGGCTGCCAATATTCTAATCGCTCTTATTAATTTTCTCGGTTTGATTAAACAAGGTGTGTGATGAAACTGCCCTCATTAGAGATGAGCGAATGTGCCAAATGTCTCTGTCTGTCTCTCTCTGGAGCTCCTGCAGTGTGATCTATTAGTGCGGTGCATCAGTGCAAAGCAACTCACACACACACACACACACACACACACACACACACACACACACACACACACACACACACACACACAGCCTGAAATACTCCTGCCCTAGTTGATGATGGCTCCGTTTAGCTAACAGAGATGCTTTTGCAGTCCTGTTCCTCTTATACACACACATATGCAAGTGATATGCTTTATCAAGCTCCTGTATGTCCTCTTATCGTGTAGGCTTTTAAACTCTTAAGAGTGTCCATTACATTCTTGGTAATGAGATTAATGAACAGGATGTCCAGGAGTGTGTGTGTGTGTGTGTGCTTGTGTGTGTGTGTGTGTGTGTCAGCTTGTGTGTGTGTGTGGTCATTTCAGGCACTAATGGTTTCATTTGGATTTGCAACCAATTACTGCTCTTTTCATTTCCTGTGTTTTTCTTCTTCTTTTCTGTCATCTGGAACTCTTTCAGCCTTAATTGTGTGTTTAAGTTGGTAATGGTGTGAAAAAACGAGCTCAACGTATTGCACAAAGTTTCAGTGCCTTTAGACTGTGAGCTGAGCTTAAGCTGCCGGAAAACAGATTTAGCTTTTACTTTGGTCAGCAGCACCCAACGGACTCAATAATGAGTGACTCTTGTTTTGTTTTTCACTGCTTTGCTGCCCCTAGTGGAAGGTCTGATTATAGCAGGGTACCAAAGCTACAGTTCAGTATGTGTTATTAAGGTCTATAATATCTAAAGAAATCTATCAGCTAACACTCTCATTCATCTCAATTAACTCGGCTTATGGCACTACAAGAACAAACTGTCCCAAACCCTTCAGAAGCGACTGTCCTAAGCTGTGACATCAAAGACAACAGACATGGAAAATATAAGTCCATTTCACACCAATATTATAGTACATGCTAGCAATTGGTATTATAAAAGGCTAACTATTTAAAATGCCAGCTTATACACAAACCAGCTGTTATTTTATAGTATTTTAACACTCATTTCGATGAGACCAGCCATATTTACATGGTGATTTATATTATACTGCATTTATTGCAGATTACTTTTTCAGGGCACATTTCCCATGTCTGTAGATAGCTGTTGTTTTCTTTCCATCCGTTTAGTGCTTCACTAATGGTGTAAACCATCATCTACTGATCAATACGAGAGAGAAACCCTCTCTACCCTCATGCGGGTTAAATTACAACACAATTCAACTAAGCCTCAGGGTGCCAACACATCACAGACTGATATTTGTGCGAGTGAGTGCTGAAGTGAATATTTAGAGAAGATGGTGCTATTATTTAATTCAGCTGTTGATTTGCAGGAATCAGATTGAGCGTTTCAGACCCTTAATCTTTTCAATGGCTCTTTCACAACGCTGCTGTTAGGCAGCAGAGACAGGCGTCCGTACACATTGGGTTAGCAATGTGGGACACCAAAGTATCTGACTTATTTGCCTAAACTAATTCTGACTAGATTTATGAATAAATGACATCAAACAACCAGTATCTGCGTTTGTGGGTCTGGTTATGCTTTGCTGTCCTGCGAGTGGTTCAGTGATTGGTGGAAAGAATACAAATGGCATCTAAGTAAGTCGTGTAAAAGGAGTTTGTGGCGAACAGGACGGCCGAGGGACGTGAGAGAACGGCGCGAGGCCGGTGGTGCGATTGCTAATGAGCAACACCTGTGAAGCACACCGGTCTCGCATCTCTCACGGAGGAGCGGAAGCATAAAGGGGGAGCGACGACGTTGATGATCGAGAGAGGAACAGGCCTGATTTTAGTTGTTTGGTTTTTGTATTTGTGTTTTATTTTAGCCAGCAGTCGTCCGCGAGGGGCTGCTGGCCATTATGTTTATTTTGGGTAAGCCAGCAGTCGTCCGCGAGGGGCTGCTGGCGGTATTTTAGTTTGTTTATTTTATTTTTAATAAAGTTTGTTTAAATGTTCGCCGGTTCCCGCCTCCTTCTTCCCTGAACATTGTTACACTGGTGCCGAAACCCGGGAAGAGGGAGGAACGCACTGTCAGAGAGTCCTCGCCGTTGTGGGGAATCTGCGGTGCCATCGAGCATGGTGCGCGAGTCGCCGCCGCTCGCCGTGGGCCGGAGCCTGCTGCCATCCGCCGGGTAGGGGAGGAGCAGGGAGCGGGGGACTTGCGGCCATGGACGCTCGAGGCGGTACGCTGGAGTGAGTTGCCGGTGGGACGGTCGAGCTCGCTGCCGGCCGCCTGGGTATTGGAGGTGCGGCTGCCATCCGGGAGGGAGAGGGGGAGTCGCCGCCGCTTGCCGTGGGCCGGAGCCTGCTGCCGTCCACCACTGAAGGGGAGGAGCAGGGAGCGGGGGACTCCTACCGTCTGCCCAAGGCACCCGAGGAGCCGTCGCCGTCCACCGGGCGGCAGAGGAGCGTCGAGCCGTCCACCGGGGGCTACCCAGCGTCACCGCCAGGCACCGCGGAGAAGATCGCCCAGCTGGTTGGAGGACCAGATGGCAGCACGTTGTGGGAACCGGACCAATTTTTTTTTTTTTTTTTTTCTCTCTCCCCTCTCTCGCTCCTCATGCTTCCGTCTCCGTTTCCCTCGGCTTGTCGGTCCATACCCCCCAGGGATCGCCGCCGCCGGGGGGGAGTAGGCACAGGCTCGTGGGTACCCCCCGGCCTGTGAGGGGCGATGGGGGTATGTGGCGAACAGGACGGCCGAGGGACGTGAGAGAACGGCGCGAGGCCGGTGGTGCAATTGCTAATGAGCAACACCTGTGAAGCACACCGGTCTCGCATCTCTCACGGAGGAGCGGAAGCATAAAGGGGGAGCGACGACGTTGATGATCGAGAGAGGAACAGGCCTGATTTTAGTTGTTTGGTTTTTGTATTTGTGTTTTATTTTAGCCAGCAGTCGTCCGCGAGGGGCTGCTGGCCGTTATGTTTATTTTGGGTAAGCCAGCAGTCGTCCGCGAGGGGCTGCTGGCGGTATTTTAGTTTGTTTATTTTATTTTTAATAAAGTTTGTTTAAATGTTCGCCGGTTCCCGCCTCCTTCTTCCCTGAACATTGTTACAGAGTTAAATTATTTATAAATGTCAACTTAGCATAAATATTAGCATATTTGCATTGCTAATATTTGCATGCGTAAATCTTAAACTTAAACTTAAAATCTCATTACAATGTTATGACGCCTTGGAAGACTGTCTGAAACTAGTTTAGAGATACCTCTTCTCACACAAAACACTGTCTATTTATCCAAAAACTGGACATAGCCCATGTAATAATGGGTTTGAATATGTAATTATAGACTTATTCTAAAAAGATTTGAAAATTCTAGACATGTCTTCAGTCAAGTTCCCTCAAACACACTCTAAGATAAAGCTGTTCAAATCAAGACCAAAACCAGGTTAAAAACAAGAGCTGAGCCTGGAGTCCAGTTCTCTCTCCCAGCTGGTTCTGATGCTTTGGTAATATTGTTTTTTTTTTTGTTAACAAATGTTTATTAAGTTTTCTTATTTAAAGTCAAGAAACAAGAATACAAAGCAAAAAGCAACTATACAAGTTGAGAACCCACCCCACCCCTGGTAGACTTCAAGAAAATAACAATAAAATACAAACATAGAATGCAGACCCCAAAACATATATAAAAATAATAATAATAAAATAAATAAGTAAATCGATAAATTACATGGATGTTAAATGGTTTGACACACTATCAAAAGCAGCTTGCCATAAATTCACAGTCTTAACACTGGATCCATGCATACGAGAAGTTGAGAGTTCCATCGATATAATGTCCAGCAAAGACACTGCCCATGTTCGTCTGTCCATTGTGTGAGGAGGATTCCAACGGTTAACTAACATTTTTTTTTGCCGCTGTGAGAGCGGCTAACAGTAAATGTCTTTGTTGAATGGATAAGGTTAGGTCCCTTAAATCGTTAAAAAAAAAATTGTGTGGGGTCAAACAAATATCAGTGTCCAACAGATATGATAAGTCCTGTGAGAGCTGGGTCCAAAAAGGTGAAAGAGAGGGACAGTCCCAAAAGAAGTGCAAGTACGTGCCTAGAGATCCTTGAGAACAAAGATTACACTTGGAAGAGGGGGATAGATTCATATAGAAACGTTTCATAGGGGTCAAGTAAACCCTATGCAGTAATTTCCAGTGAATCATTTGATGATTGGGGTTCTTTGACGACAGCTTAAACATCCTCCATACCTGATCCGAAAATAAAACATGCACATCTTCATTAAGATCCTTGGCCCAAACAGTTGTAATAGATAAGGGTTTGTATGAATGCTCAAGAAGATACTGATAAATGACAGACACAGAAGAGGGAGGTCTCTCAGAAGGAAGGATTAATTTGCGCAGTGGGTGAATAGGTAATTGGGAGTCCCAAGGCACCCCATATGCCCGAAGGGCCGATCTTATTCGCAAATACATATAAAAAGATGTACCTTGTAAATTATATTGAGCTTTAATGTTCTGAAATGATTTTAGACCCATATCATCATAAATTTCTCCCAAAGTGTTTACTTTTTTTTTCCATTGCGGATATTGAAAAGGGGCCTTGTCAGACAAAAGATTATTATTATGGAAAATAGGCGAATGTCTATGCCAGATTGTAACTTGGTGTGTTTGCTTTTCGACTTCCCTCCAAGTAGAGAGAAGATGAGTTACAATAGGACCAAACTGAGATTTACACTGCCTCAGTGGAACCCCGGAAAAAACAAGATGCTTCAGTTCATAGGGATAAACCATAGATTCCTCAACGGTTCTCCATGACACAGAAGCATCAGGATCAAACCAGACTGATAAAGGGCGGAGGGTAAAGGCTTGAGCGTAAAGTCTAAAATTAGGAAAAGACAGACCTCCATGTAATCTGCCACGCTGTAAGGTAGTCAGCTTGATTCGAGGACGTTTCCCGTCCCATATATAACGAGAAACGCATGCATCGAGTTTATTCCAGAAGCCAGCAGGTGGAGGAAGGGGAATCATAGATGAAAAGAAATTAATACGTGCAAGAACATTCATTTTAATTACAGAAATACGAGCATGAAGAGAAGTAGGGAGACGAGACCGATATTTTTGCTAAAATACTATTCAGGTTTTTCGAGATAATTTCCTGAAGGGATGGAAAGATATCTATACCCAGGTACTTAAAGGATTGAACCACCGGAATGGATATAGATAGGGGTGTGAGGTCAATTTTAGAATTGAGGGGGAGCAGACATGACTTGCTCCAATTAATTTTAAACCCAGAGAGAGATCCAAAATGGTCAAATAAATTTAACACCTGGGGGATAGAGTGTGACGGTTTCTCCAAGAACAATAAGATGTCATCAGCAAACAATGAAATATGATGGTGTGTGTTTCTTATAATTATTGGGGAGATAATTTCAGATTGTCGGACCGCTTGAGCTAAGGGTTCCAAGGATAAAGCAAACAACAAAGGAGAAAGCGGGCAACCCTGACGAGTACCTCGCTGTATAGAGAATGGATTTGAACAAATTGAACCTGTAAGAACAGCAGCTGCTGGGTTGGTATACAAAATTTTAATCATGTTTATAAAACTTGGCCCTAAACCCAGATGTTGTAGAACCAACCACAAATAGTTCCATTCTAGCTGGTCGAAAGCTTTCATCGCATCCAGAGATAATACTGCGCAAGGGGACGTCAACATACTCGCTGAATTAACAATATGACATAGCCTGCGCAAGTTATCCGAGGCGGAACGAGATTTAATGAACCCTGTCTGGTCATAATGAACTAATCTATTCATAAATCTCTCTAAACGTCGGGCCAGCACTTTAGCATACAATTTAACATCCGTTCCTATCAAAGAAAGTGGCCGATAGCTAGAGCAGGAAGTCGGATCTTTGTCTTTTTTTAAAAGAAGAGAAATAATAGCTATATTAATCGATGAGTGAAATGAACCTTGCGAAACTGAAAAATGTATTATATCCAACATTAGAGGACCTAATTCAGACCAAAAAGTTGTATATAATTCGATTGGAATACCATCTATGCCAGGGGATTTCCCCTTGTTCATAGATTTAGCTGCTAACTCCAGCTCCTGAAGAGTAATCGGTTCAGCCAGATATTCAGAATCTGAATCCGACAGCCGAGGTAAATCAAGATTGGATAGAAAGGATGTAGAAGAGTCAGGGTCACCACTAGAAGAAGTATAAAGGTTAGAATAAAAAGTGCGAAAAGTGGTATTAATATCTTTAGGATCTGTCATAATGTCCCCAGATTGGGATTTCACCACAGGAATGTTAGCAAACTTTTCACTATTACGTAATCTCAGAGCTAAAAGGTGACTTGGTCTACTACCCTGAAAATAGTAATTCTGCCTGGATCTTTGAATCAAAAATTCTGCCCTGGATCTCAGTAATGAGTTGAGTTCAATCCTAACCGCCATGATTTTGCTGAGTGTATTGTCCGAAAAGATTCGTTGATTATCTCTTGTCAAGTTCTGAAGCTGCGATTCCAGCTCAACTATCTTTTTGTGTCGTTTTTTCTGGAGGAAAGAGGCATATGAAATTGAGTTATTCCTTATAAAGCCTTTAATCGCATTCCAAAGTGTTCGTGGATCATCCACCGAGCCTAGGTTAATTTCAATAAACTCAGAAAACCTTTTTCTGAACTGACTGCAAAAGTTTCCATCCTGCAACAGCCTAGGATTGAATCGCCATCTAGGGGCCCGAGATGGCCGAGGGACCAAAGATAAACAGCACAAATTACCATCATGATCAGACAGAGATAGGGAGAAAATATCCGCATCTTGCGCAGCTGGAGCTAAAGAAGAAGAAATAAAAATATAATCGATTCGTGAATAGGTTTTATGAGGGGCGGAGAAGAAAGTGAATGACCTAGCAGAAGGGTTTAGTAATCGCCAAAGATCCACCAGTGAAGATGAAGTTGCGCATTGTCGTAATTTATCAGAACAAAGAGCTTGAGAGTGTGATTCCTTAGTCCCAGATCTATCTAAAGTATGGGACATTACAGAATTCATATCTGCACCCATTACAATTTCAAAGCCAGAGAATTTCAAGAGATAAACTGAAAGTAAAGAGAAGAAAGCAGGATCAGGAGTACATGGAGCGTAGATTGAGAGAAATACAATATTCCTATTCTCCACAACTGTTTTTATGTGCGTTACTCTACCCTCCGAGTCACAGCCTTTATCCAAAATACTGATATTTAAAGACCTCCGCACCAAAATTAGGACACCTTTAGTTTTAGTATCAGCAGATGAATGAGATGCCACTTCATAAAACTTATTATTGCACCTGCGTACATCCTCCTCTTTCAAATGGGATTCCTGCACTAACGCTATATCAATCTTTCTTCTTCGTAAAAAATCCAAAAAACTTGTGCGTTTGTGAGGGCCATTTAGGCCATTTATATTGCAACTTAGAATATTAAGTTCAGTCATAAGTATCTAACTGAAATGCTGCTTGATAAACCAAAGTAGAACTTAGAAAATGAAACCATTTGAGTCTACCATCAAACCACCCCCCACCCTTCCCATCACCATTTGAAGAAACATAACCATATTCCCATAAACTATGGCGGATCAAACCAAGAACAAACCTTGATCCGCCAACCCCCCTTAATTCGATCCGTGGCGTCAACAGAAACCTGCACATTAGGCCTATTGAAACACCAACATTGGCCCAATACTAACATAATGGCTAGCGAGTACATCAAAGGAAAAAATACATAAAATAAAAAATAGATAAATAAAAAGTCAAAAATATATAAAATAAAAATAATACATAGACTTTTAGATAGGCTACCCGTAAAAAAAAAAAAAAAAAAAAAAAATCTCACGTCACACACCCGATAAGAAACACAATATAATGAGAGCTCAGCGTTTCAATAATTATGACGTCCAAAATAAAGTGAGGTGAACTCTATGGAATAACAGTCACCTAACCAGTTAGAACTTAGAGCATCTCAGCAAAATGCCATCTGAAGTTCAGCGGGGGTTAGTGGCTAACTGGCAACCGAGAAAGTGTCTTGCTTCTTCTGGGGAGTACAGCATTTTTGGCTCGCCTTGATTGAGAATGACCTTCAGCGTTGCAGGATAAAGGAGGAAATTCTGGATGCCAGCTTCCCGCATTTCCCTCCGAATTGGTGCAAACGCACTTCTTCTTTTTGCAGTCATAGGAGAAAAGTCTGGAAAGAAGGACAGCGCTGCTTCATCGCTTGTTTTCACCGGGGCATGCAGTCTAGCAGCCCGCAGAATGAGCTCCCTGTCCGTGTATCGCAGAAGTTTAAAGAGAAAGACCCGTGGTTTAGCGCGATCTGAGGTAGCCTTTGTATACACGCGATGTGCTCGTTCCACTTCAATCTCTCTTCCCTCCAGAGAAGGGAGCCACGTCGACAGTGATCTTTTCAAAAAGCCCATGGGGTCGTCTTTCTCGGATCCTTCAGGCAATCCAACCAGACGCAGATTGCTGCGCCTGTTGCGGTCTTGTAAATCTACCACCTGTTGTTCAAGCGCGGCTAATCGTACATCGTGATCTGCGACTACTTTCTTTTGTTCACGCATCTCACCTGTGAGAAGATCGAGTTTAGAGCATAGTGACTGGACAACTGACATGTGAGAAGCTAAATCACCCCGCATCGCCGTCAACTCGGTTTTTAGAATGTCCTCAAAGCGTGCAACAGTGTTAGCCATTTTGTCAACCGTATCACTTGTGGTCGTCACCGTCGGCGCCTTGGATCTCTTCTTAATCGGAGAAGATGACGGCGACAAATCTTGCTGTTTTCGACTGTGTGACATCTGGCAAACTACAATTATTGAATAAAACTTAAAATAAAACAAAAAATCGGCAAAAAAAGGGGCCAAATGTACGGAGCTCTACTCAAGTACGACAGGGTTCATGAGCACGTCACGTGACTCTTGGTAATATTGTTTTTAAAACAATCATGACAATAAAAGTACTAAAATATCAGATTTAAAATTGAACCAATTTAAATGGAAAATACAGATGGAATCGGAAGCCAGTCATAAAATTGGAATTTCCAGTATAATGCAGAATGTCATGGAATTTGTTACATTTTGGATGGATAAATCAAAAGGGGTCAGAAGGGCTTTTTTTACATTTCACCTTTGTTTAGTGTGTAATGTTGCTGTCTGAGCATGAAAAAAGTCTGCAAAGTAACAAAGCCCAAAGTCACTCCAGCGAGAGTTATTCTCTATATCAGTGTCACTGTTTCTGAACACCCTGAAACGCCTCCATTGTAGTCTTATGTTTCTTCAGGGAACAAACACATCACAATATTCCTCATTTAAATAATTCCCGCACAAGGCATATGTTAAATAATAGTTGTTTGAGTTAATTAGTAGTGTTTTGAAACTCACGGTTAAAGGTGATCTAAGCGATGTCATGCGTTTTTTAGGCCAAAACATTTTTTGTCACATACAGCAAACATCTCCTCACTACCCGCTAGCTGCCTGTCCCCTGAACACACTGTAAAAAAACGCGGTCTCTGCAGACACCCCAAGCTCCACAAACGGCAACAAAAACAAAATGGGCTAACCCGCACCACGAAACATAACAAACTGTTTCAGCCAATAACCGACAAGAAGGATTTGGGGGTGGGGTTTGGGGGGTTAGTGCGCGGATGAGGAGGAGGGAGGGTCTAGCTAGCCTCCGTTTTGTTTGACAATACTTCGAACGTCAACAAGAAGTGACGTCACCCAACATCGCTTAGAGCACCTTTAAGGTATGACATTTCTGAAACACGCTTAAAGTGGCTGACCAATCACAAAACACTGATCCAGCCGACCAATCAGAGAACATTGAGCTTTTCTGAAGGAGTGGCTTCATAGAAACAGGAACTAAACTTCATAGTTTATAAACATAAACTTCATAGAGACAGTAACTGTCGTTACTGACAGACTGGGAAGAGAGGAGCAGCAACAGTGTAAAATTTTTAAAAAATAATGTTTTTCAACTTTCAAGCATGAAAACCTATTCTAGTCAATCCCAAAAGCAAAATCAAGACTTTGTAAAAGGGCATATGTCCTACTTTAAAGAAAGCTTTGAATTTTTTTTTTTTGGGAAAAGCACATCAATTATGTGTATAAGAATAAATATTTTTGAATGTCTGAAAAACAACTTAATCTGACTAAAATTAAAAAGCATTCCAAGGAAGGAAGGAAGGAAGGAAGGAAGGAAGGAAGGAAGGAAGGAAGGAAGGAAGGAAGGAAGGAAGGAAGGAAGGAAGGAAGGAAGGAAGGAAGGAAGGAAGGATGGATGGATGGATGGATGGATGGATGGATGGATGGAGGGAAGGATGGATGGATGGATGGATGGATGATCCATCCATCCATCCATCCATCCATCCATCCATCCATCCATCCAGAACCTTTTTAAATACATTTTGCTACCAAAACATCTACATCAAATCACATAATTTAGCTGACATAAAACATGGTTTTTGTTTAAAAGCATTTGATTCTTCTTAAGGTGACAGATCATGCTGGCAACATTTGCAGGGTGGCATCATAGTGCATCAATGCATTTGGAAAATAAATCGATGGTGAAAAGAGCAATAAACACATAGAATTTAAATATTCCACGGAGAGGCGTTCCACAGGGCTCCGGCTCACTCCTGCATTTATATTAATGAGTTTGGAGTGTATTGGCTGCATCCTCTGGCCTCTCTGCAGGGCTCACAGATTAAATCACTGCTCTTAGCAGGTGACCTGCTGCTCCTGTGGCCGAGGTATTCTGGGTTTCATTACGTACAGGTGAAAAGCAGGAGGTTACAAAGACCTGCAGTACCCCAGATCATATTTCACAGCTACTGCTACATTTAACACTGGGATAAGAGGGTGAATGCAACCCAAAACCAAAAGAAAGAAGACAGAAAACTATTTCGTGACAATTCTTTCTTTTTTTCAGTAAATATTTTTTGCATTTAATAAGCAGAAAAATATAGTTGCAAAAATATTAAAAGTTATATTTTGCATTCAGATTTCTGGTTAAATATTGACATGTTCTTGAACATGTTCTTGACCAGTTTTGTGAGATTCGCTCAAGGACTTGGATATGTTTTTATCAGCGTTATAAAGATAATTGAATTTGCATTGCATTGTCTGTGACAGTACAGTTTTTTATGCTTTTTTTACATTTACCATATAACAAACACTATAAATGTATTGCAGTATACCACTTTAAACAACCAAATGTCATTGATTGTTGTGCTAGAAGGGAAGGTTGAGAGAGTGAGATCAAATAAATCAAGAGATGGTAAACAGGAAGACAACAGGACAGTTGATCTGACCATATTGATCTTCCTGGCCAGATACAAACAGAAAACGAGAAGAGATTAACAGTAGGCCTGAGGGACAAGAAAGGGCTCTGAAAGGCCGGTGCGTGTGTTTGAATTGATCTCAGAAACCACAGTGCTAAGTGGATGTCAAAGTAAAGCACTCTAATGTATGCGACTCACACTCTGATTATAAGGAGGTCAGTATTGAAAACGGGCCTCTAAAGCATCCTATCAATCAACCCCATTACAGTAAATGCATAATTGGTCAGTCAGTGGTTAGTGGAGATTAGTTTGAGGGAAACTGAGGTAAAAATGAAGATGAATGACCATGAAAAACTCAACAGAACATATAAAGAGTCTCTCAGTCACCTGTCAATGCACTCAAAAAGCCAAACAGAAAAGTTTATTGGCCAATGCGATCAAGGGCGTAGTTTTGGTTTAAACATTGGGGGGGGGTTAAAGTGTGAATCGTTTTGCGGAGTCCCGGGACAGGCTCCCTCATGAGATTCATTTATTTGTTTGTTTATTTATTTTTTGCAAATTTTTTTTTTTTTTTTTTTTTTGTGGTATCATCCACATATACATTGATAACATAACTGCAATAAAGTAAGTAACAGCCTAGCATTTACTTGTTTACATAGGATACTAATGTATTTTATTTTACTCAAGCACCTAAAAACGTATCAGTATCAATCAAAGTGCCATGGGGTCAAACTAACTTTATTTAACATTTTCTTATATTGAAAATGTTAATTTCTTGTCATTGGAATATCTGAAAGCCAGGTGGGTGGGGGGTTGTACTTGCTAGTTTTGGTTATGGGGGATATTGGTTAAAATATAAAATAAATATAAAAATAATGAAAATATAATAAAAAATTATACAAACATATATGATATAACAATGATTAAACAAATAATATATAATAATAAAATAAAAATATATAATAAAATAATTTAATGAAATTAAATGATAGATTTAAAAAATAAATAATCTCTAAATTCATTCAAGAAAAAAAAAAAGAAAAGAAAAAAACACTCCTAACTGAACCATCACCTTTATACAAACTGACAGACAAATTTTGTCTATATATTTTGTATAGCCGATGTGGTACATCCTGTAAACACCCATTTGAAAATTTCCATTTTTTAAAAAAAATTTATTTAACCTTTATTTAACCAGGAAAAGTCCCATTGAGTTACAGTAACTCTTCTCCCAGGGAGTCCTGGCCAAGATAGGCGGCCAAAAAGTTGCAAAGAATTTTTTTTTTTTACAATTACATACAAAATTACATACTACACAACAAATCTCTATACATAGACTATAATTATACAAACAAGACATTTTGTTTAACTTAAGTAAATACAAACATATAATTTAAAGGGTACCTAGTTAAAAACAATTACACCGTTCAGTCAAAGTTGACTTTAAAAGGTTTTTAAAAATATGAATAGATGTAAGTGATTCTAAATTTAAGGTTCCATAAATTTCCATAATATTCCTTTAAAAGAATCTTTGCAATCTACAATTTATCTATGAATTTGATGGGAATAATGCTGAAATATTCTTGGCCAAACTGCTTAGTGACGTCTGACTAGCTGAAAATAAGTCCTTGGGTGAAACAGGAAGCAGATCATGCGGATCGAGATCAGACAAGGACACACAGATGCGATTAATATGGAGGTCTCGATGTTCTCATCACTCTCTCTGCCTCCATCAGCAAAATTCATCATTTTTACAGTCACGGCCTGTACAAACCTCGTCATCTCCAATCTCACCGAATCATCTGGATAAAACAATGCACACAGAGAGTCATCTATCAAACACTTACGACTTCTGTATGGATATGTATTTAATTTTGGACGCATTAAGCCACCAGCTACTTAATATTCTGAATATTTAATGACTTAACAGTGTTTATGGTGAGTGCAAACCATCAGATTAAATCACAAATGACGTTCATGCACTTCAAAGGTCTGAGATCACTGAGATGTGTCTGCGTGACAAATGCAGAGAGAGAACTATAAGACAGAGGTTGAAGAGTGCATTTACACACAAGCATTGTTTAATCCCTCCAAAACACTGTGATCCAACCAGGAGTGACGCAGGAAAGCAACAGGCAATGTGTTAATCTGAAGTCCTGTTCCAAATGCTAGTATGCTGCCCACCTGGGGAGCATTTTATAGTATTATAGGCACACTACTGAGGCCAAGGTTTCAAAGTGATGCGGCCTTCTAAGATTTTATATTTGGACCAGAATCTTAAACGCAAAAAAAAAAAAAAAAAATCCATAAAGAGAGAGAAATGATGATTATAAAAATATTTTATAATAAATTCTGAAATAAATAAAATAAAAATAGGTCAATGCAAAAGACTATCCCTACTCCAGTCTTCAGTGTCACATGGTCCTCGAGAAATCATTCTTATATGTTAATTGGATGCTTAGGAAACATTTCTTGTTATTATCAATGTTGGAAACCGTTGTGCTGCTTAATATTTTTGTGCAACCCATGACACTTTTTTCAGGATTTTTTAATGAACAAAGTTCAACAGAACAGCATTTATTTGAAATAGTAATATTTTGTAACATTGTGATTGTCTTTATGGTCACTTTTGATCAATTTAATGTATCCTTGCGGAGTAAAAGTATATTTTTTTTTTAAATGTTTAAGTGTAGCAGTAAAACATGCTCATGTGAATTTAATAATTATTCTTAGCTGTGACCCAGATGTGCTGAAGGAAGGAAACTGGGCATTATGACATCACAGAGAGAAGAACTGCAAAAAGATGAAAACACTGGCATGCTGGAGATTTATGCAAGACAAGAGCTTCTTCAGGGCATCAAGCAATTAAATTGTGGTAACATCTGCCTATCGAGAGACGGTTTTATGAAAGCACCTTAGCACCTACTGTGGAGGCATAAAATCATTTATGCAGGAATCATAAATTGCTGGTTTGTCTCATAGTTGGGCCCACATACATTCCCACCACTAAAAGAGAATGAAGATTAAAGAATGAAATACAATACGAAGACAAAAGGGGTCGGATGGAGGTGTGAAATATAGGGTAAATAAAACGTGAGACGTTCAGCATTCCTTCTCTTGTTCCTCGCCACGAGAATGTGAATCCATTCATTTCTGCTCTTGATCCTTTCCCCTCTCTCGCATACATTAGCCAAAGCCACATCAATCTCTGGGACACACACTCTTTCTGTGCTAGATAATAGATTGTTTCTGTCACAACGCCAGCAGGCTCAAACTTGCCACTGAATTTAAGGGGGGTTGTCTCAAGGGCATCGGCAGTGAGTGTGTGTGTGTGTGTGTGTGTGTGTGTGTGTGTGTGTGTGTGTGTGTGTGTGTGTGTGTGTGTGTGTGTGTGTGTTAACGTGAGACTGAGAAGCTGTGAAACAAACATGATTTATAAGAGTTTTCAACGTTCACTGAACAACCTCTGATGGCTAATAATGAGAGTTACTGATCTAAAATAACAAATATGTGCAGACAAGATTTATCATAAAAAGATAAGCTTTTCTCATAAGACTCGCAACCCCAGACAAATCTGCGTATACACAGGAGCTTTTGCAAAACAATAAAATTCAATCTGATTGGCTGGCTTTACACAATTTCTGGGAGTCAGCCTGTTCAATTCTTCAGCGAGAAAGACATAATTGTAAATTCTGATATGGATATTGTAAATTCTCAATATTTTTCTGAAGTAAACAATGTTTTTTTTTTTAGCACAACTGTATTCATCAATGTTCATAATCCCAATTTAACCTGTTTAACACCTAAAATCACGTTTAAATAAAAAATAATAAAAAATTGATTTAATAAAACAACTCCAACAACTTGCTGCAATGTTGTTGTTTTTAATCTTGAATGATCAACTATTGCAAAAAAAGTGGCTATATTGCAAAAACCTAAATAAAATTAATATTATTATTATTAGAATTATTACTACTATTACTCATAATAATAATAATTAATGACAATAATTATTTGTATTACTACTACTACTACTACTAATAATAATAATAATAATAATAATAATAATTAATGACAATAATTAAAACAATAATATTAATAATAATAATAATAATACAAGTTTGGTCACTTCCTATGCGGTCAGAAAAAAACTGTTATTAGTATTACTACTATTCATAATAATAATAATAATAATAATACATTATTATTATTGTCATAATTTACATAAAAAAATAATCAAAGTTTGGTCACTTCATATGCGGTCCGAAAAAAACTATTTATGCAAGATGACTGTCATCCCAACAAGCAAAAATAAACTTAAAGGCATCTTGAAATGGAAATCGCTTATCACTTATTTGAAGTGGAAAGTATCATTTTCAATGCTGTCAATCATGATTAGATGGGATTTAGCTAAATTAAACTGTTTAACAAATATCATATAGTATCTGATTAAAATGCATGCTCACAGATTTTCCCCAGGGCGATTCCAAGAGCAGATCACAGGCATGGAAAGAGCCTGATTTTAAATGAACATTCCAGATTAAAAAAAATTAATAATGCAGTAAATTCCATCTGAAGTTTTTCATGTCTGCATTACAGGTTTTCATGTGGTGGCGACATAGCACAAACAGACAGAGGATTATTCTTTAATCTCATTATAAAAAGATTACATTTATTTCTGTGATCTGCAGCAGAAACAGTTATGAAATAATAAAAGCATTTAGAAAGGCGGCTTCAGGCGATTAGCTGTCAAACACATGACCAGGCTAGAGCAAATTTAATATTAATGTGTAATCTTGCATTTTAAAAAACCAGTCCGCCTTGCATCGCAGGCTTACTAGACTGATGGTGCTTTCAAAAATGCAACAGAATAAGCTGCATTGACCAGATATAATAAACTACAAATTTCTAGTTCTCTCATCAACCTACTTATAACTGTTTTTACTCTGTGTACATTTTGGTATTATTGTCTTATAGTCCATATTGACTGTTGTCTTTCTGGTCCTCATGACTGTCTGTGATTTCCTAAAGGAATTGTGTTTTGTTTTTATCCATTGTCATGCGATGTGCTAAAAATGACAATAGAGTCAAAGACTTTAGAAGACGGTGCACTCATATTACTTATGAATGGGAGAAAGTGCAATGCGCAATATGGCGGAATAAGCCCCACCTTCCAAATAAAAGCACCAATCACTGATTGGTAAGGGCATCGCATCACTGCAGCTGCCTTTAAAGCTCCGGTTAATGTAAAAAATGTCAGGCTCGGTCCGAAATTGCACACTCACATAGTACTTATTTTGATTAAGTAATTACTTCCCAAATGCAAAAAAAGCACATTCAATATATAGTATGTGTGCTGTGGTTGTGTGCAATATGAATGAAATGAAATCTGGATGTACAACATGTGTCATTATCATGTGATCTAACAGTGTCAGTTATGTCCCATCACTGGCATTCATAAATCCTCTCCCGTGGCCTCATGGGATAGTAAAGTGTCCATCGTATACACACTTCAGAATCCCGCTGGAAGTAGTAGGTCATCTGTGTACTTTTGCCTACTCTTTTATGAGTACTGTGAATTCAGACATACTTCTTTTGTCACATGCGGTTATTCGCCTACTATATAGAAGGGAAGTATGCGATTTCGGAAACAGCCTCAGTGTTCTGAGACTCGCTTATGACTGCACATGAGCATTGCGTCCCCTTGGAATTATAAGGTTCTATCTGACATTTTTGTCAAAATTGAGTTATTCACCTATTCTTATTCTGTGACCACTTCTTTACATTATGTGATGTTGTTTTTTAAGTTGTGTACATTTTGGAACTTTTTATTTAGAAAATAAAAATGTTATTTCTACACAGTCAAATGGAATGCAAAAACTTTAAAGCTCAATATCTCAAAACTGCTCAGAACGCAGATAGAACCTTATAATTCCAAGGGGACGATTGGCTGGTCTAGCCTGAAAACTATTTGAACACTATTTGAACATCAGAAACAACATTTATTGCACAGTTCATGTCAGATTTTGTTGCTGATTTAAAACATGTTATTTAATTGTGAGGACGGCAAGCAGCTTCTGAGATTTCAGGATTCCACCATTCAAGTAGATAGGGCTTGGTCTTGGGTGCCCGAAATAGCTGCTCGGATGCGTTGCAAATATGGCCGCTTGGTGAACAGATTTTCCTTGAAAGGGACTTTGATAAAGTCGCCTTTAACTTTTTGATCTAACAATAACTTAAAGGGGTCATGAACTGAGAAATCAAATGTTCCTTGAGCTTTCAACATATTAGAGGTAATCAAACTATAAGAATATCCCGTAAGTTTCAGAACTGAAAATGTCCTTGTTATTCCAAAAACAGCTTTTATTGTAACTGAGCCCAGCGAACGACCAGTTCAATGCCTACTTCATCATTGAAACTTTGGCTCAACCCACTGGCGTGTTATTGAGATGACGAGGAGAGAAGAGCGATACAGGATCACTGGACTAAAAATAACATTACCTTCCAAAGGATCCTAAGGCCGAGTGTCCACCAAAGCGTTTTTAGCCAGCTGAAAACGCTGGACGCTCTGCTGAAAACGCCTAGCTGTGGGCGCTTGAGAGCGTTTTGGCAGCGCTGCGTTTTTTCAGTTGACACGATTCGTTGCTATGATACAGAAAATCCGCAGCACAGTTTACTTGTAACTGATTTCGCAGGTAATTTGTTTCATACTAAAAATTTATTTTTCATCCATTTTGTTCGGTTAGCTCTGCTGGTTGACGTCGTTGTACAGAAAGAATGTAGTGACAGTTGGTCGGTGTGATATTTGTCCCGCTGTCCCGACGGCTGTGTAAAAAGTGACAGTGATGAGCGCTGCGTTTTACCCAAAGTTGAACATTCTTCAACTCTCGGCGACCTGTAAAAAACGCTGAACGTTCAGCACTTCAGCGTGAGAAAAACGCTCAGCGCCTCGTTACGTTCATGGCGTTCTAAAAATGCGGCGCTCCCATTGAAAACAATTGAAAAAATACACCAGCCGCGTGAAAAAAACGCTTTGGTGGACACACGGCCTAAGGCTAGGAATGGGGTTATTTATTTTCAACAATTTGAATGTCTCAGTTGAGTATTATTTATTTGTATTCAGTATATTTCACAGTGGATTCTTTGGTAAATCAGTCGCAATTTCGGGTGCAGGCTTTGCAAACAGACTTTTTTGATATGGACTCAACAGTAATGCGACAACATGCAAGTAACTGTGTTCATTTTAATGGCTGATCTGTGACCAGTGATTTCTGATATGTAATGATACATGTACAGTCAGATGTTCTTTGTGTCAGTAAATCAAACCAGTGACTAAACGGTCAACTTCACATTGTTTCTCTTAATAAGATGAAAATAATCTGTTATTCAAAATGTGATTAAATTATATATAGATAGCAATCAATGAGCGCTCCGTTTTACAAACACTGGAGCTGTCAATCAAACAGCGCAAGTATATCAGGACTGAGTTCTGGACTCTCTGCAAAACTCTTTTTATAACAAAATTATAAGGTTATAATCAACTAATCTAATTTACATTGTGTTTGCAGTGTTAGTTATGATGAAAGCATTCGTTAGTGTCCAGAAATTGAGTTGCAAAGACGAGATCACTACATTTATGCGCTCAACATGTTTGTGTTTGGCTACAATACACATCAGTGCAACCTTTCATGCCACAATCTCAATATAAGGCTATTGATCTAAATATAATGCTATAATCAACACTTTCCATGATAAGTTAACCTTGAGTGCTGTAATAGTAAAAAGATGCTAAAAGTTTTCAAGGGAGTTGCACATGTATTTCATATCAAAAGATGTCAGCCAATCACAGCAGTGGGCGTTTACACTGAAGTCTCACATCAGACACGCCCCTTCAAACAGAGCAATCAAATCAGAGGGCTAAAATCAGGCTAGGAAAAATGCCTTTTATTTCTAAATGATGACTATTTTTGATGTAAAAAACTATATTAAAATTATAAGTGCACCCCAGGAAACATTATAAACAATAAAACAATGCAGTTCATGACCCCTTTAAGCAAGGAGGCCAGAACCCGAAAGCAGAAATGTCCTTTTTTTAATCTAAAAAGCCAAAAATGAAAAGAAAAGACTTATTAAACAAGCAACTAGAAATTCCAAACAAAACTCAATATTTTTAATGGTTCGGGGAAAAAAAAACAGGGCCAGGTTGGAACAATCAACAAGGGAACAGGAAGTTACAGAGACAGGAAATACAATTCCCTAGCTCCAATTCAAAAAGTCAACAACTGACAGCAAAAATAAAAGGCAGTTACCCTGAGAAGTCAACAGATTATGTTAAAATTTAAATGTTGCTCATGTAGTTTCTGTGGTTTTGGATTTGTTTGCACCCGTTCTGCACGATATGAGACACTGTGAGCGGCTGTTTACACAGTAAACACTGTTGCACAGGGAATACACTTTCTTTCTGTTGTTCTACTGTTTCACAAATGAGACAAAGACATTTGTCAAGGGCGAAGACTAGAATGCAAAAGAGACTAGATATTCAAGTCTTGACAGCCTGAAAAAATTACTTTAAAGGTTTGGTAAAGTTATTGTGATGGGTCCTAAATTAACAGACATAAGAGCTGAAATATGTGTTTCAAACCTTACAATGCATAAATAAAAACAGTTAATTTTAAATGGATTGGATGTGTCTGAAGAAAATGTAAATCAATCAAATTTCTGACAGCTGAACAGAGAGAAGTAATTAGCCCTGATCTCTAAGCATCTGAGACCTGTAATGAGATCTGAGATGAACTCTTCTGCGGTTTCATTCACCTGCTGTGAACTTCAGTCAATCTTTCTTCCAGCTCTGTGACTTGAATGTATTGAAGGTGCTCCTGTAAACCATCAGAATCAGATGACTGAGGTTATTAGAATTGGAGAAAAGTTATGACAAGAGATTTTGATTTTGCTGTATGTTGTTGGCAGTTGCTTTTATTGTATTTGTACTGCAATTTGCGAAAGATAATAAATACTAGTCAGAAAGTGCCAACAAAAACAGATTTCCACATGAACGATGTGTTCAAGAGTAGAATGTTTAATACTTTGTGACTGGCAAATTAAAATGTTAGTACACCCGAAATTGAAAATTCTGTCATTAATTACTCACCCTCATGTCGTTCCAAACCCGTAAGACTTTCGTCCATCTTCAGAACACAAATTAAGATATCTTTGATGAAATCTGAGAGCTTTCTGACCCTACCATAGACTGCAATGTTATCATCACTTTCAAGGCCCAGAAAGGTAGTAAAGACATTGTTGAAATAATCCATGTGACTACAGTGGTTCAACCTTAATGTTATGAAGCAACGAGAATACTTTTTGTCCAAATAACAACTTTATTCAACATTCTCTTCTCTTCCATGTCAGTCTCCTACGCTGTTCACACAGTAAACACAGTGCAACACTTTTGGGTTCTACGTCAGAACGCCGGCTCATTATTGGCTAATGTTCACAGCATCCAATAATGAGCCGCGTTCTGATGTAGAACCTGGAAGCGCTGTTCCATTCAGGATAAATTTGATATACAGTTAACAACATATAATATGAGGATGCGCAATACTTGAGCATTTATGTAAACATATTGCGTGCAGAGTTCATCCAATCAGTGACACTCACACCACAAATATGCAAATAAGGACGTAAACCGTTTAGGATGTACAGTGTGAAAGTCAGTTGTTAACCCTGGGTAAATTACGAGCAGTCTGAAACGTGAAGCAAGATAACCCAGGATTCAGTTTACCCAGGGTTAACCATTTCAAGTGTGAAAAGCCCTATAGTTTACATTTTGCAATGATATGAACATAAACAATCAAACAGTAGAGATTAGGTCTGCACTGTAGCCTATATGCAGGGAAATTTGGATATACTTTTATACAGAGTGCTATGATAATACAGTTCAGTTCACATTTTTTGACAGAATAAACAATCCAGCAGTTGAAATTTACTATAGTTTATATCACTTTACGTGATTAGTCCGATACTGCATGTATGTGAGTAAAGTTGTTTATACTTGCAGTGTATATCCATCTTTATAGCTGTAAGATAATATAAAGTTTATATTTTGTGATAATATAAAATCACAGAGCCGAGATATTCAAAGAAGGTAAAAATAAATGTAAAAGACACTATCTAAAGCATTTTGTTTTACTAATTATGCATAATTTGCATGGAAATATGCATAGTACATTTTGTTAATTTGCTAATGGTCTTTAGCAAAAATATAATCCTAACTCACTATAAATGCATTTCAGTATCAAACCTTTAATCAAGTTTTTTCACTTCAAATATTACACACAACACAACTGAGTTATCAGTATATTCTACACTCAAAAAATGCTGGGTTGTTTCAACCCATGTTTGGATCACATATGGACAAACCAAACCGTTGGTTTTATTTTTTTTTACAAATTTTTAACCCAACGGTTGGGTTTGTCCGTATTTGACCCAAACATGGGTTGAAACAACCCAGCAGTTTTGTTTATTTTCAACGTGCCATTATCTTTCCTCACCAGGCTACTTTGAGAGACACCTCATTTGAAATCATACAGGCATGCTAAATTTTTTCACCAAACGCACTGATCCGTCCTGATTCATGCATCTAAAAACTGTTTCCACAGCTACCATATACAAGCTCTAATAAGGAACCTCATCTTCTCACTGCTGTTGTTTTGTGCATCTATGATCTTAGGGAATCTCTGAGGGTAACTATCATCAGTAGCCTTCATGCATAGTTAATGAAATCACTGAGCCAGTTTATCAGCATTCAAACCAACACCAGTGACAGAATAAGGATGAGCCACTCTTTAAAAAATTGCAGAAGCTTTACAGCTTTAAAAAGAAAAATATCCAGCTGACATACAGTATTTGTGAAGACATCACCTGGTACACATACACAACTGGTGGGTTATGACCCAAAAATGTGCTTTATGTTCTTTCGGATGGGGATGGGGGGGTCGGGGGGGGTCGGGTTGGGGGGAGAGACAGAAATTCCTCTGTCTCTTGACATCTAGCCAAATGACAACAAATGCCAGCATGCTTCATTAAAAACTAAAACTATACAAGGTAAATCAAAATATGACCCAGTCTATTAAGATACAGCTATTGGGTTTGTTACTTTATATTGAAAGTAAAATTGTGGTTCTGAAGCAAAACCACTTGAAAGCCATTGCTTTACAAGGTGATTGAACCATGTGATTCACACAGTAAACACTTGCATTCAAGATTCTGAGCTATTTCCAAGATGGCCGTCAGGTGAACTAAATTGTTTCACATAGAACTACTGTTCATTCTTATAAACATGCACACACATAAAAACAAGCTGCTCCCACATTGTTTTCCAAACCTCAAGAAAGTAACAAACACAGTTCCCTTTCGTTGTCACTCCGAGTTACGTCGGATGACGACGAATGGGGTTTCGCTTAGAAAGCCTATCAGCTTCGAGTATTACAAAACGAGCCTATGGCAAAGAAATGCCATGGGTCTGCGGAATTTGCATGACGTAACTCCGCCCCACCTCGTGGGTATAAAAGGAGGAAGTCCGCAACAGCAGTTTATGTTTTCGCTTCGGAGCCAAGTTTATTCTTCTCTCCACAAGCCATCTCTGAATTGTCAGCTTCACGAACGAGTGCCTCGAGTGTTGGTGTGACGGCGATCTACGGCGAGAGCGTGCTTCCTGCTGATCTGCTGCAGTGATTTGCCAGTCGGCGTGTTTCTCCCCGGGCGCTTCAACACTTGAGTTTTCTCACTAAAAGAGCTTACACACGGCACGTCTTTTTAAAGATGCCTCGCCCGTGTACTTCTGGTTGCGGCAGATTGGTATCGGACTCTGATGGGCACGAGCGTTGCATAGTATGTTTGGGCATTGATCATGCTAGAGCAGCGCTCGTGGATGACTCATGTTTTCTCTGTGGGAACATGACCATCGCGTCATTACGGTCGAGACTCGGTGAACTCGCAAGAGTGAGAGTCCCCTCATCCACCCCCCGCCCTGCGGCTGGTGGCCAGGGTGACCTGAGGGTGACGGTCTGGAACAAGGCGCCGACTATGTGTCCGCGACCCCAGCCCCCCTCTTCAATGACGGGGCCCGCTAGTGAACTGCCGATTCCCGCGGGTCTACCCTCTGGTGGCCCGCGTGTTTCGGTTGAAGCTACAGAGGATGATGCCATGTCTGTTGCTGCATCACTAGGTGGGCTTGATTCTTCTGGAAGTGAGGGCTCGTCACAGCTGCCACCTTCCGGTGTGCATACGGCTGTGCTCGAGTCTGATCCGGAGATGACGGCCATGCTTTCCCGGGCAGCCGCGAGCATCGGGCTTGAGTGGAGGCCTCCACCCTGTCCTGAGCGCTCGCGGCTGGACGATTGGTTTTTGGGTAAGGCCGCCGACCCTCGTCCTCGGCAAACCCCAATACCTTTCTTCCCGGATGTGCATGATGAGATCTCGAAGTCCTGGAAGACCCCGTTGTCTTCCCGTGACCGCTCGTTGGTCTCATCCGCCTTTCCTCCCCTCGATGATGCAGCCGCCCGTGGGTACACTGGGCTCCCCCCGGTTGAACGGTCTGTTGCCATGCAACTATGTCCTCAGAGTGCTTCTTCTCGTGGCGAGCCTAAGCACCCATCCAAAACCTGTAGATTTTCGTCGACCTTGGTGGCGAAGTCTTACAGAGCGGCGGGACAGGCGGCTGCGTCACTGCATGCTATGGCCACTCTGCAGGTCTACCAGGCCCAGATGCTCAGAGACATGCACGAGGGTAGGACAGACCCAGGGCTCTTCAATGAGCTGCGCGCCGCGACCGACCATGCTCTCCGGGCGACGAAGGTTACCGCGCGCTCCCTGGGTCTGGTGATGTCCACAGCCGTGGTCCAGGAGAGACATCTCTGGCTGAACCTGGCTGACATGCGGGACGCGGAGCTGACCCGTCTGCTTAACGCCCCCTTGTCCCAGGCCGGCCTCTTCGGCGGTGCGGTTGAAGACTTTGCCCAACAGTTTTCAACCGCCCAGAAACAGACCGAGGCCATAAAACACATTCTGCCCCGCCGGCCAGCTGCTGCCTCCACCCAGCCGACCGGGCAGACGCCTCATCCTGTTTCCCGCCGAGGGCGCCCTCCTGCGGCTCCCGCCCCTCCCGCCCGGCCCACGCAGCAGCCTCCACCCCGGGCCGGTCGCGGAGGAAGCCGTAAGAAGGCGCCACAGCCCTCTCCCGCCCCGCCCCCCGCTAAACGCCGGGCCAAGCGGCGCTCCTGAGACGGGCTGCTCAGGGAAGATGGTCGTTTTTCAGGAGATGGTAGCAGGACCACTCCTTCCCCCGGTGGAGGGCCGGGGGAGAATCTTTTGTTCTCCGCTCCCCGCTGCTCACCCACGGGTGGGCAGCACCCTAAAGTGGTTAAAGACAGAAACGACCCTCTCTTCCCTGAGCTCACAGAGTTCTCGGGCGACACAGAGCGCCGCCCACAAGCCGTGCTCTCCTCGCCCCCCTCTGTCCCAGAGGCGGTTGACAAGGCGTGCCGTCCACGGACCGCGTCGCCCCTGTCCCCCTCTGTCGCCAGACCCCTGGCAGAGCAGGCCCCCGCGGGACGACCAGCCTGGTCCTCCCCTGGCCCCTTCTGTCAGGGCGCGGTTGCTAACTGTGCCCCCACACCGGGCCGCTATGCCGTCCACGTCTGGGCCAGTTACTCCGCTTCGCTGCCCCTCCGGGGGGACGCCTGTGGTCCGCTTGATCCCGCTGGTTCAGTTCCTGGGAGCCTGGTTAGCGCTTCCCCGTCTGTCCCGCTGGATCGCGCGCACCATCAGGCTCGGCTATGCGATTCAGTTCGCACGGTCTCCTCCCCGCTTCAGGGGAGTCCGCTCCACTTTGGTCGGTGGCAATGCCCCTATCATGAGAGCAGAGATTGCCACCCTGCTGGCGAAGGCAGGGACTGTCGAGACTGTCCCTCCAGCCGAGATGAGGTCCGGGTTCTACAGCCCCTACTTCATTGTCCCCAAGAAAACCGGTGGGTTAACGGGACTTGCGCGTGCTGAACCGCTCCCTTCACAGGCTGCCGTTCAAGATGCTCTCCGCCAAACGCGTTCTCGAATGTGTGCGGCCCCAGGATTGGTTTGCAGCGATCGACCTGAAGGACGCCTACTTTCATGTCTCCATTCTTCCTCGACACAGACCGTTCCTACGGTTTGCTTTCGAGGGGCAGGCATACCAGAACGCGGTTCTCCCTTTCGGGCTAGCCCTGTCTCCTCGCACCTTCACGAAGGTCGTCGAGGCTGCCCTTGTTCCCCTTCGGGAACACGGGGTTCGCATCCTGATTTATATCGACGACTGGCTGATCCTAGCTCACTCTCGAGATCAGGTTTGCGAACACAGGGACCTAGTGCTCCGGCACCTAACTCGTCTGGGCCTTCGGGTCAACTGGGAGAAGAGCAAACTTTGCCCCGTGCAGAGGATCTCTTTTCTCGGTATGGACATCGACTCGGTCGCCATGTCCGCGCAGCTTACGAGCGAGCGCGCGCAGTCACTGCTGACTTGCCTGAGACATCTCAGGAGCAAGAATGCGGTTCCACTGAAACATTTTCAGAGGCTCCTGGGGCATATGGCATCTGCAGCCGCGGTCACGCCGCTCGGATTGCTTCATATGAGACCGCTTCAGCTTTGGCTTCGCGACCGAGTCCCGAGGTGGGCATGGCATCAAGGCACGCTCCGGGTACCAGTTACTCCGACCTGCCGTCAGTTCCTCACCCCGTGGTCGAACCTCAGTTTTCTCAGGGCGGGTGTCCCCCTGGAACGAGCTTCCCGGCATGTTGTGGTCTCCACGGATTGCCTCCACCACGGGCTGGGGCGCCATGTGCAATGGACATGCTGCTGCGGGCTCCTGGACAGGACCCCAGCGGCTATGGCATGTCAATTGCCTCGAGTTGTTGGCAGTACGCCTTGCCCTGCACCACTTCCGGGCGTTGCTCAGGGGTCAACACGTACTAGTCCGCTCAGACAATACCGCTACTGTAGCGTACATCAACCATCAAGGTGGTCTACGCTCCCGCCTTATGTCACAACTCGCCCGCCACCTCCTTCTATGGAGTCAGAAGCATCTGAGGTCGCTTCGAGCCATTTTCATTCCCGGAGCCCTGAACTGTGCAGCCGACGAGCTCTCACGGCTTCAGCCCCTCCCTGGAGAATGGCGACTCCATCCCCAGTCGGTTCAGCTGATTTGGGACCAGTTCGGGGACGCACAGATAGATCTGTTTGCCTCTCACGACTCGACCCATTGCGCCCTGTATTTTTCCCTGACCGAGGGCACGCTCGGCATGGATGCACTGGCGCACAGCTGGCCGCCGGGCCGCAAATATGTGTTTCCCCCAGTGAGCCTTCTTGCGCAGACCTTGCGCAAGGTCAGGGAGGACGAGGAGCAGGTCATTTTGGTCGCGCCGTATTGGCCCGGCCGGACCTGGTTCCCCGATTTTGCACTCCTCGCGACAGCACCTCCCTGGCCCATTCCTCTGAGGAAGGACCTTCTTTCTCAGGGACGGGGCACCCTGTGGCACCCTCGCCCCGATCTCTGGAGCCTCCACGTGTGGCTCCTGGACGGCTCGAGGTAGGTTTGAGTACCCTTCCACCAGCGGTGGCGGCTACCATCACTTCCGCTAGAGCGTCGTCCACAAGAAACGTCTACGCGTTGAAGTGGAACCTCTTCGTCGTCTGGTGCTCTTCTCACCGAGAAGACCCCGGAGATGCTCGATCAGCATTGTGCTTTCCTTCCTTCAGCAGGGGTTGGAGCGAAGGCTGTCTCCCTCCACCCTTAAGGTCTATGTTGTCGCCATTGCCGCACACCATGACCTAGTCGAAGGTAAGTCGGTAGGGAAGCACGACCTGGTCATCAGGTTCCTGAGAGGAGCGAGGAGACTAAATCCTCCTCGCCCTCCTCTCGTTCCCTCTTGGGACCTCTCAGTGGTTCTAACTGCCCTGAAGAGTGCTCCCTTTGAGCCCCTGCAGTCAGTCGAGCTTAAGTTCCTGTCAATGAAGACAGCGCTCCTGGTTGCATTGGCCTCCATCAAGAGGGTAGGGGACCTGCACGCATTCTCCGTCGACGAAGCGTGCCTGGAATTCGGACCGGCTTTCTCTCACGTGATCCTGAGACCCCGGCCCGGATATGTGCCCAAGGTTCCTACCACTCCCCTTCGGGACCAGGTGGTGAACCTGCAAGCGCTGCCCCCGGAGGAGGCAGACCCAGCCTTGGCACTGCTCTGTCCAGTACGCGCTCTTCGCGCCTATGTAGACAGGACGCGGTGTTTCAGGACCTCAGACCAGCTCTTTGTCTGTTATGGTGGGAAGCTGAAGGGAAAGGCTCTCTCCAAGCAAAGGTTGTCTCACTGGATAGTGGACGCCATTGCCTTGGCTTACCAGCAGCAAGGTCGACCGTGCCCCCTTGGTGTGACGGCCCACTCCACCCGGAGTGTGGCATCCTCTTGGGCTCTAGCGCATGGCGCCTCGCTAACAGACATCTGCAGAGCTGCAGGCTGGGCGACACCTAACACATTCGCCAGATTCTATAATCTCCGAGTGGAGCCAGTGTCCTCTCATGTACTCGCTTCAACTAGCTAGTACCGGACCCACTCAGGTGTCTTCGCTTGCTCGCCATTCCACTCCACGGACTGGATACGTGCGATATTCTCCTCAGGTGAGCTTCCCCGAAAGCCCTGAGTTCCTCCAGCACTCCTGACGTCGGCGCCAGTGTCTATTGCCTGCGCGTCGGCTAGGTGCCTCCCGTGTGCATGGTCCCTCCGCTGAGCGACCCCCACATGTGTATTTCCACTGTAAGCCTCTCTGAGCATGTGTCTTTCCCTTGGCAAGCCACCTTGCCACCCCTGGGGTTGAAATATTCCACCTGCGGCTGGACACCCCAGTGTTCTCCATATGTTTCCTTCGGGTCATATGTGTATTCTCTAAGTCCCCCCCCCTCTGGGTTGGCATTAATTGCATACTTCCCCTAGCTTGGGATATGCTTCCCAGTGTACCTTGGTATTCCTGTGTTAAATGGAGTCCTTCGTCCAGTCTATGACAGGGATCTCGATTTACGCAGGGCACTGGAAGACAGCTGAGAAGGTGGCGTGATTAGACTGGTAACCCCATTCGTCGTCATCCGACGTAACTCGGAGTGACAACGAAAGGGAACGTCTCGGTTACGTATGTAGGGAGTAGGGAACGGAGACGTTACGTCTGCCTGCCACTTTCCGCTGTACCGCGGGGATCGCCTGAGCTCAGTCTTGGCTCCTCAGCGAAGAAACATAAACTGCTGTTGTGGACTTCCTCCTTTTATACCCACGAGGTGGGGCGGAGTTACGTCATGCAAATTCCGCAGACCCATGGCATTTCTTTGCCATAGGCTCGTTTTGTAATACTCGAAGCTGATAGGCTTTCTAAGCGAAACCCCATTCGTCGTCATCCGACGTAACGTCTCCGTTCCCTACTCAGGGAACGAGGGTTACATACGTAACCGAGACGTTTTCCTACCTGTCTTCATGTATTTCCTATTGAGATAGTAAGTTACAACACAGCTTAGCAGCTTGACAAGGCAATTCAGTGACAAGTGGATTTAGGAGGAGGGACATTCTCATTGTAGAGAGCATTTGATTGGTTGGGGTAAGTGTTCGATGTGTATTCCATTGTGTGTGTGTTTGTGTGTGTTTTTTCATAATCTTTTAGGCATAAAAGGTTATCTTTTAAATATAACAAATATTAAAATAAAAAAGGTAAAAGTAAAAAAAAAATAACTTTTTTTTCATTCTGGCATTAACTGGAGCATCTGTTGTTAAGTTTAATAAAATCGGGTGACTGGGGTGATTTGAGAACACTGTAAAACCAATATGATTCTCTCGGGATACTCTGGCCTTTAAATGAAGACTACGAAGATTTTTTTTAGAACAAGTGTGTATGTGTGTGTAATTGCGTGATAGTTGACATTGGCACATCGTCACTCTAAAAACTCACACCTGCCTCCAACTGTCTTCTTAAGAGGAAAGAAAATAGTTTTCTGTCAGCTAACGTGTGTCCTCACTTCAGGTGACTCAGTGACAAAACATGCCATGTCTCTCTTAATCATCTTTTGTTCATTTGATGTCTGAATTACAGATCACTCTCATATTTCACAAATTTTTTGGGGTTTGTTTTGTTGTTTACTTCACAGGCTCTCACACCTGTTTCTCAAAAGAGTCTTTCCACACTGTAAACAGCGAGGATATTTTTAACCAAAAAATATGAAAAAGTGCTATAGTTAATTAGTTAACTATAGGATACCATACAGTAAAATATTACATTTGAAAAGACTGTACATGTTATTTTACAGTAGAATATAGTAAAAATTGTAAAAAGTTATATTTATATACAATTTTAAATGGCAATATATAATTTTATGACAAAATATTGTTAAATAATAATTATATATTAATTTGATATTATCTTATGTTGAAATAATTACACGTACAAACCATCACGTTTCTTTAGATTTACTAAAAAGTTTCTAGTTTTTTGGAATGTTTTATGTAATTTATTTAATGTAGCACAGAAATTAACATTATATACAGAGTACATACATAGTAAAACATATTACACTTAAATTTTACAGTGTTACACTTAGATTGGCCCTAAATGTTATTTTTACTGTAAAATAGCCTACTGTAAAAACTTAATTATAATATTTATAAAAATAATATTTTATAGACAAAATTAAGAACTAACTCACAATCTGTAGATAAATATGTTTATATTAAGTTTAATTTTTAATTTCTTAAATTAAGTTTAAAAAATTGTATATATTAAATTTCAGGCAACCACAGCTGCCAGTGATTTACTGTAAATAATAATAATAATAATAATAATAATAAAAGGTTAATGCTTTTTATCCAACTGTTGTTGTTGCTGTTGTTGTCATCTACCACTTTGTTATTTCAGAATCGATTATAAAGCTTCCTGTATTTTTTGGCCCCTAATTTAATCTCCAAGGTTACATGTCGCAACACGAGCTGTGAGGCAGTTAGAGGCAGTGCATGGGGAGTCACACACACACACACACGGCTATAAATCATCCTCTTTGTTGCCTTCACTCTGACATTTTCGTTTGTTTTATGAGGTGAGAAATGGGAAACCATCAAAACGCTTTTGCGCTCACACAGACGTCACACACACCCTGTTCTCAGCAGTAAACTTCCACTCTTCCACCTTCAAAAACGAAGGAGACAGAGAAATACATTCATGGTTGTCCTTAGCCCTGGAGACAAGCCGTGTGTTAAATGTGGAAGTGTGTAGAGATGCTGCATGTGTGTGTGAGATGTGGTTTTTGACCATCTAATGTGTGCTTCAGTGTTCTTCAGAGAAGTTTTTTAAGTTGACCAGAAAGAATAAGGGTATACTTTTACACAATGGTTTTTCCTTGCGTTTTTCGCGTACAAATGACAACTTTGTCAAAACAATCCCCGTTCACACGGGTCTGTGAAAACGACTAAACACTGTATTATTCATGCCAGGCCAGTAGTTGTCATCACTTTGTAAAGAAACACTACGCATCTATAGACTGAACACGCATACGCATGCACATGACGTCGCCGTTTTCACAAATTCAGTTTTTGTAGTTTACACAGAGATGATAATGGTATCATTTTTAAAAATGTGCAGTTTGAAACCCGTTTTCTAAAGTTTGCATTTTCAGGCCCCCAAAATGCCGTTGTCATGTAAAACAAGAATGAGAAAGAGTAGGCCTAATATTAATGCTAAATAGCCAAACAGGCCTTCTCCTCATGATTTAGTCCAATCACAAAGGATAAAGCCTTGGCCTACATGATTTCTTGCTGAATATTGTTAGAAAAGTTAAATGCATTGTGAATACCATTTCCTTTTGTCTTTAATGCTGTAAAATTTCTCATGGTCATGGAATCTCAAAGGATGGTTTTGGATGTGTGGGAGAATGCTGGGTAATCAAAACAAGATAGTTCAACAACATCTAGGTTTTGCCATGTTACATCACCATCAGAGCGATGAAAGACAGGAGGAGAGGATTGAGAGAGAGAGAGAATAGAGCAAGCAGATCAAAGAGAAAGAAACACAAAAGTGCCAATTATCCAAGAGGGGTTGCCTGAAATTAATTATTCAAAAATCAAACACATTTTAAAAGACGGCATGCATTATTCAAAACAAACAAACTAAATGTCATGTGTAGGGATCTGACTTTTCTGAGGGCATGAATTATAGATGGTTTTGTCCATAAGTAACCTTTAGTTCACGTGAAATATTAATGCACATATTCACACGGGCAGCAGGATATTTAGAGTCTCTCTCAGGCAAGCTTTCTCTCTCGTATTGACATGGACATAAAAACAAACTCAAGAAATGAACCGCAGAAAGAAACCACAGCAGCCGTCGATGGTTTGACATCTTGAGACTAGAAGTCTTCAAAAGTGCATGACATAAAATCTGTTTGACGGGTAAAAATTGACACTTGACACACAACTTGAACTGCTTTTGCTCTATCACTTCAAAGTGGGCAATGTCAATACTGTGCTATGGTTCGAAACACTAGTTTGCTATGCTTTACCTCATACTGTGCAATACGTACTATATACTTCATACTATTTTTAAAAATACTGTTAAAAAAAGAAAATATCCATATAATGGCAGTGAATGGCAACCAGGCTCAACTTGTGTAGAAAAAGGGTACAAAACTATATGGATACACGCGCCATATATAGAAAGTGTTTGGGAGGCATACTATAAGGTTATGCGAGAAAGAAACCACATTAGTCAAAATACTGAGCTCAGACATTACTTTCTGCGCGTTCCTGAAAGTGTGTGTGAGCCGTCAGTATTGTCAACTTACATTTAATACAGATCTTATTTTATTCATAAATTGGAACCACAGGTGATTTAGTCTTCCTGGTTTTGACGTCATGACTGCAGCACTCTATTTTGGCTAAGACTGCTATGCATACTATGTATAAACTGCATCAAGTATATAGTAGTATGGATTACCAATATATATATAAATAGGGCAGAAATAGTAATAGTAGTATGTAATATGCTTTCCAAACACTTCACTTACTGTATGTTAGAAAGGGGCAAGATGTCAGAGTTAAAGATAATTTCTGGAGCACCATACACTTTTTTAAATTTCTAAATGTTTAGATCAGTTTGCAAATGTGTTTGAAAGGTCAAATGTTTGTGTGTTTTTACTGTTCTCAATAGCTCCAAAACCTTCTAGCAAACTGCAAGAATGCATGATCTTTTTATCAAAACCTGCAAACAATTTTGACTCCTGTCTACACATTAAATACTATCTGTAAACACAGATAATATTAAAGCATTCTGTCTCAGGTAACCGTAGAATTGTTTTGCTCTGTGTAAATCTGATCGCCAACACACATCCACAAGGGAATTGCGGTTAGTCTCTTGTGAGGTGTGGGTGGGCGTTTTGTTGTGCCTTGCAGTTTATGACATGAGTTATGAATGCACGCTGCCATCTGCATGCATATATATACATAAATGCTGTTGTGTGTTTGCATGTTTGGCTCATGCTGTTCAGCTTGAATATGAATCAATGAAACATTTCTCATCATTTTCACCCCATAAACAAATCCAACATGAAGTGACTCTTTAATATCAAAGGCTATGGCCGCCTGAGGCCCAAACCGCACTGTGCATTTTCACACACCTCCTTCGGCTGCTTCTCCTGGCTCTCCATCCTCATGAAAAATTCATCTCTCTTTCTTCCGCCCCGCTAGAGGGGCAAAAGGAGCGAGAGAGAGAGAGCGACTGAGGAGGTGGAGAAATGAGCAAGTCACGAATCGTATATTATTCCAGAAACGATCTGAATGTTTCACCCAGCTCCGCCCACATTTAAATATTTCATAATGGCTGCTCTAAAATACTGCTATAGAAATAAACCTGTAAAAATGAGTTAGACATATTCAGGAGATGTCCATCAAAACTTAGAGCATTTGACATTTTGACATCACCTGCTGAAGACATATTTGACCCCTTTTCCACCTCAATGTTGGCGCCATATTTTCCCTTTTTCAAATAACATATATTAAACTCGTCAGCAAAAGATTAAACACTTTCCATTTTTTTCATGTCCATTTTCTTTTTTAGAATACTTTTGTTTAATACATATATATATATATATATATATATAGGCTATATATTTGCCATTTTCTTGAATATTTTAAGGTGGCAAGGATAATATATCTATATACGCCTTAAAATATTCAAGAATATGTCCAAATATTTATAAAAATATAAAACAAAGCTTGACTATTTAACTATACAAATTTATAGCTGTATTTTAAAGAAAAAAATATAATGGAGAGAATATATTTAATGTCATGTAATTACACTGTGTGTTGCGTAAACAGCATCTATTTATTTATTCTATTTATTCACTATTTTTTACCATTTATTTATTTTATTTTTGCAGTAGTCATGCCAGACTGTTGTAGTTCTGAAAACTTCTTCTACGGATGGTATAAAGCTGTGTTTTCTGGCCCAGAACCACCTTTTGTGCAGAGTGGTTTCAGATGTGTGGCTCTGACACCAGAACCAGAAAAAGGTTCCCCAGAAACACACAGTCCTGCGGACGCTGTTTAGTATGCAGCAGAAATGGCCTCTTTGGGTCATGTAGAGTTGGACAGCTTTGGCATTGGCACCAGATTTGTAGCTCGGGCCTGTAGGGGTTTAATTCCTTGCAAGGCTGAATCCAGCTCTGTCCTTTCGCTCCTGCTCTGATACGAGCGGGTCACTTGAGAAAACACACACCTCTCAACTTCTGGACAAACATCTGTGTAAGAGATATACTCAATAAAACACCTGCCTCGTGTGTGTGGTGCAGGTGTGAGTCTGTTTAGATGTGGTACATTAGCACTTTAGGTAACAAAATCACAGTTTTGTTCCCCAAACACCCTTACAACATGTCCTTATACCAGGCGTGACACGGTTTGAATTTATGGCTTAATATCTTTGAATTATCTTCATTAAGGGGCTTTTCTGAATACATTAAAGCTACCTGCATGCTTCCTTATCTTTTGTGCAGTTCATTTAAAGAGGCTATATGTAGAATTCAGAAACTCTTGTTATTAGCTACACCGGTGGCCGTTAAGTGAACTCCAGGCAGCAACTTATTGCTTGTGCTCACACTCGTGTACACGTAACGTGCAAGAGACTGAACGTGATTCAATGCCCTGATATACTCACGGCAAAGTTATTTTTGGAGATGGTGGAGATGGCCCTTCGGGCGGCCATGGTGGAGACGGCCTTTCGGGCGGCCATGGCGGAGAGGACCCTTCCGGCGGCCATGGCGGAGAGGATTTTTCAGGCAGCTGTGGCGGAAATGGCCCTATGGGCAGCCACGACGAGGACGTATAAAAAAAAATTCTTGGGGAGAGTGACGGACTCAGGGACAAGTTCTGGGACAGGCTCTGGGACAGGCTTAGGGACAGGCTCATGGACAGAAGGCTCTGGGACCGGGACAGGCTCAGGTACAAGCTTACGGACAGGCCTGACGTGAAGAAACTCAGGCTCGGCAGGGCTGACGGGGAGCGCAGGCTCGGAGCAGGCTGTGCAGGCGGCCAGGGCGGAACTGGCTGTGCAGGTGCCCATGGCGGAGAAGGCCCTTCCGGTACCCATGGCGGAGAAGGCCCTTCCGGTACCCATGGCGGAGAAGGCCCTTCCGGCGGCCATGGCGGAGAAGACCCTTCGGGTGGCCATGATGGAGAGGACCCTTCGGGCGGGACTCGGCAGGGCTGACAAAGAGCACAGGCTCGACAGGGCTGACGGGGAGCGTAGGCTCGGCAGGGCTGACGGGGAGATACTCAGGACTGACGTGAAACTCAGGCTCAGTCAGGCTGACGTGAAGAACCACGGGCTCAGTGTCAAAGTCTATAAGGTCAATTTCTTCAGGACCTTGGAGGAGGAGAGGAAATAGGGATTCTGGTGGGACGATCTTGACGGGACGAGATTCTGGCAGGACGGTCTCTGCGGGTGTGACTCCGGACCAGGGATGAAGACCAGAGGCGTGGTGAAGGAGATGGCTGGAGAAGGTGGTTGAGTGGCGAGGAAGGTGGCTGGAGATGGTGGTGGAGTGAAGATGTCATCTTCAGCCTCACCCACGGTGAAAGCTGATTCACTCAAAACCAGCACATGATCCAGGTACAGGACAAACGTACCTGGGATTGCTGCCGCTGGAGCTTGCTGGTACAGATGGTCATCTAGCCCGTGCCAGAAAACGATCTTTAGGACGTCATCTGCCAAGTCCACGAGGTGAGTCTCCAGGAACCTGGAGACTCTTACATATAGCCAGTTTGAGCCAAAAATTTGGAATATCACAAAAACTTGCAAAACAATGCAAATAACGCAATATTTACATTTCATGTATATATGTATGTATATTTTTTAATTATACAGTCACATGACTCATTGAGACAAAGACACATGACTTTTTTGATATGCATGTAAATATGTTTCTGATTGTATATGATTCTGTCATGCAGTCCTCTTCTTCTATGGAATAAATAATTACCAAATAAATAAAGTATAAGCTTCCGATGCGCATTTTGGACATTTTTATTCACATCTTGATGTTTCCATCCAGCATTTTTTATGTTAAATCTCAAAATTTGCGTGAAAACATGGATGGAAACCAGGATATTGATTTATGAAGTTAATTACATTCTGTATAAGTAAAAAAAAAAAAAAACGAAACAAAGCTTGAATATTTAACAAAGAAAAGGATGAAGGAAAAAAAAACAGATAAATATAATAAATAAATCAAATTAAACCAGAATATGGAGATCAAAATGACAATGTATTATTTGTTTAACAATATAGAAATAATTTATTTAGATATACGAGTAATATTTTCAGTTCGTTTGGAATAATATTGCACTGCACTTTTTTGGTGTAAAAGGCTTCTTTGGTTAAAATAATCTTCTTCTTTTTTGCATTAGTCTTGCTGTTTCCATACAGATTAATGTTAAGTCTCAAAATTTGTATTAAAACACACGGATGGAAACCAGGTTGTTGATTTGTACAATGTTATGTAATTATTTAGATTATTATGAATAGATTGACAGCACTAATTTGAACCTAAATTCTTGTCGAAAACATTAATAGATATGTTATTTGTCAAATTTGCCAAAGAGAAGCAGGATTTGGAGTTGAAATGAGACATTTGTCTCCACAGAATGTAAAGTAGAGAGAGAGAGAGAGAGAGAGAGAGAGAGAGAGAGAGAGAGAGAGAGAGAGAGAGAGAGAGAGAGAGAGAGAGAGAGAGAGAGAGAGAGAGATCCATTCCAATTACTGTTTAACACGAGGTCACACTCCAGGAGTGTGTAAATGACAACAACGATGTAACGCTATTTCAACACTTATTATCAGCTCTGGACAGCTGTGCGATTTAATTGCATCTCTGTGTGATAAACCCCCTATGAGGGGCTGTTGTTTGATGGTTTTCTTACCTGATGTCTAGAACAATAGAAAGCTGTAATCGCACCTCCAGTGTTGTGAATCTACTGCGTCTGATTTAGATGTGTTACTGCAGTGACACGGACTGTCTGTTAATGAATCTTGTTGCACGACTTACGGAGGAATTGTCGGACATATCTTGTGGTAGGATGTAATGAGAGGGATTTCTCTCTTATTGCTGATCTGACTACAGACAGCAGAGATTCAGTATTCTTTTTGATTTGCTAAATGACAGTTGCTAAAATGCGCATTAGAGGCAGCTTTGTATGCAGGCATCTGTTTTGTATGCAGGCATCTGCTTTGATCCTTTCCTTTATTTTGTTGGTGACACCAAGTTGATTCAAAAGTTGCAGGAAAAATGACTTGAAATGTGAAATTAGTTTTGAAAAAAGTCTAGCAGCATTTAAGGACAGATCACACTTTGATCTTTGATCATATAATTCAATGACAATGCTTTTAAAGAGTGCTTTAAGTGTCCATATCCTTTTTGCAATCATATATATATATTGTGATATGAAATAAAATAAAACGTACAGTATATACACTACCGTTCAAAGGTTTGGGGTCCGTATTAAGTGCGGTATTCGGGGTCTTTTTGACCCGCAAATGACTTTTGCTAAATTTTAAAAAAATTTTCTCTTTGTCCAAATGGCATGAAACTTTGTACGGCTCTCAACATTTCCTAGATCTACAAAAAAAAAAAAAAAAAAAAAAAAAAATATTGTAAATATATCTGTTTTTATGTTAGCGTAAAAAAAAAAGTATATTTGGACACCAAACAACATGGTGCATAGAAAATAGACAAAAATCATCATCAAAATGAGAAACAACGCAGAACACACATAGACAGAAATGAAGTGGCACACAATGATAACAATCCTAAAAACATTCACAATGTAAAATTATCATGCTCACACATGCGCGCACACACACACACACACACACACACACACACGACTGTGTTACACAGAGAGAGAGAGAGAGGGAGGGAGAGAGAAAGAGACACAAGTTACTGCTTTATTTGCTCATTTGTTATTGCTGTTCAGTTCATTGCATTTTGATGTTCATGTCATGTATTTGTACTCAATATGTAATATAACTATAATATAACAGTTAAAAATAAGTAATAACAGTTAGTAACTGAAGTGTAGGTTCAGTTTGTACAATTATATGAAAAAAATAAGATTGAAATAAATGATAAACTCTAAAAACTCCAACTTTTCTCATTGTAACATCTTTTTCAGGTTTGATTCTAATCATAATGTAACATTATTATAGTACAAAAAAAATGATAAACTCTGACAAAAAGTCATTTTTATTGTTATAATTGTGATTTCATAATATTTAGATATGAATCCAACTGGAAAAACTTAGCAAATAGCATATAGTGGAGCTCTATGGCATCTATTGGCTAAAATTATCATTTTTTATTTTTAAAACTGCATTTTCCAAAAGATCGGCAAATATTTTACACCAGACCATGTCAAATTATCCATGTTATTCCCATAAATTAAATTTAGAAATTTGGGACTTTTCTAAAGTGAATTTTACATAAAAAGCTGCTTTTGTATAAAAAACTTTTAAATTTATTTATGTAAATTTAAAATATATCATACATCCTCCAAATGTGGAGTAAAAACATTAATAAACAGAGTAAACATTTGTTTAAATAAAAACTCTTATTTTGTTACAAAATTACATTTTGTTGCCTGGGGTCTCTGGAGACCCCAAGATCATGAATGTATACCCCTATATGAAGACCGCACAAGGGTTTAAAGAAAAGTATTACATAAAATAATACTTTAATTCAGCAAGTATGCATTAAATTGATCAGCAAAGACATTAAAGGGGTAGTTGATTATGATTTCACTTTTCTAAGTTAGTGTGTACTGTTGCTGTTTGAGCATAAACAACATCTGCAAAGTTACAACACTCAAAGTTCAAAGTAAAGGAAGATATTTTCTTTTACAGAAATCATTTTTTTAAGGACTACAATAAACGGCTGGTAGGGACTACACGACATTTCTCCCGGGTTAGTGACGTCACTAACCCTAAAATTTACATAAACCCCGCCCCCGGGAACACGCAGTCCATGTTGAGAAGAGGAAGAGTTGTTGTACAGCACATTTGTGGGTCTGCTCAAGCTGTCGTATCAGTCTTTTCACATGCAATATGTAACACAAATGCAATAGCATGTCACAGGCATCTTACAACAGTTCCCACACAAGCAATTTTATAGATTATCATGATAGAATATGCTAATCAAAGACTTGAAGATAGTTAATTCCACATCAATACATAAATTCATCAACTAACCATTCAGAAACATCCTGTTGCATTCTACATGTTGTAACTTCTTCTTGAATCTCTCCATCATTGTACGACTGTCCGGTTTGAACATAAAAGGCAGAACAGTTTCTGACATTTTAGTGCGGGTCTGCAATCTGCTAACACACAAGCTCTTGAAGCTCTGCCTTCTGTGCCGGGAGCAGCAGCTCATTTACATTTACACACACAAAACAAAACGCTTTTTTGCTCACCCTCAAAAAGGGACAATTTTAACATGCTATAAAAAATGATCTGTGGGATTTTGAGCTAAAACTTCACATACACACTCTGGGGACATCAGAGACTTATTTTACATCTTGTAAAAAGGGGCATTATACCACCCCTTTAATAATGTTACAAATGGGTCATTCTTCAATTGGGGTGGCAAATGAGAGTGTTAAAATGCTTGTTTGTTTTCTTTTAATAAAATGTATTGCTATGTATTTAAAATTAGTTTAATATTCTATATCAATTAAAATTGAAGCTTAATAACATTTAGATTTTTAAATAATTTGAATCAAACACTAGTGAAACAACCACTTATGTCTATGGTGTTACCAATATTTGAAGTAACATTTTGATTAATTCTAAATAAACGAGCTTTAAACGGCATATGCAACTTTAGGTAATAATTAATACATAAATAAATTACTTTAAGGACTCAGTTTCATTGATAGTTTAAATATAATTTTTTGAAATAAATGTTTAATTGGTCATCTTCCCCTATTTTTGCCAAATAATTTTTTTTTTGTTTTTTTTTTTAATTGTATATACATAAAAAAAGGCAGGAAAAATGGTCTGTGCTACATTTATAGTCTTTCTTCTAAGATATTAAAACCATTTTACAGTCTAAAAACATTAAATTATAAGATTAAATGGCTCTGAAGGAAAGAAATGTCGGATACGTTTTGAAGTAACACCACAGACGTAATATAACACCAGAGACATATTGCATAAAAGGTTTAACAATTAAAAGTTTATTGAGCAAAATAATTAAATTAATCATGAGTAGGATTACAAGTAATTGCTCTGATAAAAGAACATTTAGTGAACATCTTCAGTGAATAAATAATATATCCACAAACTTATTTAATAATAATAATAAAAAATCAGTACATCTTCAGTGAATAAATCATGTTTCCACTGTAACACAAAACATTAAAAAAAAAAAACTGAACATCTTTAGTGAATAAATCATGTTTCCACAAACTGAACTAAACACAAAACATTCAAAACAGCTCACGGACTGGCCCTATTTATTGCAGTGTGCACCTATAGGTGGTTTGGTTGTTATCAGTATCACCATTTTTTTTGTTTTAGATTTCAGTGTTCTTGAAGGTATTCCCAAATGTCGTGGAGGATCTGAACAGACCTTTTGTTGACAGGTAGTGGCTCTGGGATGAACTGGGTCTGCATCTCTGCGCTGTCTATAAAGACGCTGCTTTTCAGCAGCAGTTAATCTGGCCATACCTGACAAAAGAGATACAATTATATGATTACGAATGTCCTGTGTGTTGTATTAAAAATACAACATTATTGGTATATTGTCTGTGGAGTTACTATAGAGTCTGTGGTGTTACCAGGAAAGACAGTAACACCACAGAAAGTAACACCACAGACAAATTAGCCTAAATCCAGACTTTTCTAAAATGGAGGCTGCCATCATGATGATTTCAAGATCAGAGGACATTCTAGAAATATTAATAAGTATGCATTTATCAAATTTTTTATTAAAATATGTAAAATCTGCAAGTTATCAACAAAACACCACAGACACTAACAAAGTGCGACACATGAAATTGTCAGGAATTTAGCTAACTTTAAGAAAATGAATAAGAAAGAATGTACTCACCATGCACCCCTCAGATCAACCAGCACCTGCAATGACCTTTACACACAGGAAGTAGTCCAAACAGATTTCCCCCTTTTCTTAAAGGGGCGACATCCATTGATGTAACACCACAGACATGAATTTGGGGAACACTACTTTTTTCATGAATATTACAAAATATGTATTTTTTAAAACAATTTAATAAAATTGTACATGTTAAATAAAAACTATATTTATAATATAACCATTTTTTTTTTGTTAAAAATGTTATATTGTTGTAATTAAATTCCATGATATCTCTCTGAGATAGGGTGGGAACATACATATTTTGTTATAAATGCAATCTCTCAAACTCAATTAAATATGTATTTTAAAACTAAAAATTATTTATTAATAGTGCACAAATTGTGTTTATCCTACAGAATACAAAAATGAAAACATTTTATAATTTATTGGTATTTAAAGTTCATTTCAACTGTTGTAAAGTAGAGGGACACCACTTGCCACCACAAATGAAGAATGACCCAAATGCTGTATCACGGTTTCCACAAAAACATTAAGCAGCACAACTGTTTACAACATTGATAATAAGAAATTTTGTGTCTTAATAATAAGAAATGTTTCTTGATCAGCATATTAGAATGATTTCTGAAGGATCATGTGACACTGAAGACTGATCTAATGACGCTGAATGCTTTGCATCACAGGAATAAATTACATTTTAAAATATGTTAACATAGAAAAGAGTTATTTTTGTTAGCATAAGAGACTTCTTCTACCAATCCCGAACTTTTGAATGATTGTAGCCAACAAAGATTTTCTATGCAGTATTTTTATATTTCACACAGTCAGACGACGAATACCCAGCTGGCATTCGACTGACATTAAACGTTTAAATGTGGTTGAAATAATGTCAGTTTATGAAAAAACATTACTTCAACGTTAAAACAACGTTGAACACCAAATAGTTGAAGTTGTGTTGTTGACTCACTACGGATTCAACATAGAAATATAAAAAAAATGTTTTAGTTGTAGGCCTACGTCAAATCAACATTATTTTTTACAACCATGACTTTTATGAAAACCATGAAATATATCAGTAGAAAAATAACGTTGTTCCAAAATCCAATTTGCAATCTGATTTGCAAAATCTAAACAAAATTCCACGGTTATCCAACACTGGCACCTGACGTTGATTCAACAGTGACTCGACGTTAAAATGCCAGCTGGGTACAGTCAGTCACAGCCGTTCAACACTCCAATCCAGAACGCGCAGTAATGCAACACTGTTTGTTAACCGCCACAACAGGAGAAAGAGCAGAAGAAGAAAAGACAATCTATTCAGCACCAACCCAAAACAAGAGTTCAGGTAGCACGCAAGATACGTTGAGTTTAGATTAATTTTTGTGACGTGCTCCACTAACTTCACGGAAAGGAAACTGGAACGGCAGAAAGCATCATCCTGTAAGCTTGTATCAAACAGTGACCCCAAAACAGAGGTACGTACCAAACCGTAACTTATATGAACCGTTACACCCCTAATATATATTCAAAATATAATTTTTCATTTTTTTTTACAAAAGATCGATTGTCTTTGGCCTTATTGAATAAATATTATTGAATAAATATTAATAAATAGTGTTGTAATAATGAGTCACTGCAGTTTCATTGTGTCCTCAGTTCACTTGAAGTTCATTATTCTGGCATCCAAAATCTCTGAATGGCTTCACAAGGCCCTAGAACCAAGTGTGTGTTCATTGCCAAATGTCTCTGGCTGTTGTTTTGCAGGCTGCACTCACTCTGCTATCTGGCTATTTTTGCATTATCCTAAACTGCACTGCCTCAGTGACATCAGCAGAAAAGCTAAATCATCTCAGAGGAAGAGCAAGTTATTTTATTTTTGACGAAAGATTAAAACGTAGATAAATCTATTTTTGTTTTGAAATAACATTCACAATAGACCATTTGGGAGCAGACAGTTACATAACTTGCAGCTCCACGCACATTGTGGTGGTAGAAAAAAGTGGAAACAAGTGTGGGAAAATGGGCATAACCCATGAAATAAGAGTAAAAAATGTCCTTTTGTGCCTTTAGATGTAAGAATCGGAATGCAAAAAAAGATGATCTTCATTTTTACAGAATATCATAGCCCAACAATTTCAGCATGAAATAATATTTAAACCTATAACATTTTACATAGATAACTTTTAAACCATAACATTTTTATTTCACATTTCTGACTTGGAGTTTATACCTCCAAATTCGGATTTTATACCTCGCAATTATGAGTTTATATCATAATTTTGAGAAAAAAATTCTAAATTGTGGAATATATAATTTCAGAGAGTTACTGTTAACTGTTAATACTGTTAACTAGTAAACTAATTATTTAGTTTATATCTCGGAATTCAGATTATTCTTCTCAGAATTGTGAGATATGAACTCGGAATTGCAAGAAAAAACACCAGAATTGTGAGATATAAATTCTTAATCACATTAATCACCACATAATCATTGATTGCAAACACCCAAATTTTCTCTAAAGACCAAGGATGTTCATTAAAAAAGTATAGGGTCAGTTTTGATTTTAATGTCGACATTAATATAATGCAAAAATTAGATTTTTTTTGTCTTCTCTCTCTCTTTCCCATGTTGTTGAATGCAATACTTGGACACATTACACATACACTCTCGGGTCCATCTGTTTTGTCCGACACTGCCAGATCTCCCCTCCTCTCTCAATCTTTCTACTTTTATTTTTCTTGCTCTCTGTTCCTCTGTAGAGTACACAGATCATCCTCTGATCTCCTAATATTACTGTGCTCTTTCATGCATCCATGACCTCTGACCTCTCTTTATTGTGGCTTGTGCGGGTTTGACCTGTGGAGCAGATCGAGGTCACAACTTCCACCATCATTTTGCTCTTCATTTAGTATCTGGACCACCGCCCGGAGCCTTTCTCACACATACACATGGTTCACAGCCAGAAAGTGTTTCTGAATCTGTGTTTGTGTGTCTCAGAACACGTCGTGACTGTTTTTGAGCGCATCTGACATGTCATTGCTGGCATCTACAAAGTTAGTCCAGACGTCCGACTGAGATGAGGTAAGTGAGTGACTCATGCATGACATAACATAGAAACACAGGTGGCTGTGTGTGTGTGTGTGTGTGTGTGTGTGTGTGTGTGTGTGTGTACACACCGATGTATTAAAGGTGATGTGTAATTTTTGTGCCACTATTGGCATCAAATGGAATTGCAAAAATGTGTGTTTCCAAACAGGTTTCCGAAACTCTTCCTGCCCCACTCCCGTCTTTTATGCAGAGAACTCTCCTCGTGTGTTTGCATAATGATGCATTTAAAAGTTACTGTTCAAACGTATAATTATAAAAGTTCACAATGTTGTTGCAGATAAAACATAATGTGGATAACATTGAATAAATATTTTTTCAACAGGTTAGATAATGATTATTAATCATGAGTCAAACCCCTCTCTACTTAAAGGAATAGTTCACCCAAAAATGAAAATAATATCATTTTCTCACCTTCATGACGTTCTAAACCTCGTATGACTTTCGCTCCTCTTCAGAACACAAATGAAGATATTTTCATTAAATCTGAGTTCAATTAAGTCCCTCCATTGACAGCTATGCAACTACCTGATGCTTCAAAAAGTTCATAAAAGGGATCATAAACTAATCCATATGAATTGAGCGGTTTAGTTAAAATTATCTGAGGAGACTCGATAGCTTTATATGATGAACAGATTTAATTTAGGATTTAATTCAGCAGCAGCAAGTGTTCTCTCATTCTTCGCTCTGTTTATTTTTAAACTCATTACAACTCTCTTGTTTGTCTCCCTCTTTTTTGTCTCTTTCTGCTGCTAATACCTACTTTCTCAGATTCATACGCACAACGCTCCAGTTGTAATAAACAGCGTAGCCTACACAAGTGCACGACTTTGTTAGTATGGTCACATTGCTTCCTTGATGGCTTCTTTGATCATTAGGAGATTTTAAAGTTTTGCATGCTTGCAATATAGACACTTTCATTGTTTTTAACATTGGCATTCTAGTTTTGCCGTTATGCATGGCATGCTTGCAGTGCAAACAGATTTATTGATTATCACAAGAGTATTTATAGTTTTTGTCTAGTTTTCTTGCATCACATTTCACTTACACAGTTTCATTGTTTGTAAAAGAAGTGTTCTACTTTTGTTTGCTCACTTGCAAAGTGGACAGTTTTGTTCATTATAATGGGAAAATTAGTGTTGTTGGATTGCGTGCTTGTAGTGTAGACAGCTTCAACAATTATGAGAATATTTAAAGACCCCCTGTGGTGAAAAATAAGTTTTTAATATTGTTTTTATGTCTATGTGGTGTTTTTAATATGCTTTAAGACAAACCATGTGTAAAGTCATAAGTCAATACCATTGCTGAGAATTTTCTCCTTAAAGGGGTCATGAGCTGCATTGTTTTGTTTCATAATGTTTCCTAGGGTGCACTTATAAAATTAGTATGATTTTTACTTCAAAAATGGTCATAATTTAGAAATAAAAGGCATTTTCCTAGCCTGATTTTAGCCCTCTGATTTGAAGGCTCTGTTTGTAGGGGCGTGTCTGATGTGAGACTTCAGTGTAAACGCCCACTGCTGTGATTGGCTGACATCTCTGCATATGAAATAGCTAGTATTACTTGTGGAACTCCCTTGAAAACTTTTAGCATGTTTTTACTTACTGTTCTCAATGTTAACTACTTGCGCAAAGTGATAATTATAGCAATGCAATTAGATCTGGCATTATATTAAGATGGTGCCATGACAGGTTGCAGTGATGAGCATGTATAGCCAATCACAGACATGTATAGGCTACAGCGATCTCGTCATTGCAACTCTTCTCCACACTTACGAATGCTTTCATCATAACTAACAGTGCAAACACAATGTTAATTAATAAGAGGTTAGTTGATTATTACGGGAGTTTTGGCGCGGGTCTAGAACTCAGTCAGTGATAAACATGCACTGTTTGATTGACAGCTCCAGCGCACGCTGTTTCATTGACAGCTACAGCTGTAAACAGAGCGTTCTTTGATCTCTGCTTTCTATATTAGTTTAAATCAAGGGCGAAATTGTCAGTCACACATTGGGGGGGACAGCTGTGGGACTTTTTGTGTTGGTGCATGCACACATTTTTTTAATCAAAATAAAATAAAAGTCAGAGTCCGAATGTTTGTAATTGTATAACCAGAGGTGTCAAAAGTATTCACATTCATTACTCAAGTAGAAGTATAGATACTAGGGTTTAAAAAGACTTCTGTAGAAGTTGAAGTATCAACTCAAGCTTTTTACTCAAGTAAAAGTGTAAAAGTAATGGTTTCAAAACTACTTAAAGTATAAAAGTAAAAGTAATGTAAGGAAAAAAATGCCATTAAGGACAAAAGCTTAGGCCGCGCCACAGGGGCCTATAGTGCACTACCCCACCTCCTCAAAAAAAACATTTTTCTAAAGGCCATAATGACTACAATGTTATATTAAAATGTTAATGTTGAAAAATTTGGTATGCACTAGGCTACCTGTTTCAGCCGCATATATGCCCATAGAAAATGAATTTCAGTTTTATTTCAATTTTAGTTCAATGCAAATACATTAAAGAACCATATATGTGTAACTGAGCATTAACATGTTTCATGAATCGGAAGATAGAATCACCTATCACAGACAACTTTCTGCATTTTTACATTTTTACTTAGTCTGTTTATAAGCTGTTTTCCAAAACAACAACAACAAAAAAAAAATTCCCCACAAGGACAAGGATTTCGGATATTGCCATCTTTGTGGGGATATTTCGACCCTATAATGTAGGGTTGCACACACACACACACACACACACACACACACTCTCTCTCTCTCTCTCTCTCTCTCTCTCTCTCTCTCTCTCTTCTCTCGCTCTCTCTCTCACACACACACAAACTTTCTCCTCTCCTCTCCCTCTCTCTCTCACACACACACACACACACACACACACACTAACGATTATTTTTGCTACTTATCCCGCGATTGTCATACAGTTTATTGTAAAAACGGCTGTCCCCAAATCAATATTTGACGCGATTTGCCCCGTATTCTTGAGCAGAAAACGACTCGGTTACTAACGTAACCTCGGTTCCCGACTGAAGCGAACTAACCAAGCACAAGCACGGCAGCTTACGCAATACTCGTTCCCTCCTCTCAGGGAACCGAGGTTACGTTAGTAACCGAGTCGTTCCCTTTCGAGAGGCCTCTCCTATTGCGTAAGTAGCTTACGCTATGGGAACACAATGCAAAACGCCGTGCGTGCTGAACTTCGCCTTATGATAGCCAGAGGCAGGTGCCTGCGCTGAAAAGCAAAGTTATCATCCAACTAGCCGGCAGAGGCGAGCTTTATATGTGGGAAAAAAATACAGAGCGGCTAGAAGGCGCTCAGTGTGACACAAGCACATACATAATCTAGATGCGAACTCGCAGTTCAACTAGCATCATGCTGATAGCACATTGGAATGCAATGTCGGGACCTGTAGGTTATAGAACCTGATAAATGTGGACGGTGAGGCCCAGCCTGCCGCCGCACAAATATCCTCGATCGGTATCCCGCTCGACCATGCCCAGGAAGAAGCCACACTCCTGGTGGAGTGTGCTTTGACTCCCCAGGGGCATTGAAGTCCCTTAGCTTCGTAAGCCAGCGCTATAGCTTCAACTATCCAGTGAGAGATTCTCTGCTTTGAAACGGCGGAACCTTTCGTACGGCTGCCAAAGCATACAAACAGTTGTTCTGTCTGTCTGAATAGGGCAGAACGCTCCAAATACACTCTGAGAGCCCTAACGGGGCAGAGTAGATTAGCATCGTGTTCGTCTGCTGGAGACGAAAGCGCAGTTAGGGAGATAACCTGTGCTCTGAAGGGAGTGGTGAGCACTTTAGGAATATACCCCTGTTTCGGCCTAAGGACGACCCTGCAGTCGTTAGGACCGAATTCTAGGCAGGCAGCGCTTGTCGAAAGCGCGTGCAGGTCGCCCACTCTCTTGACCGAGGCGAGTGCCAGCAAGAGCGCAGTCTTGAGCGAGAGCTGTTTAAGGTGCACGGTTTGGAGTGGTTCGAACGGGGGCCTTTTAAGAGCGTCTAGGACAGTAGCTAGGTCCCAGATCGGCACTGAGGGGGGGCGTGAAGGGTTCATCCTCCTAGCGCCCTTTAGGAAACGAATAATTAGGTCGTTTCTTCCCAATGGACGTTCCATTACAGGGTCGTGTGACGCTGTGATGGCCGCCACATATACTTTGAGCGTGGAGGGGGTGCGGCCCGCTTCCAGAAGCCCTTGTAGAAAAACGAGTACATTCGTAATCTCGCATGTCTCAGGGTTCAGGCCCTTGGCATTACACCAGTCACTGAACACTTTCCATTTCTGGGCATATAAGCGTCTCGTGGAGGGCGCCCGCGCCTCAGCGATGGTTTTTAGTGCTCCGCTCGCGAGGTTCCTGGGAACCCGTTGAGGGGCCAAGCATTAAGGGCCCACAGATCGGGGCGGGGATGAAATATCATCCCGCTGGCCTGACTGAGGAGGTCTGGCCTCAGTGGAATCGGCCGTGGTGCAGATTGCATTTGCATCAGATCTGGAAACCATGTTTGGTTCTTCCAGAGTGGGGCTATCAGCAGCACTGTGTTTTTCTCCTCTCTGACCCGACTGATGACCTGTGGCAGCATCGCGATCGGGGGAAAGGCATATAAGGGGCGGCTCGGCCAGCTCTGGGCGCGTCCGTGCTTTTCGTGAAGAAAAGAGAGCAGTGCGCATTCTCCTTGGAGGCGAAGAGGTCGATCTCCGCTTTACCAAAGGTTTTCCATAACCACTGAATCGTCAGCGGGTTGGAAGCCCATTCTCCTGGGAGAATCTTGTCTCTGGATAGCATGTCTGCCCCCTGGTTCAGGGCGCCTGGCACATGCGCTGTTCTCAGCGAGCGCAAGTTGTGCTGGGACCATAAAATGAGTCTCCTGGCCATTGAATGCATGGAGCTCGACCTGAGTCCACCCTGGCGATTTATGTGCGACACTACCGTCATGTTGTCCGTTCGGACCAGGACGTGTTCGTTTTTTAGATGTGGGAGCAGGGCTCTGAGAGCCAAAGCGACCGCTTTCATTTCCAGACAGTTTATGTGTAGGCGCTTCTCCGGGTTTGACCAAAAGCCGGAGACAGGCCTGCCCTCATAAAGGGCCCCCCCAACCTATTTTGGAGGCATCTGTCGTTATCATCTTTCTCCTTGTGTTCACACCCAGACTCACGCCTGACTGGTACCAGTCGGCGGCTTTCCAGTGCGTCAGGGCTTTTATACAGCCGTGGTTCGCTCTGATTAAAAAGTGGCCCGAACGCCACGCGTGAGTAGGGACGCGGCTCTTTGAGCCAGCGTTGGAGAGGGCGCATATGCAACAATCCTAGCTGGAGTACGGCCGATGCTGAGGCCATGAGACCGAGCATCCTCTGAAACCGTTTGACGGGGGCGTAAACCCCCGTCTCTCTGATGAGAGACGCGCTGTCATTTGCATCGAGTCTAGAACTATTCCCAGGAAAGAAATCCTCTGGCTGGGAGATAGTATGCTTTTTGCAAAATTGATTCTTAGACCCAGGCATTCTAAATGGCTGATAATCCAAGATCTATGTGTTATTAACTGACTCTCTGATTGTGCTAGAACCAGCCAATCGTCGAGATAATTCAGTATTCGCACTCCCCTTCGTCTTAGGGGGGAAAGTGCTGCATCCATACATTTCGTGAATGTACGGGGAGCCAGGGACAGGCCGAACGGAAGTACTGTGTACTGGTATGACTGTCCCTCGAAAGCGAATCTCAGAAACGGCCTGTGATGAGGCGCTATTGGAATGTGAAAGTAAGCATCTTTCAGATCCACTGAGAGAAACCAATCTCCTGGGCGTACTTGCGCGAGGATATGCTTGGTTGTTAACATTCTGAACGAGCGAACCAATAGACTGGGCGGTGGCCTTCGTGGCTCGCAGAGCTATATCAGTTGCGCTGCGTAGGTCCCTGAAGGCTTCGGGTTTCGGGGCCAGACTCGTCCATAGAGCGGAGAAGCTTGGCTTGGAACACTTGAAGTACCGCCATTGAGTGAAGCGCTGATGCAGCTTTGGCCGGCGGCGGCGTAGGCGCGACCGGCGAGAGCAGAGTTAGTGCGGCAGGGCTTCGAGGGGTGGGAAGCTTTGGCTTTCCATCCGGTGGTGGAGGGCGGGCAGAGATGATTGGCCACGGCCTCCTCGAGGGGCGGCGTTCCCTCGTAGCCTCTTTCCTTCGCGCCATCCACTGAGGAGAGCGAAGAAGAAAAAGAAGGCTTTAGGCGCGCAGAGTGGGGGGCTTTCCATGACTTGGCGGAGAACACCAATCAAGCCCGAGGTCCTCCACGGCCTTCGAGAGGATGCGGATAATCTCCGTATCCATGGTGGAGCCCGCACTCGTGCTAGCTAGCGTCGACGGGGCGGGGTCGAAAGTGGAGCCCGGCCAGTCGTCAGATGCAGCGTCGATGGACAGGCTGTCATCCACTCCCCCGTCGTCCTTGGACGCGCCGAAAGTCACAAGGCCCACCGCTCTGCTAGAGGGGTGTGGGTCCGGCTGAGTGAACTGAACCGGCGGTGGGGAAGGCAAGAGCGGCGGTGAAGCACGCGGAGACTGGCTCGGCGTGACGTCACTGAGCTCAGGTTCAGGAAGCCTCTGTGAGTGGGGTATTTTTTTTATTTATTTATTTATTTTTTTAAACGCGGCTCAAACAGAGGGGTGGCGGCGATGGGCTCGCTCGCGGCGAAAGCGGCGAAGCGAGCCCGCAGTGTGGAGAGACCCAGGTCGTCACATTCCGGGCATCCGCCCTTGGTCAAAGCAGCTTCTGCGTGGTCCCGGCCCAGGCAGCGAGCGCAGATGATGTGACGTACATAAAGACTTCAATATTCTCGAGAAAAGGAGTTTTCCCATAGCGTAAGCTACTTACGCAATAGGAGAGACCTCTCTAAAGGGAACTGTTGATTTCTCCGTCGCTTACCGCATCTCTAGGTTTCCTTCGGATGAGTTTTGCCGCTTCGCACAATCAAATGTAACAACAAACAACAGCCTCTCACAAGTTAGAAAGAAAACGCAAAGCTCAAACTGATCAGTTTAGCGCTGTGTGTCCAGGAGGCGGGACTCGTATCTATTAACCGTGTTTTTTTTTTGTTTTTTTTTACCGTGTGTGTTATTAGGCTATTGGTCATTTACAAAGTAAAAGTACTACAGTCAGATGTCTACTTAAGTAAAAGTACTGAAGTACTTGTTTTTAAAAGTACTTGAGTATCAAGAGTACAAGAGTAAATTTTCTAAATATTGCATTAGTACTGCCACAGTGTCAAGTCATCTTCATTTATATAGCGCTTTTAACAATGTAGATTGTTTCAAAGCGGCTTTTCAGAGATAAACATATAATTTAAGCTAACAGAGATTGGTTTGGTTTTATAGCTGTTCTTGAATAATGTTATTTTCCAGCTAAAGTTAGTTTTGATTGATTCACTTCCGTCGAAATGGCCATTTGTTATTAAATTAGGGGCCGCTAAGACGACACCGTTCTCTCTAAACAGACTTTAAACTGAACCTGTGATAAACGCTGATGGCGTTCACATGCGCATTAAGAATTGATTCTATAGTTATGTGTGTTCGAATATATGTGCGCAGGTTTGTAATTCCCTACAAACCATGCCTAAACAAACTACTTGTCTTTGCCTATAAATTTGATACAGAATTTTATTTTATCACTTCGGAGTAGGTACGCGAACCGTGCTTACATTTATGTACAGAAACGTCCTACATGGAGTTATGAAATGTTAATGTTAATACCTTTGATAATCTAAAAGGAATTGAAAGTTAATTCAAGTCATTTTCATCTTTTTACCATGTTTCTTTATTTAACATTTCTCACTTGCCCACAAGGCAATGCACAATGGCAACGCTCTGACAAACCTCTGCTAGAGTTTTAATGGATTTTTTGCACCCACATTTGAACCCACATAAATCTGACCATGGAGTTTACTTTGGCGTCAGTTCAGAGCTGAAGGTGAAGGTGATTTGCTGATAGGCTGTCCCAATCAGTGGCGCCTGCACAATCCAATCACGTTTGATAGGGAAACAACAAATTGAGGGTTTCCGAGATTTTTTTTTTCCTTTTTTATTTTTTTTAGAAGTAACGGGTACTCACGGTTATGGATAGAAATGTAGTGGAGTAAAGAGTACAATATTTGCCTCTCAAATGTACTTGAGTAAAGTCATGAGTAATCCCCAAAAATTATACTCGAGTAAAGTACAGATCCCTCAAAATTGTACTCAAGTACTGTACTCAAGTAAATGTACTCCGTTACTGTCCGGCTCTGAAAGTATAGATACCCAAAATTTCTACTTAAGTAAGGTAACGAAGTATTTGTACACCTCGGTGTATAACACAACAAGAAATTTTATTACATCTGATCGTCAAACCAACGTATATCATCGGCATCAATTACAAGCCTGAATTGACAACAAAGCGGCCAGTGATCTCTCTCTTATATTCTTATATTCTACAATTCGAAATTCAAACTTTTCTTCTGTTTGGTTTTTCTTAACTTACTGACGGTGCACAAGCTACTAAAGGTATAGGGAAAACATGACATGGATTTTAGGAGAAATAGGTTTTGTTAATGTATAGTGTAAGGCAAGTCGAATGGATTTGGGAAATGGACCGGCCGGGATTTTATATTTTCGGAGCTGGAAAGAAAGATTTGCATTCACATCGATATTGCCCGCATAATCATACAGTATGATCAAATATTGTGGGGGACAAATTGTCCTTCTTTGAATATTGGGGGGGACGTGTCCCCCTGTCCCCCCATAGAATTACGCCTATGGTTTAAATAACAGATAATTTACACCCTACTAAGAGAAACAATGTGAAGTTGACCGTTTAGTCACTGGTTTGATTTACTGACACAAAGAACATCTGACTGTAGCTACATGCATCATTACATACAGGGTTCTCAAGTTTTATCAAAAGCTTGGAGTGAGATCACATGCGGTTAGGGGAGGAGCCCTAATGGAGCCCCGCCCCCGCCCATCCCCGCCCCCCAATTTTACCCATTGTCATTAATTAATCACCACAAATTGAAATTATAACAATTGGTAAATCTGATCAATGACAGAGCAATTCATCACATCAAATATACTCTTTAATGTTATATTTAAAAAAACAAATTGCTCCAAACAGTTTGGAAAAACAAATCTTTTTGCATTTTGAATGTGTCTAGTTGAAATGGTATAATGATTTATTATGTGGTGGGACACTGTGTACAAATGAACATATTAGAGTATTAAGGTGTGTGTGTGTGTGTGTGTGTGTGTACACAAGAGTACACACTCCAGTTTATGAAATGTGTTTTGTGTTGTAAGTGTTTGTTGCACATTTTGATACCTTGATAACAGGGGTAGGGGGCTTGATGTAACTAGAAAGACTATTAATACAGTATAGGCTAATATATAATTTAAAATAAAATGAAGAAATACATCTTCATTCCTTCCCATACCCACTAACATTTCCCTTAGTTTCAGATAGCGTAAGCCAGCCAAACTGAGCCAAAGCTTCTGGCCTGGTTGCAAAGTAGTTGTAGAGTTTTTGACTGCATCAATAATGATGTATGTGCTACATATTAAATGTTCTAGCCTAAAAATGACAAGCTTTCTTCCAACTTACTTTCTCCATCATAACGTGTGTTCGCGCGATGTTTTTGGTTACCTAGTAACGAACGTACTGTGGCCTAGAATGTTCCGTCAACTTCCGTGTGTTCACGCATCTATGTTGCCTAGTAACGAACGCAATCTGGCCGAAATACGTGCTGGCGGCAGGAAACTTCACTTTGTGTGCCTGCGCCTCGTAGCCTATAAAACGTTATATATAAAGCTTGCAGGACAACTTGGTTGGCATTGCCTTTTCAGCGTGAGAAATACACGGTGTGGCGTGTGAGCGTATGAGCGTGTGAACTGGTTGAATTGCGTGTCTCACGGCCAATGCGTGAGACTTGAGAACCCTGACATATCTGAAATCACTGGTCACAGATCAAGCATTAGAATGAACAGGGTTACTAATACATGTTGTGGTATTACTGTCGAGTCCATATCGTAAAGGCCTGCAAAGCCTGCGCCAAGTTTGCGGACTGATTTACCAAAGAATCCAGTGAAATGTAGGCTACCGAATACAAATAAATAATGTTCAACTGAGACATTCACATTGCTGACAAATAAATAACCACATTCGCAGCATTAAGATTCTTTGGAAGGTGATGTTATTTTTATTCCAGTGACCCTGTGCTCTTCCTCATCTCACAGAGTTGACCTTTAAAACTGCAGTGAAAAAAAGACAGTCTCAAAAATGGGTTCGAAATCCCCGGTATTTCTTACATCAAAAACAACCTTGTAACCAATCATGTCAATGCGCAGGCGGGCTTTAGCATATCATCATTACTCTATGCTGCGAAACAGGGGAGTCTCAAGAGAAGCTAAGTTATCCCGGTATATTTTTCTTTTGATATGAAAAATGGGGTACATTCAGCAATATAGCAGGTGAATTATGTATATGATGTATATAACAATGTTATGATGCCTTTCTCCACTGACTTTCTGTGATGTTCAAAGTCACTGAATTCGCCTTATTCAAATAAACCGCACTAACAGAGCAATCGCACCAGGGTTAATTTTAATCAAACCAAACCTGCCAAGTGTGAACACCCTAAGTCTTCTAAACTACAAGGCATTCAAAGCTTTGTTCATTTTAACAGGAGCCATTTTGTTTCCTTGCAGTACAGACACTATGCCAGACATTTTTACGGTCTTTCTTTTTCTCAGAAGACATATCTATGGGTTTAGAGCTCATATGTGAAGAGATGTTGAAAGGGGTCGAGACTTAGAGATCCCCTGTGAATTTGAATAAAGGGAGAAACAGACAAATAAGGCTGAAGGACAGATGTTTATATACAGTTTCTTTAGGGATCCAATTATGATTATACAACAGTTATTATCCATTAACAGTTCAACAGATCAATCCGATCTGATTGCCAAAGTGATGTTCCGTTGCAAAATGTGTTATTGTGTAAAATACAACCATATTCCTCCCAAACTTTCTCTAGGAACGCTCATAAAATGGAGCATTAATAATAGTACAATTTGTCATTCTCATTGTTCATCATTTCCATTCCTTTATATTTTGTGCATTTGCCTTTAGAGCGAAATATTATTTCCTTTGTCCTCTGAGGATCTTTTATATCGGTTATTTAAAAGGGGACACACACACACACAATGAATGCATTTATATAAACCACCTGCAATTTGTCTTAGTCTCTTTCTCTTAGTTTTTTTTTCCCTGTATAAGGTGGCATGCGGTTCTCTTGTTCTCTTTTATTCTCTCTATTCTCTTTTCCTCCTGACAGGCTGGAGAAGCCAATTAAAGACTGCAGGGCACAGCAGAGCAGGCATTTAGTTCTGCTCTCTCTCTCTCTCTCACACACACACACACACACACACACACACACACACACACACACACACACACACACACACACACACATACACAGTGCAGCATGGAGCGAGTGTAATGGTATGAGATTGTGTGTGTGTGTGTGTGTCAGAGAGAGGAAAGGTCTGTATAATTGCTCTCTCATTCATTGCTATGAAGGTGTTATCTCTCCAAATCTTTTGTTGACAATGACTTTTTCATCCTCATTTAATCATTAGGATGTTTATATTATATATAGATGCAAAATGTTCAGAACATTTGCTGTAGAATGATAAATCGAATGGTATAATACATCTAAGGTGTTATAAGTGCATTTAAAGGTGAATTGTACAATTGCAGTACGACTAGCCTCAGTAAAACGGTTTACTGATAACTTCAGACAGAGTATAACCTGTATTATAATGCTTTAAAGACCTCCTGTGTTGTGTTTTTAATATGCTTTAAGACAAACCATGTGAAAATTCATCAGTCAACACCATTGATGAGTATTTTCTTTTTAAATGTGCAGTGTATTAAAGACTCAAAAACACAGTATGAAACAGCTTGTTTCCTGCCGTCACAAACATGTAACCAAAATGACCAATCCTGTCAAAGTGCGCGCGGTGCTTTTCCACAGTGAGCACAAGAATAACTTTTAGGAGGGACAGGAAAAATTGGGTATGTATAGCAATATAGTGGGTGAATTATGTATATTACGATGTTATGATGAACTCTATGCATTTCTCCACTGAGTTTCTAAGGATGCTGATTTTTAGAAGGCAACTGTCTGACTCTGAGATGGTGAACGGGAACATGGTTTGTGTAACATTAGCAACACATTATTAGCTGTCTGATAACGTAGTCAAGCAAAAGGCTAATCATAAGAATTATCGTTATGTGTCTGACATTGGTAAGAGCGATACATAAAACACATTACCATTCTAATACATCGACTTGTAGACGAGCCTGTATAATTCACTCTTCTATGGAGTTAATGTTGTACCATAATTAAACAAACAAATCCAGCATTTTCCAAACAAACATATGATGGCAGAGCTTTCACCTTATAGATTCCCCTATCCTAGAGAGAGTGAAGTGCTACTAAGTGCTAATGTAGATTTCTGTCTAGATATGTAATAAATATTTTGCAAAAGACAACCTCAAAAAGGTTAATTATAGATACAGTAAGACCGAAACTCACCTGTTCACCGGTAATTTTCCTCAGCTGTATAGGCAAAGGCAAGCATGCGTTTCAAATCAGTGCTTCTCCCGGGAGACTAGCGCTAAATTAATCCCCTAGCTTTGCGGGGATATTAGCTTTGAAAAATTATCTAGGCTAATTTATTTATATTTGTAAAACACAATACATATTTGTTACTCCACTGCATTTTCGCTTAAAATGACCTTTGTACTTGCACATTGCTTTCTGTTTGTTTGCGAATCGAGTTCCCTTTCGAGGGAACTCGCGCTGCGTCGTTATGACGACACTTTGGGGAATCCCTTCAGCGTCAGCCCTCCTGAAGTCACATGTGCAACTTAGTCCAATTCTGATTGGTGCAACGTCATCCCGTGAAGCATGCCGGCGAAATGCGGAAGCTATAAAGGAGCCGGCATCACAGCTGTTGTCAGCTTTCTGATCTTCAGCAAGCACTCTCTGTCTGTCTGAGTCATATTTGGTGTTGTCTCTCCCGTAGTATATATATATATCAAAAAATGGTGAGTCAACAGTCTAACTTCAGAAAGTCTGTTCATCCCTGTCCTTGCTATATTCCAGAGGGGGATCCACACGATCTGTGTGTTAGTTGTTTGGGAGCAGAGCATGCTCGCTCAGCCCTCGAGGGGGTTGAGTGTGAGCATTGCGAGCGTTTGCCACTTAGAACGCTTCGCTCCCGGCTGGTGCTGTTTGATAATCAAAGCGGCCAGCTCTGTGCCCCACTTCGAGGCACAACGATTTCCAGTGAACACAATCCTCGACTTCCGCACCTCAAGAAGGGAATAGCGGTCGCGGGGAGTTCGTTCTCCATAGAGAGGCCTGTAGAAAGATTAGTTTGGTTAGTTCCTGCCGAGAATTCGCTTCAGGACACCGAAGCTGCTCTTCAAGATACTCCGAACACCAGCCCCAAGAAGCTGGTTTCGCTAGCAAATTTCCTGCACGCCTGGGAAGCGCTACCCAATATATCTCAGTGGGTAGTGCGTACAATTCACAAACGGTACAGACTTCAGTTCGGGTCTCGACCACCGAAATTCAAGGGAGTTCTCGAAACAGTGGTAGCTCCCGAACACGTGCAGATTATGGAGCAGGAAGTTCAGTCTCTTCTGGCGAAGGAGGCCATAGATGTCATTCCTCCCTCATTGAGAAACAACGGGTTCTACAGCCGGTATTATATAGTTCCAAAAAAGTATGGAGGGTTACGTCCCATTATAGATCTTCTGCACTTGAACCAATCTCTGAGGAGATTCAAGTTCAAGATGCTAACGATTCCCATTATCGTGAGCCAAATCAAGTTCGAGGACTGGTTTGTCACGATAGATCTAAAAGATGCGTATTTTCACATCTCTATCCTTTCGGAACAGAGGAAGTTCCTGAGGTTCGCTTTCGGGGGGCAAAGCGTACCAATATCGGGTTCTTCCGTTTGGCCTAGCGTTATCTAGGCACGCACCTTCACGAAATGCATGGACACAGCCCTGGCACCACTCAGATTGCAGGGTATAAGAGTTCTCAACTATATAGATGACTGGTTGATACTAGCTCAGTCTCAGGAAATGGCAGCACGACATCGAGATGTAGTGCTCGACAACATGAGGTGTTTGGGGCTGAGGCTCACTCCTGTCCAAAGCACAACATATTTAGGAGTAGTGTGGGACTCGGTCACGATGCGGGCACAGTTGTCTCCTGCATGTATCGAGTCGATTCTGGCCATGGTGTCCAGAATAAAGCTGGGCCAACGCATCACTGTAAAACAGTTCCAGAGACTGTTAGGGCTCATGGCAGCAGCGTCCAACGTGATACCTTTTGGCCTGCTCCATATGAGACAACTACATTGGTGGCTCAGAACCAAGGGGTTCTCCCCGAGGGGCAACCCTTTTCGCATGATCAAGGTTACGTGCAGGTAACAGATGCGTCCTGCACAGGGTGGGGGCGGTGATGGAGGGCCACTCAACCCAGGGTCTGTGGAAGGAACAACATCTATCTTGGCACATAAATTGTCTAGAGATGTTAGCGGTTCTGCTAGACTTAAGGCACTTTCTCCCAGACCTCAAAGGCCATCATGTTCTAGTAAGAACAGACAATACGTCGGTGGTCTCGTATATAAACCATCAAGGGGGTCTGAGGTCACGCCCTCTTTGCAGACTGGCGCATCAGATCCTCTTATGGGCCCACGGGAGGATTCGCTCGCTGAGAGCAATCTATATTCCGGGCCATCTAAATGTGGGAGCAGACATCTTGTCGAGGCAGGGGCTGAGGCCCGGGGAATGGACACTGCACCCCGAGACGGTGCAGTTAATCTGGAGGAAGTTTGGCCAGGCGGACGTGGACTTGTTTGTATCTCAAGAGAACTTACATTGTCCCCTTTGGTTTTCCCTCACTTATCCAGCTCCTCTGGGACTGGATGCCGTGGCCGAGGCTTTGGCTGTACGCATTTCCCCCGATTGCTCTGCTCCCGGGAGTTCTAGAGAAAATTCGCAAGGGCGGGGATCAAGTCTTATTGGTAGCCCCGTGCTGGCCGGCCGGAGTATGGTTTTTGGACCTAATAGCCCTCCTGGACAGCCCCCCGTGGGATATTCCCGTCAGGAGGGACCTTCTAACTCAGGCCGGGGGCACAATATTTCACCCCCGGCCAGAGATGTGAAAATTATGGGTCTGGCCCCTGAGGGGGATCAGTTCCTGAATGCCGGTCTCTCTACTGAGGTAGTGGAGACCATCTTAAACTCTAGAGCTCCCTCCACGAGGAAACTATATGCGCTGAAGTGGAGAGTATTCACTTCATGGTGTACAGAGCACCAATTGGACCCAGTTAACTGCCCGGTGGCTTCAGTGCTGGAATTCCTGCAGGGTCGTTTCTCGGCCGGCCTTTCCCCCTCTACACTTAAGGTGTATGTGGCTGCAGTGGCTGCTTTCCATGTTCCTCTGGAGGGCAGCTCACTGGGAAGGCATCATCTCATTACTCGTTTCCTTCGTGGTACTCGGAGGATGAGGCCTCCGGCTCAGGTTAGAGTCCCCACTTGGGATCTAGCCGTAGTATTAGAAGTATTAGATAGATATCCTTGGCACCCTTCGAGCCTCTGGACACGGCATCAGACAAGTGCCTAGCCTTAAAAATGGCATTTTTGCTGGCTATCTTATCTCTCAAAAGAATACGAGATTTACAGGCTTTGTCGGTTTCTCCCTCCTGCCTAGAATTCGGTCCGGGGGGAGTGAAAGCTATTCTTTACCCAAGACCTGGGTATGTACCTAAGGTACCCACTAATGTGGCCCGCCAGTTGTCCTCCAGGCCTTCCATCCTCCCCATGTGTCGGAGGAACATGAGAAGCTCAGGTTGCTTTGCCCGGTCAGGGCCCTTGAGATATATCAGAATCAGAATCAGAATCAGAAAGAGCTTTATTGCCAAGTGTGCTTGCACACACAAGGAATTTGTTTTGGTACTGAGGCTTCCAGTGCACATATACAAATACAGATACAACAAGTAATAGTAATACAAATAGTAATACAAATTCTACGAATAAAATTATAAAAAAATATGAAAGTACTATAAAAATATATGGTCACAGTTGGGTTTTGTCAGAATAAACATTTACAGATAATGAACATATTTACAGTATTTTGTATAGTATGAATAAATATAAATATAAATATCACCTGAATTTTAAAGAAATTGCACTAAACAGTGGGAGTATTGCACTTCAGGCATATGCCTTGGGAGATATGTTAACTGTTCAGAAGGGAGATGGCCTGTGGGAAGAAACTGTTCCTGTGCCGAGATGTTCTTGTGGCCAGTGATCTGAGTCGCCGTCTTGACGGTAACAGATCAAACAGGAGGTGTCCAGGGTGAGTGGAGTCTGTGATGATTTTACCTGCTCTCTTCCTCACTCTGGAAGAGTACAGGTCCTGGAGGGTTGGCAGGGGGGCACCAATGATCCTCTCCGCAGTCCGGTCTGTCCGTATATATGTTAGGAAGACATCCCAGTGGAGATAATCTGACCAGCTTCTGGTATGCTTCGGGCCCACTTAGAAGGGCGGCCCGGCTACTTAACAGACCGTAAGCAGGTGGATAGTTGAAGCTATCTCTATGGCTTATGAGGTGAGCGGGCTGCCCTCACCTCTCTCAGTTAGAGCTCATTCCACCCGAAGCTTGGCTTCTTCAAAGGCTCTGTGGTCGGGGGCATCACTCCAAGATGTATGTGATGCGGCGGGGTGGTCCTCACCACACACCTTTCTTAGATTCTATAGCTTAGACCTTCCGGCAACCCCGGGGTCTCAAGCAATCATGTCCTGAGGTGTGCCTCATTTCACACCGGGACAGACTTTCGTCAGCATGGCGAGGTGGGCATATCGTAGGGGTGTGCATTGGCACTGCCCTCACAATTCGATTCGATTACGATTTACCAGGTAACGATTCGATTCAATTCGATTCTACGATGCATTGCGATGCATCAAAATTCTACTGCATACAACAAGGCAAATTTTTCATCAGTCATGAGCCAATACAAGCAGTCAGATATTGAACAACAGATTTTATTGGCTGCTATGTGTGTATTATAACTCTCCTGTATCTTTGACATAAATGTCATTAAATAAAATAAAATTGAATGGTACAGGGTATTGGATATGGCATTTTCAAACCTGAAGAAAGAAAACGTATATCACTGCTTTCAGTGCTTGACGAATGTTTCTCTTCTCTCTGCTTTAGAACTATTTGAAATTAAATAGAGCACTAACAGACAACTTTTCCCAGCAGTGACCATAAGTTAGTTGTATTGCCAACGTGCTCGATTTTAGTGTGGCAGGTTTTACACACCGCGTCAGTCTTATCTAGTTTCCCATTAACTTTGTAGAATCCGAAATGTGCCCAGATGTCCGCTTTCCAAGCTTTGGATGCGTTTTTGATTACCCGTCTATCGCGGTCATCTCCCTCCGCCTCAGCCATCTTTATTGTTGTTATTATGCCCCCAGAAGTAATTGAAACTTCAAAACTTTATTGTCCAAGGCCAGAAAATAAACAGTGACATAATCGATTATGGCACTTTGCCGCATCGATGCTGAATCGTGGATTTCCCGAATCGATTATTGTTGACACCTCTAGCATATCGTTCTCCAAAGTGTCGTCATGACGATGCAGCGTGAGTTCCCTCGAAAGGGAACGTCTCAGGTTACTCATGTAACCAACGAGACGCTGCGTCCCTCTGCAATGCTTCCTGTACACCTGAGAGTGGCTTGCTTCAGCCGATCAGAAAGCTGACAACAGCTGTGACGCCGGCTCCTTTATAGCTTCCACATTCCGTCACGGGATGACGTTGCACCAATCAGAATTGGACTACGCTGCACATGTGACTTCAGGAGCGCTGACGCTGAAGGGATGCCCCAAAGTGTCGTCATGACGATGCAGCGTCTCGTTCCCTTCTCAGGGAACCATGGTTACATGAGTAACCTGAGACGTTTTCCTTTGGAAAGCAGATCAAGTTTGTTTGCAAAATGCTGGATTTGTTTGTCTGATTATGGCACAAAATTAACTCCATACTCTTCCTCTTCTTCTGAATCAATTTCTGGTTCAAACATATGGCTGAATTAAACCAATACTTCTACTTGCCATAGTGTACTGTTTACTACAGTTGAGCGAGTGGATCAGGAAGTCCGAGCTGGTGTGAGTGAGTGGAGACGGGGCTAATTTACATATGCATGGGTCCACGTATATTAAATAAAGCAAGGGTGTTGTAGAGTTACATTCAAGCTATTTTAAGGCATGAAGAAATTTTCACAACATTGAAACTGTTTATAAGGAATAAACTATCATTTAATGTTGCTTTTATTTATAGATCGTTCTGTGTATTGTCCCAGATACATACATATTTTAAATATAAAATATATCATATTAAATTATTAAAATCTATAATAAAAAAATGAATATTTTAACAACCATATACCATCAATAATCAAACCATTTCAGTATTTATTGTGTGAAATATAATTTTGTATATAAATTTGTATTCAAATTCTGACTGTGATGTAGTTTCCACTGCAACATATTTGGCATTAATAAAGTTTTCAAAAGTTAGTGTAGCAACAGAAAAAGGTAAATATTACTTGTTAACAGAATTTTTTGTACATCATTTTCAACTAAGCTGTAATTTTGTCAAATTATGCAAAAAGTGTGACTATTATTTAACTTTTTTTAAATATTATTTATATTCATAACATGCTAGCTATAAATGAGCTTTAGCAAGACAAAGGAGTCAGCAATTTTATTCTGAAAATGTTTAAATGTTTAATTCCCACCACATACATAATATGAAATGTGGTGATTTAAGAGAGTTTATATTCTGAAAGTCCACAGGGACAAACGTAAAAAAAAAAAAAAAAAATTGTAAATAAAACCTGTATAAAATGCATGAAAATGCCACAAGCGCTGAGTTGTTCCAATATTTTATTCGTGTCTATCGTTCTGTTCACTGGTCTCAATCCAGCTCTCTGCTGGACGCTTCTGGAGCCGCTCTGAGCCAGAAACCCTCCAGCCTGACATCCCAGAATACCCTGGGGGAGATTCTGGAACGCATGTTAAAATACTGGAACACACTGTGAAATGGCCATAAGATACACCACAAGAAATGCTGAATTCTTATCAAATAAAAATGATCATGACATCTTATAAATGTATGTATTATTTGTTTTATTCGCTCTTTGTATATTTTGTGATACATGCAGTATTTTAAAAGTGCAATCTGTGTTAAACACTTCATTTTTTAAATCAACAACTTTTAAATTCTGGGGTAACTATGAAATAATTAAATATTAAAGGGATAGTTCACCCAAAAATGAAAATTCTGTCAGTATTTACTCACGCTCATGTTGTTCCAACCTCGTAAGACCTTTGTTCATCTTCGGAACACGAATTATGATATTTTGACTAAATCTGAGAACTCCTGGAGGATCACTCCTCCATAGGCTTCTTAAGGGATTGAAGCTTGCCAGCCCCTAAAAGTTATTAAAGATATCGTTAAAATAGTCCAAGTGACTACAGTGACTCAATCTTAAGTTTATCAAACGACGAGAATACTTTTTGTGCGCAAAAAATAAATTAATAACGACTTTATTTCAACTATTCGTTTCCTTCTCTGTAGTCCTCGAGTCAGTTCACTAGTGATATAGCGCAGTCCTTCTGTTGTTGTAAGTTACACGCATCACACACATGACCAGCGTCGGCCAATAGTGACTAGAGGCCCATAGAGAAGGAAATGAATAGTTGAAATAAAGTCGTTATTTTAGTTTTTTTTGCGCACAAAAAGTATTCTCGTCGCTTGATAAACTTAAGATTGAGCCATTGTAGTCACTTGGGCTATTTTAACGATATCTTTAATAACTTTTCGGGGCTGGCAAGCTTCAATCCCTTAAGAAGCCTATGGAGGAGTGATCCAGCTCTCAGATTTCATCAAAAATATCTTAATTCGTGTTCCGAAGATGAACGAAGGTCTTACGGGGTTGGAACAACATGAGGGTGAGTAAATACTGACATAATTTTCATTTTTGGGTGAACTAACCCTGTAACCATTAATATCAAAGCTTAACACATCCAAACAAATTCCCACTGAATATGCTCTAATGCAAATAATACTGCACAAAATTAAATTATATCAAGGAATTCCAGAAATAAAAACAGAATTCAGCATAAACCTTATTTGTTTTAATTGGTCGAAGTGGAGCTCTAGATATTTCGCTTCCTACAGCTCTCCAGGTATCACACACACACACACACACGCACACACACACACACACACACACACACACACACACACACACACACACACATACATACACACACACTCATTTCGCCACATTTTCACTTTAAAGTGAAAAGAAAACAACAGCGGATTAATTTAATTCTCCCAGCAGACATCACAAGCTGACCCAGTTAAAAGTGTGTGTGTGTGTGTGTGTGTGTGTGTGTGTGTGTGTGTGTGTGTGTGTGTGTGTGTGTGTGTGTGTGTGTGTGTGTGTGTGTGTGTGTGTGTGTGTGTGTGTGTGTGTGTGTGTGTGTGTGTGTGTGTGTGTGTGTGTGTGTGTGTGTGTGTGTGTGGACAAAATGTTCCCTCAAGGATGGCAATACCAGAAATCTTTAACATTTTTGGTCACCATGAGGAAAGATCATACCAATTTTTTATTTTTTTTGGAAAATGTAAAGATGTTTTCTGTAATGGGTAGGTTTAGGGTTAGGGGACATAATACATTTGGTACTGTTTAAAAAATTGTAGATGGAAAGTCCCCATAAAACATGGAAACCGCAAATGTGCTTGTATGAGTTTTGTGAGTTGGCTTAACTGCTGTATTGCAGGACTTCAAAAAAGAGCAAGAGATGGAATGATATAACAATATATATATGATACATATTGGTATATGAATATATTATATATAAATATCATATGCATATACATGATTTCATGCAGCACCCATTGGCATGCAAGAGATTGGCTGGTATGAGTCTGCTCACTGCAGAGCCATGGGAAGAGCGTGAAGTCCAATAATGTAATTTGGGAGTTATGGGTTGAGCTAGAAGGTCCAAGTACAACTACACCCTAACTCTACACATAACTCTATCTCTCCACCCATTAAATCAACAGAGGTGAAGCTGGTCTAGGTCAAGCTCAACCCATGACGTCCAGAGAGGTGGAGCTGGACGTCATTTGACTCAGTCTGCAGTGAGCACCTGACTTCCATTTGCACTTATGCTTCCTCATCATTTTATCTGTTTTATTTAGTTATGAGCTGTATGGACACACTGATCTGCACAAACTGGTCAATTTAAAAGTCATGCAAGATTTTTAATTAAAATATTTTGGAAATAGCACCAACTTATTTCTCTCTATTTCTCTTGCTCTCTCTCTCTCTCTCTCTCTCTCTCTCTCTCTCTCTCTCTCTCTCTCTCTCTCTCTCTCTTTGTAGCTCAGTGTCTGAATGCTCATTAAGGTGAAGAGGCACTTCCTGGGGGACAGGAAGTCAGCAGCAGGTGGCATAAAATCACAGTTAGTTGTCAAGCCATATTATGCTGAGAACACACACACACACACACACACACACACACACACACACACACACAGCTGCCACGTCTAAGAACAGCGTCTGTGTCTGTCGGTCTCTCCTGCTCCCTATTTCTCTGTCTAGAAGCAGCCACAGATAAAGAGAGAAAGACTTATGTATAATTCATGCTCCTGGAGACTCATTTGCTATGGAGACAGAAAGGCACATGAACTTGTGAGTGAGTATGTGGAGGGACGAGCACGTGTGTGTGTGTGTGTGTGTGTGTGTGTGTGTGTGTGTGTGTGTGTGTGTGTGTGATGAACAGCCCTGCAGCGCTGGTGTCAGAGCTCACAGGAGCATTAGCACATTCTTTAGACACCAACATTTGCTAATGATTATCACTTAAGTTTTCTGAAAATAATACCTGCTTTGGTTATAAATCAAACATTATTATAGCTGCTCTGAGTCATTTCTCCGCCTCTAGTGGCATCAAACGGAATTCCAAAAATAATGAGTGTTTTCAAACCCGTTTCCTGAACGTGCTTCATGGCTGAGATTAGATTTGTTTTTAATTTGAGATATTTTTTTGCTTTATTGTAGCAATTTGAGTTGATAATTTCAGCATACTGTATATTAAAATGCAGAAAAAAATATTATTAAAAATTTAATATATATTGTAATATATATATTTTTATTTCTGTTATTTTTATCCTTTTTATCTGTAGAATATCTGTTTGAATGGGCATTATGCCTCTGTCAGGCAGGCAGCGGCTGAATTTATAAAGAGATGTGTGTTCACATTGTTTATGATAATCTGCGTGACTGTCAAAGCAGCTAAAGTGCAAAACACAACCTGACACTCAATGTCATCATGTCCCCTCAGCATCAGAGGAAAGGAAAGACATGAAAAGAAATTGGAAGAAAGAGACTTTTTGCTCTCAAAACATCACTTCAAAGCCATTCACATGATACTGTATTCTGTCATTTTTCTCCAGTGTTTCCCTCTTGAGCTTTTTCTGTTTCGCCCCTTCTGTTGACACATAAATGCACACACACAGAGACGTATGTCCTATGGGATTTCTACTGTTTTTATATAAACCTAATTATAACAGACAGGGGCAATTCTAGGATTTCAATATTAAGGGGCTCAGCCTCCAATGAGGGTATGATTTATAAAACTAAATTATATATTGCTTGTATACTAGGGTAGACATGAACAATACTTAGGTTCTACACTATCCAGTCAATCCCTGCATATTGGTTTAATTTCTAATCATTTAAAATAATCTGCTTATATTCATTAATATGCATTAAGAATACAGCCAAACCTTATATTACAGTAATTGTCTAGATTGGCAGTGTGTGGGTAAAATATATTTTTTTAAATATCCCATGTTTTAAACACTATTATTTATTTGTAACTCTACATTTGTGCATAAAAAAAAATTACTTTAAAGAATATCTACATTTCTAATTTTCATTCATGGAGATAACATGTAAAATGTGCCATGCTTTAATGAAGAATTTCTGTTAGCTGGTGGAAAACAAACACCTTTAACATAAAAATGACATGAAATTACCACTATAACCAGTAGATGGCTGCAGAGGACCACACATTTGCCATTTCCACTCCCTTTTAAAGTTCTTTTCACATGTTTTGCTTTTGGATTTATTATAAAATTAATATTATGACATATTTTAGCAATTTTATTGTATTGAAGTATGAAGTATAGCAAGACTAGGAAAAGCCACAAAGTCTTATGCCATTTAGATGAAAGGAACATTTAAAAAAGAAAAGTGAATGGGAAATCGTCTTGTAGTGCTCCCAATTCATATTATGTAAACTGCATTTATGACAAAGAACTACACAGATGCAGATATAGCAATTTATCAATAAATGCACAGTCCTTGTCCTCTGCTCTGCTACGGATTGGAGAACGCGCTGAACAACACAGACTAATATTCCGGGATGAGCCGAAGCCTGCCGCCGGATTCAGATTTTAAAAGGGACTGAGGCGATCACGAATTACTATAATACATATTACGAAGTTAACAGCAATTTTTTAGGGAGGCTGCGTGGAATATTTAATAATATGACTATTTTGAGCACTTTTGTTTTCTATCTGTATTCAGCATGCATTGCAGGTGGAGTGTTTACTCGAGCCAGTTTTACTGTGACCTTTTGCTTTGTTTTCAACACCTGGTTCCAACGTTTCATTACAAAGACAAACAGAATCACATCTGAGCAGACTAATGCACAGTACAAACAGCTCCTCTGTGAAATTACTCTACACACACTTTTCTCTCTGTCTCTCCACAAAACGATTTATTTCTCACTTGCTGTTTCCAAATTACATGTGTTTTGTACCTCATAGTTTTCTACTCTGTTTTCTATTTCATATTGGAAATTGGAAAACATTTTTTCATCAGGTTACTGGTTACATGCAGTTCTACCTCACATTGCAATTTGTCTCAGTAAAGACAGATCTGAATGTCACTATGTCTTCCTTCAGGTCCTTTAAACTAAGTGTTATCCCAGCTGATTCTTTCTGCCCCTGTCTCTCTGCCGTCATAATTTGACTGTTGTAAAAGAAATATTCTGGGTTATTGTCTAAAGTCTGTATCTGTATAGCTTTTCTTTAGATTCACACAGACAATAATGGGTACTCTGTTTACAAATACAGGAAAGAATAGACTGCAATACCCGGGTTCCGGAAGTAAATCATTTCACAGGGAAACTGATTTTTAACGATAACATAAACCTTTAAAGACAGCCCTACTGTGAGCTACAAGGCTATTAATCGATAGTATTTGCTTCTGATGAAGCTGTTAGCCTGCATTATTTTGACCTTAAGTTTTAAAATAATCGTGTTTTACATCAGAATTTGTGGTGAAAACTACATAAACCATGATGCTCTACAGAAAATTTGAGACAAGCAAAACGTGCCAAAGTGCCCCAGTCGAGTCTATCTCTCTGCATTCTAAAAATAATTAAATATTTGATTACATATGCATAGTTTGCAATAAACCTAAACTATATTGTTTTTATACATATAATCAACATTTTTTATACGAGTAGTTCTCGTATAAAAGAACTACAAAAGATTTCTTTATCATTTTTAATTCGATTATGCTGTTCGCAATGCTTCATGGGATTGTAGTTCTTTCTCTCATTAAGCAGGTAAGACACAGTCTTGTACCTTTGTATTTTTGTCTGATTTTCAAATACTTTTTTGTTTCAAATTCAAAGTTTGTAATGCTATAATCATATAGTATATCATCATATAGTATAATCATTTCACCTCAGCTGGTTGGTTTGATTTATGGCACATCATGCTTTGACAAAGACTTGTAAAATTTAAAAAAATACTTCTGGAACCAATGCCGCTGAACCAATGCACCCAAAAACTGAAATTTAAGTTAATATAAAGCTATTTTGCTTAATTGTTTATTTTATTTTTTGGCTAGTCAGTTTGATAATGATAATGTCAATCAATGATAATTTGATAATGGCAGAGGCAGAGGAAGAGGAAGAGGCAGAGGAAGAGGAAACCCTGCTGAACTACAGCGACTTTTTTAGGGGTATTAGGCCACATGCTGCTCTTTTACTTACTGTACAATTAAAGTGGATGGGGACTGACCAAAAAAAGCACCAAAAGTAGTCCATATGCTTATATTTCAAGTCTTATGAAGCCCGGTTTGACATCAATGACATCAAACGTAATTGGTTTCTTCTGTGTCTTGTGATCGTTCATCAATAATGTCTATGAACATATGCAAATACAAAACAATTTTGAGAGCTATGAGGAGGGGGAACATTATTAGTAAACAACAATGTACTTTTTAATTTGTTCATCATTGTATGGCTTCAGAAGACTTAGAATGTACAAGTCATATGGAGTACATTTAAGGTGCTTTAAAAAAATAAAAAATAAAGCCCCAGTCCCCATCCACTTTCATTGGAATAGGAGCAGCAATGCTATTCAGCAAAATAACTTTTTTGTGTTCAAGTCATATAAATCAACATTATGATGAGTAAGCAATGATAAAAGTATGAATTTTGGGAAAACTATTCCTTTTTTTTTTTAAATGCCACTGTTAACATTTAAAATGCCAAACACACATCTGCAAGTCATCCATCCACAGTATAACATTTTCCCTGTGAAATAAAAGGGGTATTAGGCCACATGCACTCTTTCTGAATGCCTAGGTGTAGGGGGTGAATGAATAAATGCTGAAGTCAACGAGTGGTTTGGGGTTTCCTGTCTGCCTCTTTCTCTTCCGCCCTCTATCTTTACCACAGTTTCAACCCACTCCATCAAGCGGCCCCAGAGCGCCACAGTCCGATGCCTTGAGAATCTCTCCGCCGGCCAGCAGGCAGCTCACATGACATAAATGCCACAAGAAGCTAATTGGAAATAAACAAAACCGGGGGAAAGGGCAGAATGATGTGTGTGAATTACCAAAGGTGTTAATATATACTCAGAGCGAGACTTTGAAGAGTTCTGCGTTTGCTCGAGGCACATAAAAACATCAAACTCGTGACCTTTGCAACAGGAAGTGAGCATGTTGGCTGTTCACCGGGGTTTAGAAATGCATCAACCACATTTATAACAGGTTTTTGTTTAATACATAACCACTTGAAACTAACGTGCTCAGAAAAAGTCAATAATAAACAACAAGGGGCACAGCCACAGACCTAGTTTTAATTGTCTAACTCTTCCAAATGATAGTAATACCGCTTATTATTTAAATAAATATACACTACCGGTCAAAGGTTTTAATAATGGCTCGTATTATTATCAATGCTGAAAACTTGGAAATCTTTTGAAACACTATAAATGTCTTTACTGCAAAAGTGACAGTAAATACATTTATAGTGTAACAGAATATTTCTATTTCCTAGTCTTCAACACTGATAATAATAAGAACCATTATTAATAACTGAGCAGCAATAATAATTGATAACTACTGAGCAGCAAATCAGCATATTAGAATGACTTCTGAAGGATCATGTGACACTGAAGACTGGAGTAATGATGCTGAAAATTCAGCTTTACATCACAGGAATAAATTACATTTTTAAATATATTCAAATAAAACTATAAATGACGCTTAAACCCTGAGAACATTGAGCTCAAAGAGGAAACCAGGCCGACATCGAGCGTATGGAGCCACACCAGAGGCCGAGAGAATAAAAGGTTGTAGCTGGTAGCAGGTGAGGTTCAAGATGAGATGAATGGAAAGAGAAATATACTCTGACATCCCATTTGTGAGAGCCTGTGTGCATGAGAGAGAGATCTCATTCTGTACTTAATGAGGACGGCGGTAATAAGGGAAGGAGAGATAGACCAATCCGGTGTAATTTCAGCCAATTCCGACAGAAAGTATCTCTATTAGCAGAATATCAGGACGCTGCGTTCCTGCCAGAACTCCCACAAACAGCAGCGGTGCGGGTGAACACAGCCATCGTCTGTGAGCAATGTGAACACTTACATGCTCACACATTTCCTTGTTTTACCTCTACTGTTGATGCTGCTGTATATCTGAAAGCTGAGGTGTTGCTATACATTTAGAGGAGACCAGGGCTAGTTGTCACGTCATGGGAATGTTTCAGAAAAAAAGAAAATGTAGTGATTTTTGCATGTTGGTTTAAAACACTTTGTGTTACATTTTTGCTGTTTACGGCCTGATGGTGCGCATATATATATATAGACCTATATATATACATATCAAATCTATGGATAATTTTTCCAATTAAGAGAGCATATCTTCTGCATGTCCCCAAAGGTTTTTTTTTTTTTTTTTTTGTCAAACTGAGTTTACTTCTGGGTACAAGTCTATCTCTGAAGTATAGCTCGCCCACACACACACACACACACACACACACACACACACACATACCAGAGGTGTCTGAGTTTGCAGCTGCCACTATGACACACTGATATTAATTATCATTGTGTTGATCTGACAGCCGAGAGCAGGGGTCTCCAGCCTTGAGCTGTACAAAAGAACGATACAATCAAATCCACATTTGATATGATAGCTTGGGGAAGAAATGAAAAGGATGATCATAAGGTGATGTCTTTCCTGTAGCTTAAACAGTAGAGCATTGATGCTTGCAATGCCAAGGTCATGGGTTTGATTCCCAGGGAAAGCAAGAACTGATAAGAATGTAAATGTGTACCTTGAAATGCAATTTAAGTCACTTTGGATAAAAGCGTCTGCCAAATGCATAATGTACATGTAAAGAGAAAGAAAACAACACCATTTTGGACACATTTGACTGAATTTGTTTCTTGGTCTAAAACCTTTTGATCTGAAGGTTTATTAAATGCTTTAAATTAATTCTGCAGAAATATATAAAGTGTGCCTATAAGAATTTATTTACATAACAAGCTATTTTAATTCAAATCTGAAATATATTCCTAAGACAATTTTAAATTGATAGATTGATTTAATAAATGAATTAATAAGTTATTAAATAAATAGAAAAAACGTTTATGGTCACTATATATAATCCCCATAATTCCATTTGTTATATTTTGTTGTAAAAAATATTCAGAAAGTGACTGTTATTGTTTTAAAACGTCCAGGAAAAAAAGTAGGCTGTGTTCAATCGTTTCACTGATATTTATACTCAATGTATTTTTATGTGTTTGTGGCTATACAGAGAGACTTTGTAATAAAACTCAGGCAAATATAATTCAGCTCAATATTACAATACACAAACACATCTGTCATATAGGCATAGAGATGTTTATTGAGTGAGTCTGTTATTGGACTTGAGTTTCTATTAGTCTGAATGACAAATGCAAGACTGAGGGAGACATTTATTATTAAACCCCGCGATGACAGACAATCAATATGCAGGTGTTTGCCAGTGTCCCAGACGCAGGTGACGACAAAATTATTGACTTCATGCAGTTTTTGCTGTGTGATAATCCAGTTACGGCCTCCTGCAGTCTGTCAGGTGAAATGAAATGGCGGCGCTCAGAGAAGTTTGTGTGTCGCATTCGTTGAGAACAGGAGACGAGATTAGCGTAAAAATCTGCAGCTTTAAAGTTTATGTTTTTATCTAGTTAAAGGCTTGAAACAGAAGTAGAGATAGTCGTCTTCTTCTTCTTCTTCTTCTTCGGCAAAAGTTGCGATAGTCTTTTCTTCCCTAATGTGATATAGGACTATACCGGAGTGGAACGCTTGCCTTCTCGAACAAGAAAAAATGGAGGTCGGGACTTGATTTTGTCCATCGAGAATTGCTTCCTTGAGATATTGGTTGATCTCATGTGAGTGACAGGTTGTTATGGAAACTTGTTTCTGCCACAGAATAAAAAATTTTAAAAGATAATTTGCGACTTTTTATCTCACAATCGCATTTCTGACTTTATTTCTCAGAATTGTGTGATATAAAGTTGCAATTGCTTGTTATGAAGTCAGAATTGCGAGATATGAATTCACAATTATGAGTGTTATAGAAGTCAAAATTTCGAGATTTAAACTCACAATTGCGAGAAATAAATTCGCTACCCTGACTTTTTTTCTTGCAATTCTGACTTTATAACACGCAATTGCGAGTTTATCTCGCAATTCTGACATCTTTTCTCAGAATTCAGAATTCTGAATTAAAAATTTAAGGATGTACACAGATAAATCATTTATAATAAATATAAATTATATAAAATATAAATAGCAATATTCCATAAAAAAAATTTCAATTGATTTCATGGTGTCTAAGCTGACATACTGTGACAGCCTATCGATCTTCATGAAATGTGAAACCTCTTCACATGAGCTTATATTCCCAGTCTCTCGCATTTGCTTGCATATGAATGGAAAGAAAAGTGTAGTTTGACTGTCCCTTCAAGCGTGTGCTAACCAAAACGCTGTGATTCATAGTGGTTTCCCTCCTCAATGTTCAAACTTATAGACCATGACCTTTATTAAGCTAATGATGACGCACATAAACCTGCAGTCTTCGTGACAACTGTAAACAAACAATTGCTGAGGTCAGAGGGGTCTGTATAGGGACTGAAAGTTGAAAACTTTAGCTTAACTGGCTATATGTGTTTTAATGAGCAATACTAATGCCACTGGATGTTCACTGAATAAAGTGAACTAAAGTCAAAGTGTTCCTTTACTTGTGCTTGAACTTTGCTGCCTCAGTAGTTTTCTTCAAATTCATTGACCATCATGTTGCCTGATAATTACTGTTATACACTGTTTGGCTTTAAATAGGCAAATGCTTAAGAGTCTATGATTGGATTATTATTGCAGTTATTATTATGTTTCTAGCATGTTATATGTTTGGCTACAGTTTTTCTAACCCTAATTGATGGAGTGTGTAGCTTTTCATTTCTTAAACAACCATGAGGGAAAACATATTCCAGGATTACAATGTCAAGATTTATCAGTCTCAAACTGTGAAAGAATGGTTGGGAGGAGCATGAAGAATCATTTTCACACATGAATCGGCTCTTCAGACTTAAATTCATTGAAAGTGTTTGGGATGTGCTGGAGGAGACTTTAGAGAAGACTTTGCACTTCTTGGTGGAAATAACATCACAACATTTATTTCCATCAAGTGGTGCATCAATCTTTGTCATTCTGGAATGTAGCCATGTTGTGTCTTCCAATAATAGACTCTTAAACATTTAATTTTTTAAATGCAAACGGTGACTTTTTTTTTTGCCAGGCAGTGTATGTCTATCCGGTTGTTAAGTCGTGACGTAACCACTCTCCGATAATACTGTTTCCGGGTCCAAAGGCCGGGTCCTCTCTACCTACCTACCGCTTTCGCCTGAGTTTTAACGTGTTCCCGTGTTGTTTAAATAGATCGGAGTTAAAAAAAAACAAGTGACATTCAACTGTCATTCTACCGCTTTCCCTGTGACGAGAAAGATAAGAGAAAATGGCTCCAGTTGATAAGGTAAGTTACAAATCTTAAACGAATGAAGAAACTTTGGCGCCAGTGGGTGCTATCCCTTAATCCCTAGTAACACCCACTGGCACTGAAGCGAAAAAAGCCCTTTAAGAAAAGGGTTTATTTAGTCTAGGATCTGGAGTGGACGAGCGGAGCGCTTGGGCCCGGAAGAGGCTAAACGTCACGCGTGACGTCAGACTTAACAACCGAATAGGTAGTTAGATTTTTTTTCTGATTCACTTTCCTTCCTTTCATTGACAAAAAAAAAAAGATTGTCTATTTGGTTAATCAAATCAGACAAAATCAGCCTAAAGATCCATTCACACTAAAATGGACCAGCTCAAGAATGTTTGCAAACCTGAGTGGAAGAGAAACACATTCTGGTCATGTGTGAGAGAAAAACTAAATCTAGGTCATGTGGTTGTGCATGGCGAGGACCAGTTCACCTGATGGAGCATTTGTCTCTTTAAATGCAGCCAAAATCGGAACATAATTAGTTCTATTTTCTTATATAAGAAATAACCTGGTGTATTTATTCTGCTTGATTTCTTAACCCGTTTTATTTGTTTGGTCAACAGAAGCGCACACAAGTGCATCACGTTGAAAACAAGGTCGAAGGAAACCAGATGCACTGCACTTTCCATTTCCTGCCATTGACCCGTCAATACCACCAGAGTTTCCACCCTGAAACTCGACATCTACCTCCTCCTTTCTTTCTCGCACGTAATGACACTAGTATCACACTCAATGGTTTTCACACACTTTTATTTTTACGCCAAAATAAACCACTGTATGAAAGGTGTCAGAATCAAATCTTAGAAACATTTCTAAGAAGACTGAGAGGCGTAGATCTGTACAGCATAAAACTCAAACTTTTCACAGTTAGGCACAATGTGTACTAATATATACATGTTTGAATTGCATCAGTTTGGGCATGAACGCATCAAAGTAGTTTTCCATGTCAGTTTGCAACATCTTTTTCAGAGAACCAAAAAGACAGACAAAAAACTAAATAAGAACAAAACAATTTATCAGTGCAGCTGCTACAAACAGAGAGATTATCATCTGATACCGCGATCAAGAGCTCAAAGGGTTTCCACTGTATCTGAAGATTAGAACAGTTTCTGCTATTTACAAAGACATTCTCACGAAAGAAAGAAAAATCCTAAATACAGTCCAATGAACATCACGTTTGTCTTTCCTTTCTGGTGGTCATTTGTCTTCTGCACCCTTCTGTAGATCAAAGTAAGACCAGTACACTGGCACTTGATACTGTAAAAAGAGAAAGAACATGAAACAAACATTCTTGTCATTTGAAATATGGATGGAATGGTTTCATCAGAACCCTGTAGAATTTAAAGAGCTGATAAAAGAGCAGATTTGGCACAGAACGAGGCTCAGATGCACACGAGTGAGATCTCGCCGCACGCTCTCAGAGAACTCAGTGGAATTGCAGATATTGCTCAGAGATTGTACATTATGACATCATACAGTTACTGTATATGGGAAGCAAAACAATCCAGAGTAAAAGCATATTTTAATTTATTCTAATTCAACAGACAAACATGTCTTTTTAAAGATCTAGCTGGATACTTGCATCTGTACATCACAGATTTTGCATTTATTGTGCTCTGAACTGCAATGTGTTATTGTTGATTTGGGTCAAGTGTCCTTTACAGGGGGAATGTTTGGAACGTGCACTATGCAAATTTCTGTGTGCATATTACCCGAATGACCTACTACATTTGCCAAAATGATATATTACACACAGAACACACTCATGACGTCTCAACATGTCTTTACGGGTTGAATCATTGTTGAATTTTGTTTTGATTATGCCATGCGAATTAACGCTAATAATGCAACATTATTTCAATGTCTTTTAAACATAGGTGAATGAATTTCAGACATTATTTCAGACTTTGTAAGCGCTGAAGGTCTGTCAAGAGCCGACTGGGACTGTGTGGGATCTGTATCCTAAACAGTGTTGTGCAAGTTACTTCCAAACTGTAATACATTATATATTACTTGTTACTGTTTTTTAAAAGTAATTCATTACCTTACAATATTACTGTCTCAGAATTGTAATGCGTTACATTACTCCTGTATTACTTTTGAGTTACTTTCACCAAAATAACTACAGAAGTAGAACTTAACATTCTAAAATGACTAGGGCTGTAACGATATGCGATATGAAACCGAAATCGCGACACTCAGATCCACGAACCTGCAGAATCGCGACACACCCCTTCCAACTCCCAGCGTTATCCATACCGTCCAGATCCAATGCTACCACATCTTTAAATTACTATTAGTATTATTTGAAGTTAACTTAACATTATAAAATACGTAGACCTACACCACAAAACTGGTTGAGGATAAATTATTTAAAATTTGGGAATTCCAGCGTTATGGACGTGACATTTGCAGTCAAAACTTGAAATATAAATTCTCAGAAAATGCATTAATACCAAAATATTTAAACGTCTGTTTATCCATAGGCTCCTCCCTGAAAGGAGTCCAGACATTAGAAAAATATCAGTCTACACATGTGTTTTATATTTAATATTAGGGAAATAGACAGTCATGCGTGACAAATAAAAAAATCTTTAACTTTTAGGAGGCAACGTTTTTTTTTTTTGTAATTCTGTGAATTACACTGCGCAAATCGGATGAAGAAGGGTTGGCTCTCCACAGAACATAAAATATTCATTTTATTTTATTTTTCGTGTTCGCATTTATGAGGAAAAAACAATGTTACAGACGTGACAGTTCTCCGTTACGGACCCGACCGCTCTGAAGCGGCACTAAAAGACTGCTTTAAAACTTTCACAGAGACCTTACACAGAAAGCCTTTCTTTAAAGTGAATTTAGTTTTGTATTAATTGTATATTAATTTTAATCAATGTTTCATCAACCAATTGCCTGGATTTAATAAATAAGAAGTAGGCTAAATATAGCAGACTATTATAGATAATCAAGACACGGAGGCGCCGGCACGTTAACTGGAGCGCGTCTCATAAATGAACCGAAACTCAGCGTATAAGTTGCCTATTCACGGACCTGAAAAATATATCTATATTGAAATGTCTACATGTAAACAGACCAATTCAAAACGAAAGAAAACAAACTGCTCTCTGCTTATGAAATGAAATGTGCATTTCTCTCTGGTGCATTCACTAGCATGCTGCGATGATCTCGAGTCAGCATCGTCAACTTCATCTTGACTTTATTAATAAACAATTAAAATGTCTCCTTGCTATATTTGACATATTCATAATCATTGCTTTTGCCGGTTCTTTGTGACAGCTTTTAGGTGCTTTATCGGCAGCGCCGCCGCCCTTACATGAACGCGACACCACCGCATCAAAAACATGATTGCGTGATGAAAACATGAAAAATACCACATAAACATAGCCTAACTGTTTAGAAAGAAAACACAGAACGAATAGCCTAATTCGCATACGTCCATCTCGCGAATGTATAGTCTTCTTCATGCCATCTTCACTATTAGCCGCTTTTCCACTGGCCAGCGCGAGCACAAGAGGCCGAAATCATACCTCACGGCACTCCTGTAAAAAATAAATCGCTATACAAATATATCAGACGCTGCCATTTAGTCTTTATTTACAGACTTGGACACCACACACGGCTATTGACTGACCACGAACAGGTAATTTAGCCTACTTGCATTTTTCATTCGTTAATGTCTCGCGGTCTTGCTGTTTTTTTTTTTGTTTTTTTTTACAATCAAAACTAAAAGTCTGTTGTAACGCAAGCCTTACTGAACATGTACGGAGTAAAATATTACTGAAAATTTATTAGTAATGCCTTACACTACTGCGTTACAGCAAAAAGTAATATGTTACTGTAATGCATTACTTTTGTAACGCGTTACTCCCAACACTGATCCTAAAATACGTTGCACTTCAGTGCAGTGTGACAGATGAACTAAGCAAGATACAGAAGACGTTGAAGAGATTGAAGTAAAATAAATTGGAGGGAAAAACGCATAATAACCCCATTTATTTGCTTTAATTTATTTAATTTGATTACGTTAATCACCTAAATAAAGACCTTACAAAATTTGTATTTAATAAAAAAAAATCTGCTTTGAAACGATGTCCATTGTGAATAAAATGAACTTTAGTGAACATGCAGCATCATGAGGTCATGTGACACCAATGTACATGTAGAATGCTAAAGATTGACTGTAGCATTACTACACCGTCGAGTCACATTTATTTATATAGCGCTTTTTACAATACAGATTGTTTCAAAGCAGCCTTGAAGAAATAACAGGAAAGTAATGTTGTAATATTGTTAAATATAAAATTACCCGAAAAAAAAAATGTTTTTACAAAATAATACACAGTACATACTTTGCAGTATGTAGTATGCTAGCAATCCATTCCGAACAGAGCCAAAGACCTACATATTCTAATGACAATTCACTACTCTTTTTTTACCTTTTTTATTTCAGTAATGTTTAGGCTTTATAGATATAACTTAGGGTTGTATGTTTTTACATGATATATACAATTCTGCCATCTTGTATGTATTATTACGACTTCTCATGAGGCCGGATCTCACTTACCCATTGAAGAGATCCTCGAGAGGAACCCGTGCTGCCGTCCTCCTCTTCCATGTGCTCATGCTCCTCACCCTCACTGTGTGGCGTCTGGCGAATCACCACTCGTTCTGAGGGAAGATATCCTGAATTAGTTTTTCCTTTTTGTATTTTACATTATCAGTTTAAAACCTTACAACCTCCTTCAGCACCATCTGTGCTTTTAACGTACACAACAGTACAGCTTCTGGGTAACGGATTGCAGTACACATTATTGTTAAAATATACTGGTGCCCATGTTTTGACTTTGGAAGGGGTGCTACACAGTCAATTAACAGTTTCTCAAATGGCCCTCCTATAACGGGTATTGAATTGAGAGGAGCTTTTGGAACAGTTTGGTTTGCCTGCACACTGGCAGACATCACATGAACGACAACTAGACATAGGGGATTTTACCCCAGGCCAGTAGAAATGTTTAGTGATCCACTGAAATGTTTTAGTGACACCGAGTTGTCCAGAGAGAACATTTTCATGCGCCAGTTTTAACACTTGAGAACGATAACTGGAAGGTTGAACGATCTGAAAAACTGTTTGCCAATCGTATCTTTCTGAAGATTTTGGCTCCCACTTACGCATTAAAACCCCACCGTCCTGAAAGTATCCTACCCACGCCACTAAAAATGAAAATCGTGTCATCATTCACCCAGTTGTGGGGATTGACTTGGTGCCCCACAACTCTTTGGTCACAAACATTCTTAAAAATTCGTGTTCAGCAGAAGAAAGACATTTACAAAGGTTTGGACCAACATGAGGGTGAGTAAATGATGACACAATTTTCATTTTTGGGTGAACTATCACTTAAAGTTTTTTTAAGCACATAAAGTAAACTAAATGAAAAAGAGAAAATTTGCTTTGGAAACTAGTGGAAATAAAAGTTTTTTATATATTTTATTAAAAAATTTTCGTGGTTTTAGTTTTAGCTAACTATAATAACCATGTTTCACACTCAAATGAGCTTTTTATGATTATAAAATTTTTGATCTATTTTAATTATGTGTTTGTGCAGGTCTAACTTAGTTCCAGAGGAATCTAATCTCCAGAAATGTCCTTACAATCAAATATGTTAATATTAAATAAATTAAAATGAACTGCACAGGCCCAATGATATAAAAATGTATAACATGACATTGGCTGAATAGAAAAATTGTACCAATACTATTTTGTAAATGCAAACATCCAAAGTGTGTTCTATCAGCCAAACACATGGAACACACACTGATGCTAAATATTGAAATAATATTATCCATACAACCAAATGATAAAATTGAGTATGATTATTATTATTATTATTATGTTGCTTTCAACATTATTGACCTTGCTGTTTGGGGTCTGCAACTCAATATGTGTGAACAATGTAACATTTATTTGTATATAAAACATTTTTTGTACAACATAAAAATTCATATTTTATATTAATATACTTATTATAAATACTTTTTAGAAGTCATGTTCATATAAATGTAATTATTATTTATTTTATATTTACTTTAACTGTTACTTTGAAAAGTAATGTTAAATATGTGTTTGAATAAGCTCAACAGTTACACTTCCTGTGCGGAGGGGCCACACCTTCAGAACTCTGACAAGCTTTGACACAAAAGACATGCTCACACAGCAACTTTCTGACATTACTTTTCATATTACAAGCACTTGCATCATACACTGCTCAGTTAGTCAGTGAGTGTGTCTGGATTTTTGCATGACAGCGTGCTGTTGTTTAGTCAGCCGAAAATGTCCAATCCTTCCTTTAAATTAATAATAAATGGACAGGAGTGGGTATAAGTGGCGTAAAAAAAACCTCATAATTCTTAATGAAGTTTTAATATCTTAGCTTTAATAATAATAATAAAAATAATAAAACTAAATTCACAAAATGATCACAAAATGAACCCCCTCTAAAAGGTTCTATGAAGCGCCTGACTGATTCCTTTAAGGTTCTACTGTATGTAGAGCCTTTTCTTCTAAGACTGTAATGAGTCTCAGTATTAAAATGACGTGTACCTGATTTTTTACAGGAGTTCCTCATCTTGCAGAGACTAAAGGTCAAGACGAGGGTCACCAGGATGATGGCAGCGGTCAGGGACAATGGCAGGATGGCATCTGATGCTGGGATTGTGGATGTACGCGTAGTCTGGGTTGTTTGAGACAAGGGAGGAACTTCAACAGAAGAAATAGACTGAATTAGATCAAATATTGTATGAGTTTAATAATGGTGGTCTTCTAGTCTTTTAACTGTATTGGAATGTGTAGAAAAAATAATATTGTGATGGTAAAATCTTACCAGTCGTTGTGTTTTGTAGTTGTCTGACACTGACAGATAGATCTGTTCCAGTTCCGTTTACCCGAAGCAGGATAGGAATGTCTTGAGTCACTTCACAAACATAATGACCTGTATGATATTTAAGTATGTTTGTGAGGTGGAGCGTTGAACAGTTCTGTGTTTGATGCTCTTGGAGGTTTTCCTTTACTCCTGAAAGTTTTATCTCATTGATATACCAAGCAACTTTAACTTTCTCCTTGTGTATGTTCTTCCAGCAGCAGGTGATTTCAGCAGAATCTCCCTCATTCACAGTGATGCTAGATGGGCTCTGATTCACAGTCAGCATCTCACTTGAACCTGTGACTGAGAAACAACAACATGAAATACATGAATGTTTATGGCTGTTCTTGATGTTGTAATTTGTATCTTTAGGGACTTCTCCATTACTCAGACTTGAAACTGTTAAGAATAACTCATTTTAACCTTATAAAACAGGAACCAAAAAAAAACTTCATATCTAAAAAACAAAACAAAAAAAATTAAATTGCTTTGTAAATGTATTATTTTTTCCAGGATGCACTCCTTTCCGTAATGTAGAATTTTATTATAGCTAAATTGGATTTGAAGACCAGGATAAGTTGAAACGTGTCTTTGATAAAAAAAAAAAATCAATGTGGAAAAGAGAAAATAACATATACAACATATACAATATTTTTGTTTTTAATTAATGTCTTGTGATAATTATAAACATAATTAAACATAAATAAATAAATAAATAAAAGACCAAAGTCTCTATACTCTTCCAATGCTTTTTGTTGTAAAGTTTTACATTTTGCTAAAGTTTTAGCATAAGTACCATTATGTGCTATATAGATGATGATATATGACACATGATTACTTTATGTAGGTGATTCATCAATAAACATATAAAACAAACCCATACAACTCATTTCGGTCTAAATATATCAGCTCATATCTGCCATATTTTCCATATATTGTAATCATTATGATCGCAACATTTAATCATTGCTTTAACAAGCTCATTGTTTGCTTAAATGCATGACGTGAGCTAACTTCATGATGTATATTATCTTAGAACTGATTTCTACAATATGGACATTACTTTGATACAGTCACCTCTGATAACGGATTACTATTAATTGTAACCAGGTAGTTACTGATTATTTGTAATCTGGATTACGTAATTAGATTCTAAAAATTAAATACTTGTAATTAGATTGTATTATATTTAAAAAAATTTTTTTTACTTTTTTATTGATTAAATTACTACTTAATATTCACAAAATGGCAATAAATTATTCAGAATTCTTTTTTATCTTTCAAATTTTTATTTTCTCAAAGGTTTTGTGGAATTGCACACACAGACCCGCCTTTAGTCAAGTGACAATAATTACATAGAAAAATTTTAATTTAATGTTTTTATGATTTAATTAGCTTTTTTACTTTATGAACCCCCTTCTATTCCTTCCCAAACCCTGGTGTAATGTAATGTTAATGTTGTTGATAACAAAAATGGAATAATTTTTCTTTCTCTTTGTATTTTTTTTATCAATATGGTTTTAAGATTATACTATATTTAAATCAATGTTATTAACACATTATGTCAAAAGTAATCTAAAAGTAATCAAAAGTCCGATTATATTACCTACGATGCGTAATGTAATGGATTATGTTAACTACAATTATTATGTACATTAGTTTGTATTCAGTAATGGACTACAATTTGTAAGTAATCTACCCAGCACTGACTGTAACGTAGAAACATACATTTTCTGTAAAGCTGCTTTGAAATGACACATTGTGAAAAGTGCTATACTGTATACAAATAAATGTGAATTGAACTGTATTGAATAAACATCCGAAAGTTGACTGCTTGTTGTTTATAATTCCTGCAAATGTTGAGCGACTTAGTAAGCTTTAAAAAATGTCTTTATGCAATTTAAACGTATACATCTTCCTCCTTCCTCATGCCTATACAGCTCAACCTCTTAAAATGTACATTTAAAAATCAACATAAAAATTATTCAAGTTAAATTGTAAATATCAAAGGCATATAACGAATCAGATAAAAAGTTACACAAAGAAATAGAATTCAGATTATTCTATAAATAGCTACAATATGACAGCAATAAATAATAAATAGGTGTTTATTAAATTGTAAGTGTTTATTAAAATAGTGCAATATGCTACAAAATAATGTCTCCAGCTGAATGAGGAAGGCAGCATCATCTCACAACTCTACGAACATTTGATTCACTTTATTTTGCACTAATGTCTTAATAGTATCCTTGAAAGTCTGTGCTGGTTTCCCATTCAGGAAGGTGTTTTGAGCGGCACTTACCTGTGAAACAAAGGCATGACATGAGGAACCCACACAGGAGTCTGGAGGAACACTTCATTTCTGAGCATCTGCCGAGAACCTGAACTCAGCTTTACTCCCACATCACAACCGTTCACACGCATGAGACACTCGTGCTCTCAGATTTTCTCTGAACATCCCCTACCCCCTCAAATGACCACGCATCTCATTTGAGTAAACCACAACACTGATCTCACATTGTTCTCCCCCGGACACACAACCATATACACAACCCCAGAAAAAAACACAGAAAGATTCATGCATGAAGTTGAACAAGACTTTTTAATTTATATTTCAAATCAGTTTTGATACAATCTACTGTAAGAATTTAGTCACAGTCATTGCAAACCATTAGGAGTCTGCAAACAAGCTATGATACAGGAAGTGACATCATAGACCTGAACAGAACACCCATATCTCCATTTCCTGTCTGTCTCACAGAGCTGAAACAATGCCATCTAGCTCAGAAACTGTCACGTCTTCAAGATCAGCCATTAGATTAGTCTTTTCTGAGGTGTCCAGAACAGAAACGGTCTTGTTTTCATTGCCATGCATTGCAGATAAACCTTGTTCAACGTCCACAACTACAACTGTCTCTTTTGGTTCATTCTTTTCTTCTTCTGTTGCAGCAGCAGTAACTTCAGGTTTCTCTGAGTCGTCCCTCCCTTTCTCCTGTTCAGAAAGTTCAGTTTGATTTCTCTGTGTCTCTCCGGCCTTCAGGTCTTCGTCCAGTCCTTCTTCTGATTCTACATATTTGGATTGAAATATGAATACACATATGAAAATCAATAAGAACTCAGCAGCATTTAAGGGTATAAACTAACTACTTTAACTGTGGTACCAAACCTATTATTTAGATTTGCTTACCATACTTTGTCATAACAAAGAGACAAAAGAAGTGCATTGGTGCTCATGCATGAAAACAAACGGTCTGAGATGTTGTTAGACACTGGCTATATTCAAATGAACCCATTGACCACAAGTTCATAAATCACTGCTGCGGCTTTAAAATCTGAATATTATGTCAAGGGTTTAATGGTCTTGACAAAAGTAAATAATAAAATAAAACTTGGTGCTATGCAGTAGAAAGGCGGGAAAAAATTATATTGGTGCTATACCTGACAAGAGAAAACAGAGAAAAAGGGCTGGTGTCTTTTCTCTTTTTCCAAATAGGTAGGAAAACTTCAACACCCATAATGCACTGGGCATGTGGCCATCCAAGGCCACGACAAAGACTAGAGGCTTGTTCGACTTCATGCAGCTCTGCGCAGAGCGATCGGCGGCTGACTTGAAGCAGTGCATGCCGGTTAGAAATGTTGTCCGACTTGATACAGCACAGACGCCACGTGACTGTGACGTATGCCAGCAAAAGTACCTCGAGAGTAGCCGGAGAGTAGCCACTGCAGCTTCTCAAGAGCGGCTGCACAAGCTCTGATGACGACACAGCTGTTCCACGATTGGCCGGATTCACCGCATGACAAGTGTTTCGTGTTTATTCTCACAATTTTAGTTACACTAAAGCTCACAAATCAGTTTTTTATAGCAGTAAACACTCGTTTCATGTAGTCGCGACTGCCGATGTTATATTGTGTCATGTTTAACAAAATAAAACTGGTTAAAAAACGTAGACTTCACTTCATTGATAGTATAGCTATAGGCTTATGTTGAACTTTATTCTTGTTCAAACAAAGTGTACTAGTTCAAACTGTATGAAGCAGTATAATGAATGAAAATGTCTCTGAAACATCTGTTTATTTGGCAATTATTGCATTTATTTCACTTCAGCTGTGGTAAAGTATGCAAACACAGTGCGAGTGTCACTACGAGAACCAGAAAGTGTCCGACTTCTCGTCTCCGAAGCAGCTCCTCCCCGCCTGCATGCAGCAACTCTCACCGATCGGTTACATCCAGCCGCAGCCGATGTCGAACACACCTTAAGGTGATGATGCACAGGGCAACTTTTTGAGCAATGTTGCTGGGCAATCTTGGCCAGCGAATGTTGCTTGGGCACTTTCCCATTTAAAAAGGGAAATAAATTTCTACCTGGATAATTTAGATTGGTCGTGGGCCCTGTGTCTCACCTGGTTGCCCGTTGACGGCAACATTGCCTGGCAACATTGCTCAAAAAGTTGCCCTGTGTATCATCACCTTTAGAATAACCCAAGACGCGTCGCTCGTATTGTTTTGAATGGGGAAAAGCGTAACGCTCAATATGGCGGAATAAGTCCCTCCTTCTAAATAAGAGCCAATCGCAGGTTTATAAAGTCATTGCGTCACTGCAGCTGCCGTTAGAAGCTCCTGTTCCTATACAAACATATATAGCATGCTTGGTCCAGCTGAAAAATTACGTTTTCTGTCATGATTCAAAGGAAACAAAATTTATGAGACAGTTGTTTTCAGATTTCATTGGTGATTTCAAATATGGAACTTAATCGTAAGCTTGGCGAACAGTTTTGGAGAATTTGATGTTTCCCCATTCAAAGAGATAGGAGCTGCACTTGCATGCCCTAGAGGTGTTTCAAAGATGGCCGCCGAGTGAAATGACTTGTCATAAATGGACTTTGGCCACGCCCAGTCTTCTATGGGTATGCTTTACTTGAGTCAAATACTGCCTTGCTTTAGTAGGAAATACTTCTTAGCCAACTTTTGATCATAATGATGTCAACTTCAATTGTTCATGGGTGCAAAAATAAAAGAGTAAATGTTTAGCAGGAATGAGATACTGTATTTTTGGTTTCCAGTGAAGGATCCAGAGTGTTCTATTTGCTTGCAGTTTTTAAATGTAATCAAATAATTTATTTTTAATTTTCCGTGTGTTATTATTGCATCATATTTTTATCCTTGAAACTGTAGATAATGCATTTTACAATTCTGGGATTTTATCTTTTTTTTATCTAAATCTAAATGTTAAGCATATAGTCTATTTCCAGTTTTCAAATACATATCTGACTCAAATCAAATGTTTCAATGTTGTGATTCTTCATCTCTGGTTTGTTTGGTTAAAGGCTAAACAAACAACTAAACTACATTGTGAGTTTTGTGCTGATATGTTGAACAGTTACCTGGTTTTGACACTGTTGCTGGTTTGTCGTCCCTGTTCAGGTAAAAGAACGTCATCAGCAGACAGATGAAGGGCAGACTTCTTAATATGTATATTATCACAACCTCACGTGTACTACCTGTGAGAAGAATTGATCTTTTTAACAGAGGATCTTTTGAGAGAATTCTACAAAACTACAACTACATAAGAAAAGTAAGTAAACCTGAAAAAAAAAATGAAATTCATTAAAAAATCTTTTGGATTTATTTCCAAAATCTTTCTTCAGTTATAAAATATTAATAATGATAATTAATTCTGGAACTTGACATTTAGCCTTCTAATTTAAGAATTTATTATAAATGTAAAAAAAAATATTATTCATTTATTATTTATTTTCTTTATTAGACAGAGACAACACCATTTACACCTGCATTTAGCGTCGTCCATTTGTGATCCGAGAGACCAACATGGTCTCAAACAGGACCAGAGGGTGACAGGAGACCATTGAGACGACAGTTACACCCTGACTCGAAACCAGATCACCCATGTGATCCATGACTCAACACATCCAGACAACAGCTGCTGCACCACAGAAAAATAATCGTTTTTTGCATTGCTACTCACTGGCTGCTGGGAGTCTGGTGGGAACCTGCACCATTGTTGGTGGGTTGGAAACTATATGAACATTAACTGTAAAAGAGCAGAAGAATTAGATCATTTTCATTATGCAACAGTCCTTAAATCTGATATTGCCTTATTCACGCAGCAGGAAGAAATGCATGTCTTCCAAAATGGTGGTCTTTAAACTGCAATGGTATTGTAACTTTCTTGGTTAAAATTTGTGTGATACAATCTTAGTTGTTGAATGAATTTGAACCATGATTTATTCCAATGAATGGTACTGTATTTCCTGAATCACTTTTTATACATAATTACATTCATTATTTTTATTTGGGATTTTTTAGAATAGATCAGTTGTAAAAGGCTCTTTTGTGCTGAAATTCTTTCCAGGCTAGTTTTATTAGCAGCAGGTGATTTGAACGATAATGAATACTGTTGTGCTCAAAAGTTTACACTCCCCTTGCAGAATCTGTGATCATATAAATTGCATGTTATTTTTCATTTACCGCGCTCCAGAAGCTACAGAAGATACTTGCATGTATGTAAACTTTTTTTGAACAGGGTAATTATTTTAATTCAGCAGTTATTTTGTCTTGTGGACTGTGTAAACATCTTTTATGTGAAATAGCTTATTCAGAATAGTAAAAAAAACACAATATGCCATTTTTATGATCCCTCTTATTTAATTAAAATTTTTGCAGATTCTGCAAAGTGTATGTAAACTTTTAAGCACAACTGTAACTGTGTTCTATAGTCTTTTAATAGTATTGGAATTTGTAGGACAAATAATATTGTGACAGAAGAATCTTACCAGTCGTTGTGTTTTGTAGTTGTCTGACACTGACAGATAGATCTGTTCCAGTTCCGTTTACCCGAAGCAGGATAGGAATGTCTTGAGTCACTTCACAAACATAATGACCTGTATGATATTTAAGTATGTTTGTGAGGTGGAGCGTTGAACAGTTCTGTGTTTGATGCTCTTGGAGTTTTTCCTTTACTCCTGAAAGTTTTATCTCATTGATATACCAAGCAGCTTTAACTTTCTCCTTGTGTATGTTCTTCCAGCAGCAGGTGATTTCAGCAGAATCTCCCTCATTCACAGTGATGCTAGATGGGCTCTGATTCACAGTCAGCATCTCACTTGAACCTGTGACTGAGAAATGATGAACAAGCCATTAACATTTGCATTTTCTCATTTAGCAGACACTTTTATCCAAAGCAGCTGACAAATGAGGAAATATTTATGTGTTCGGACAATATTTGTCAATATACTGTACATCTGATATGTAGAAAACATTTGGGCTGTACAGGGACATCTAGAGAAGCTTGTGAGATGTTTATGCATTTCCAAATGTCTTTACCCCAAGATAACAAAAATAAAAACACAATTATTTGAATAACTAGTATTTTGAGCAGGTGTTTAGGCTGGATGAGGCTCTTACCTGTGAAGCAAATGCAGGAAAACATGAGACCACAGATGAGAGGGCAGGAAAACTTCATTTCTAAGCATTTGATTACAAATGCAAACTAACAAAAGCGCTGACACATCCGCTCACATTAAAACACCATAACTTCCTGGACTTGTATCTGTGTGCCCCAAGGTCTGCCACACCCACCCCCCCCCCCACCCCCACCCCCTTTCTCTTATATCTTCTTGTTAATCTTGTTAATTTGTTACAATCCTACATAAGTTCAAACAGGAAGTAAAACTGAAATTACTAAATAATCATTTCAGGCAGTTCAGAATTGGTTGTTTCTTTTGTGAGACCTTTTACATTCACAGACAGCTATATTAGTCGTTATGTGAAAGGCAAAAAGCAAGAAGCACTTTAATGTTGACCTTTTCAATGACTTTTGAACACCTAAATGCATGCTGGGCATTTCATTAAAGACATTATATTCTCCTGTCTCTTTGCTAACATTCTCCTGCTGACTTTGCGTGTTGATTAAGTGAGCTGCTGTGGTTGGTTTGAGCCCTTCAGCGCTGCTGTCTTCTCTGATGCACCTGTGATGGAGAATGATTGATTTCCGCTGGTTTGACCACTGCTGTACTTCTTAAAAGAAACAGCAGATGCAATGACGTCCTGAATGATATGAGCTAGTCATTAGCCACTGGGATAAAGATACTGTGGACAATTAAAGCTGCAGTCAGCATTTAAACAACAACTTCTACAAATCAAATCTGTACAACAGCTTTACAGATTTTTGCATGTATTGAATGCATTCCAATATTTTTTCCTCAAACTGACACTGAACTTGACAACATAATGCAAATCATTTTAAAGATGGACTACACCGAAACTTCATCCATTTGATCTCACAGGGCATCTTCTCACAGAGTATATTGGCAGGAAGTGGTTACAACAATGTCTTGATAAACAGGACATCCAGAATGGCCTATAATGAGAAAAGGGTCCACAGTGAGTGAAGATCAGAGCTTGGAGGGCTTGGTTATCTGTTAGATGTCTTTTAAAATGTTTCAGACTAGCCTAAGCTATGTGTCATTGTTTTCTCTTGGTTTTAGTTAGGTTGATGTTCTGTTTTGTTTGCTTTTTCTTTTATTAGGTCAGTTTAATTATGTTGAAAGTCTCACATGAAGTTATGTTGCTTTTTTCCCAATCATAAATATATAATTTGGTTAAAATTTTAACTCTTGTTCCTGATGTGCATTTATAAATAGGTTGGACGAAGAGATATAATTACATCCTCCCAAAGTAAACAGCGGGTGAGATGTATGATTTTACACGCCTGTACCCTGGGTATCAGCATGTGTGAAGGTTCATTTTATTTCCTTCACGTCAAATGTGTTCATACAGATGGATCATATCACACTTTACTATGGGAATCACTACAATGATTGACAGGAAGCAGGGACGTGCACAGGAATATTGAGGGGCAGTTGCTCTGACCTGAAAAAAGGGCTACCCCCCCCCCCCCAACCCCCCCCCCCCCCCCCCCCCCAAATAAAAAAAAAACTCACGGGCTATATCAGTGGTTATCAACCGCTCCTGCAGGGACCCCCTGACAGGACATGTTTTTGTTTTAACCCTGAAAAGACACAACTGATTCAATTAATTAAAGGCTCAAAGGCTTAATGTGTAGCTGACTAATTGAATCAGGTGTGCCATTTCAGGGTTAAAACAAAAACATGTCCTGTCAATGGGTCCCTGCAGGAGAGGTTGAGAAACACTGGGCTATATGAAGGACTGAGAATAACAGGGTCTTTATTACTCACACTCCAGTAATATTTCTGTGAATTGAATTAATCTTGCACTTGTTCATAGTTTTTGTATTATGTCAGAATATATTCAGTTGAATTTTGCCCATACAAATTGCCTTATCTGACCGTGTTTCTGTCCAAACTCAATGCCTCATATTATGGTATTATTATTATTTATAAAGATTGCAAAATGTCATAGATGACAGGTTTTTGATATACAACTGTGTAAACAGTATACAAAATGCATTAACAATATTGTTAAATGTCACCAAAATACACATGAGAAAAAGAGTTCCTCATATTATTGTTTATTGTTTTTTAATTATTATTATTATTATTATTTATTTTTATTTTATTTTTTTAAATTGAAAAGAAATAATCTGGATTGAATTGACAGATGGGAAAAACTCGCTTTTAATAAAAGAATAAAAAAAACGCTTTGATTTCGGGAAAAAATACAATCCTTTTTTAACCCTTTGGCTTCCCGTACATTCAGTTGTGCTTCTTGCTCGTATTCAGTTCTGATGGTACGTATGGTAACTGGGCAACTACGCATGATTTGTAGTATGATTGCGTAAAGGGAACAGGAATTCCGGTAGGGAACATAATCGATTACTACACCGGTCGCGTGCAGCGCTGCAGCCACGTAAACAGAGTTTGCCCTTCCCCTACTGGCTTAGGTGCCCGAATGGAAGTGAATGACGCTTTGCGATTTTTTTTATCTAGGCCTACGTGAAATTCTGCATCCATTGTACGATTTATTTATTTATTTTCCCCCTCGGAAGGGCAACTGAGTCGAGAAGGGCATATGGGCAGTTGCCCGGGCAACCTGAGCAACCCACCTTTGCACGTCCCTGACAGGAAGTCAAATTAGAGTGACTAAACAGAAAAAAAAAAGTAAAAGTAAAAGTAAAATGTAAAATTTAAAAGCTGTATGACAAATATAATTTAAACCAGCATTTAAAAGTTCAGAGTCAGAAAGTTTTGGTAATGTTTTTAAAAGAAGTCTTTTATGCAGCTGTAAACTGTAAAATTGTGAAATATAGTTTTCTATTTAAATATTTATTTAAAAATTTAATTTATTCCTTTGATCAAAGCTGAATTTTCAGCATGATTACTCCAGTCTTCAGTGTCACATGATCCTTCAGAAAGCATTCTAATACGATGATTTGCTGCTCAAAAAATAATTTCTTATTATTATCAGTGTTGAAAAGAGTTGAGCTAAATATTTTTGTGGAAACAGTGATTTCTTTGTATATTCCCTAATAAATAGAAAGTTCAAAAGAACAACATTTATTTGCAATAAATGCATCCTTGCTGAATAACAGTTTTCATTTCTTCTTATATATATATACTTGAATATACTATTATATATATATCATGTATATATTAGATATATCATATATCATATATATATATATATATATATATATATATATATATATATATATATATATATATATATATATATATATATATATTAGATATTATCATGACACATTTTAAATTGTGAATTGTTTATATATATATATATATATATATATATATATATATATATATATATATATATATATATATATATATATCAACAATACACAATTTAAAATGTGTCATGATATGATAATCTAGTAGTACCAAGGTATACAGTATGTGAGTCTGCACCGTGTTGCTACAATCTGATACCGACTGTGGCTTTAAACATCTTAGTATTCTCAGGTGGAGAGAATCAAAACAGGATTGGTGATGGTTTTTATTGGCAAGAACACCTCTGCCTATATTGGGCTCATAATAGGCTAAAGTGAAAAATAAAATAAAAAATAGGGCACACACAAAATGAAATACCCTTTAAGACAAAGCTAAAAGAGGGAAAAAGGCACACTCACTTCTCACTTCCACTCAACTGAGGGTTTTTAAAGGCCTTTATTAACTGACCTCCCCACATCAATTAGCATATTAGTGGGTTGCGCATAAATAAAAAAGGTGAACACATCGAAAGGCTTAATTCAAAAAACAGTATGTGACAAAAGAAGTATGTCTGAATTCACAGTACTCATAAAAGAGTATGGCAAAAAGTACCAGGATGACCTATACTTCCGTGTACATACAATGTACACCTTACTATGAGGCCATGGGAGAGGATTTATGAATGGCAGTGAAGCAACACAACTGATGCTGGTAGATCACATGACAATGACAACATGGCGAATGTAGTACATCTGGATTACATTCATACACACATTGAACATACTTTTTTAGCGGTCACAAAGTACTTACTTATTCAGAAGAGTGTGCTATTTTCGGACACAGCCAAAGGTTACTAATACTAATACTAATACTTAACTCCACTTTAAGACCGATGGTGAATTCAGGACTGCATACTAGCATACTACTCATTTCTGTCATAGAAAGTTATTGTAAAAGTAGTAAGAGTAGTATACACGTATGCAGTTCCAGCATTACACTTGCAAACTTCCCTGAGCACTTCCCCTCGGGAGAACCCCCACTGATATTTTGAAGTGTGTTCAACTTTGTCAAGTGAGCAAGGGAATTTTATTTGGACGGACCCTCGATCCCTCGATTTTGACCAAGGAAGCGAGTCTACTCAATCGCTGCGTCCGAATACGTCTACTGTACTTCCATACTATTTAGTACTGTATGTGAAAAACAGTATGTGATCAGAGTAGTGTCCAAATTCAGTATTCCTAAAAGAGTAGGTGAAAAGATTACCCAAATGATGCAATACTTCTGGCGAGAGTCTGAAGTGCACATTCGATTGATAATTTACTGTCCCATGAGGCCACAGGAGAGGATTTATGAATCGCAGTGAATATATGAATATTTTATTCAAGTTAAAATATTATTTAACATCACAGAACCAACCTATGTACATCAATTTATACCAACAAACTAATTTGTATGGATTAAATCAGGTAGAAATAGCTCTTGCAGGTTACCTCTTTTTACCATATAAATAAATTTGACTTGAAATTTAATTTTAAATTGCTGATTTTCAATGCAATTCTTTTGAAAACCACTCACTCTACAGTACAAGAGCATTAAGCTTCTCCTCTCCTAAGCCTCATATCATAGTATGATTATTATACCTTTCAATGTTTTTTAAATCCTTGGGCAACAGCATCTTGAAATCATCAATGCAGCACCACACAGCGGTTTAACTTTTGATTTCTGACAGCACCAGAGCAGGAGACTCAGAGAAAAAGATGATGATCTCATCTTCAAGTCAAGAACCTTCATAAAGCCGTATGCACCTGCTCTTCCACTGTCTCCTAGCAACCAGAGAGAGAGAGAGAGAGAGAGAGAGAGAGAGAGAGATTGATTCTTGAGCCGCTTTACGGGCATTGGGTGTCTGATCATGGCAGTTAAATGGTGGCTAATTGAATTGTGTTTTTTAGCTGAGCACTTTCAAGGGCGACGGCACATTTGCGCTCGCGTCTCAGCTTGAGCGTTCCCAAAAACATCCTCACAAGCATTTAAGCCAAAACCGTTTAATTCAATTCAGCTCCATTCTGAGAGGCCTTATTGACATGACAAATGATCATGTGTCACTATTGTACTCACAGACTTTCATTCAACAGAATGATGTAGCTGATTAGAGTTACAAAGTATTCATAATATTTATGAATATAAAGTGACCAAGCTAAAGAAATAAAACACACATAAATAAAACAGAACATTCCAGTAAACTGTTTTAGACATTCATGTTCTTAAAGGGGACATATTATGCCCCTTTTTAGAAGATGTAATATAAGTCTCAGGTCTCCCCAGAATGTGTCTGTGAAGTTTCAGCTGAAAATACCACACAGATAATTTATTATACCATGTTGTAAATGAGTGGAAAGAAAAACATGCTGTTTTTGTGCATGTGTCTTTAAATGCAAATTGACTGCTACTCCCCAGCGCCACGCTTTCCAGAAGAGGGCGGAGCCTGTACAGCTCGTGAATCCATATACTGCTAAAAAATATAAATTTTTGGTTTTGATTATCATCTTTACCATTGCTGTTCTTCATCATCATGAAAGTTTATTAATCACATGCGTTTTAAAGCTATATCAGTCTAAACTGTTATGGTTTTCTGAGCGCACACACCCGAAGAACACGCACAGAAAGCTAGCTGTCAGACGGAGCGTCCTCTGAGTGTTAAACTAAGTTCTCTTTCACATCTTAATGCACTTAAACTGCACTTAGTCTTTAAATTAACATAAAATATAAATGTTTAACACACATTCATTTGAGCACAATTCAAGTGCATGTTCTTATAAAAACCATTTCAATTATTCATAAAATAAATAAATAACATTAAAATAATTTGTTTCTCTGCAGATGTAATCAAGGCCATGTGGGTATGAAAAATAATATTATTATTTAATAATATTAATAATATTAACTAACAATATCACAACCTAACATAACGTTTTAACTTAATCAAATGCGATTATGCAAATTCCCATCCTACATCATTTCTCAATGAATATTCTGTTTCATTCAGAAATACGTTACAATACAGAAGATAAAAAGCGTTTTGAATGATGTTTCATGTTTATATTGTGTAAAAGGTTGCTGTAAGGTCGATTGTACGTGTCTCTTCACCCTGTATAATTGTTTCCGTCTGCTTATAAATTATTCACAGAACTACAGGGGGAAACTTCTCCCTTGAAGGGCATTGCGTGGAAAAATAAATCCAACATAGGAAAAGGAAGTGCATTTGTCCTTAATCCCCAATGTAAAAGTCCACAGAGATGTTTGTGTCAACACAAAACTTCAATTATTTGGACAACATTAGTCTCACTACTCTTTTATTCTCACTACACATTAGTCTCAGTACACACTACACTACACTACACTACACTACACTCACTAGATACACTACACTACACTGAAGGCATGACTGTTTGCCTATGCATGTTGGTTGTTGCCTTTGTGTTGCTATGAGGTTCCTAAAGAGTGTGTAAACATAGGTCATTTCCGAGTTCTTTTATAGCAAAGGATTGATGTTGCCCTCTGAATGAACTTCCTTCCTCTAGAATTTCCACCTGTGATATGATGTACTCTCTGATATGAACACATTTACATTAATTTTCTCTCTCGCTCAGTGTCTGTGCTATGGGGCAGAAACACTAAAGTAAAATGCTATTAGATATTAAATATCATTAAGCGCGCACACACACACACAGATGTTCCCACATGAGGTGATTTAGATCTCACTAAGTATTGCTTTTAGTGTCACAACATTAATCACTGTAGAGCAACACACACATTATCCCATGACGCTTACTGTAGCCATACTAATACGGCATATTCAGCATCAACTAATATTCATTTCTGAAATCTGCTCTCACAAATATTTTTTTTTTAAATAACGGAAATGGAACAATATATTTCACAGATGTACACTTTTCTCCTTGTAACCTCACGCGCGCGCGCGTGCACACACACACACACACACAGTGTTGGGGAGTAACGGAATACATGTACGGGCGTTACGTATTCAGAATACAAATTATGAGTAACTGTATTCCGTTACAGTTACAATTGAAATAGTTGGTATTTAGAGTACAGTTACATTGTTGAAATCAATGGATTACATGACGATACTTTTCTGTTTCGTGAGTTTATTCACTCTCTAAATAAATTAAGGCAACTCCATGCATTTCCCAGAAGCCCCAATATGAAAACGAAAAAATGCGCGGTTTGCGTGATCAGTCACAATGGAGTCGGAAGAGGAGAAGTGGGAGCTAGATGGAGAGATGGAGCCGGAACAACAGAGCCAGGGCAAGAATGCGTTTCTATCTTGGAAATTCAAACAGCATTTCACATTAAAGAAAGAGAAGGGAGAACAAATATAACTGTGCAGTGCAACCTCTGCTTGCAAGCAACCATCCTCCTTTCAGCATCCAAAGACTCCACCCTCCAACCATCTTAAATTTTTTTTTTTTTTTTTTAATTGGGGTAGTCGTCTGCTGTAGTTTTACTGGTCACCTTGCTATTTTATAGTTGTATCAGGTAGGCTACTAGCTACAGGGCTGTAACGATATGCGATATGAAACCGAAATCGCGACACTCAGATCCACGAACCTGTGTCGCGTGCGAGAAGGCAGAATCGCGACACACCCCTTCCAACTCCCGGAGTTATCCTTCCCGTCCAGATCTAGTGCTACCACATCTTTAAATTACTATTAGTATTATTTAAGGTTAAGATTATAAAATACGTAGACATACACCACAAAACTAGTTGCGGAATAATTATTTAAAATTTAGCAATTGCGTTATGGATGTGACATTTGTAGTCAGAAATATACATTCTCAGAAAATGCATTTAATACCAATATATCGAAACGTCTGTTTGTAATATCCATACTCCCTTAATAAAGGAGTCCAGACATTAGAAAAATATCTGTCTACACATGCGTTTTATATTTAATATGAGGGAAATAAACATGCGTGACACAAAAAATATTTAACTTTTAAGCCAAATATTTTTTAGTAGCCTACTTCTGTGAATTAGGCTACACGGCGCAAACCAAAAGTAATACCCACCGGATGAAGAAGGGTTGGCTCTCCACAGAACATAAAATATTCATTTTATTTTATTTTTCTTGTTGGCATTTATGAGGAAAAAACAATGTTACGAACGTGACCACTCTGAAAGCGGCACTAAAAGACTGCTTTAAAACTTTCACAGAGACATCAAACAGATGCTCAAAGCCTTTCTTTAAAGTGAATTTCGATTTGTATTAATTGTATCTTAATTTTAATCAATGTTTCATCAACCAATTGCCTGGAATTAATAAATAAGTAGTAAATATAGCAGACAATAGATATCATGGCACGGAGGCGCTGGTGCGTGAACTGGGGCTCGTCTCATAAATGAACCGAAACTTAGCGTATAAGGTAGGCTAGCCTACTTGCCTCACAGACATGTTTACTTTTAAACAGAACAATTTAACAAAACAGAAAACAGACTGTTCTCTGTTTATGTAATCCGTATGAAATGTGCATTTCTCTCCGGCGCGTTTACTAGGGTGCTGCGAAAACGACTCGGTTACTAACGTAACCTCGGTTCCCTGAGAGGAGGGAACGAGTATTGCGTAAGTAGCTTACGCTATGGGAAAACTCCTTTTCTCGAGAATATTGAAGTCTTTATGTAAAACGCATTGCAGCTGCACAGCAATGAACGAAGGAGCTCGGTCATTGGCTGTGCTGCGGCAACTTGCTCGAACCAATGACGGGGCGACTCTGAATGCGCGACTAATGAGCGCGCTTCGCACCCGCGCCCGTCAGAGCCCGCCAAGATGGGCGTGGCCAAGAGCTATATACTGGGCGCCCCGTCATGAGAGTTCTTTAGGTTAAAACGACTGAAGCGAACTAACCAAGCACAAGCACGGCAGCTTACGCAATACTCGTTCCCTCCTCTCAGGGAACTGAGGTTACGTTAGTAACCGAGTCGTTCCTTTTCGAGAGGTCTCTCCTATTGCGTAAGTAGCTTACGCTATGGGAACACCATGCAAAACGCCGTGCGTGCTGAACTTCGCCTTATGATAGCCAGAGGCAGGTGCCTGAGCTGAAAAGCAAAGTTATCATCCAACTACCCGGCAGAGGCGAGCTTTATATGTGGGAAAAAATACAGAGCGGCTAGAAGGCGCTAAGTGTGACACAAGCACATACATAATCTAGATACGAACTCGTAGTTCAACTAGCATCATGCTGATAGTACATTGGAATGCAATGTCGGGACCTGTAGGTTGTAGAACCTGATAAATGTGGACGGTGAGGCCCAGCCTGCCGCCGCACAAATATCCTCGATCTGTATCCCGCTCGACCATGCCCAGGAAGAAGCCACACTCATGGTGGAGTGTGCTTTGACTCCCCAGGGGCATTGAAGTCCCTTAGCTTCATAAGCCAGCGCTATAGCTTCAACTATCCAGTTAGAGATACTCTGCTTTGAAACGGCGGAACCTTTCGTACGGCCACCAAAGCATACAAACAGTTGTTCTGTCTGTCTGAATAGGGCAGAACGCTCCAAATACACTCTGAGAGCCCTAACGGGGCAGAGTAGATTAGCGTCGTGTTCGTCTGCTGGAGACGATAGCGCAGTTAGGGAGATAACCTGTGCTCTGAAGGTAGTGGTGAGCACTTTAGGATTATACCCATGTTTCGGTCTAAGGACGACCCTGCAGTCGTTAGGTCCGAATTCTAGGCAGGCAGCGCTTGTCGAAAGCGCGTGCAGGTCGCCCACTCTCTTGACCGAGGCGAGTGCCAGCAAGAGCGCAGTCTTGAGCGAGAGCTGTTTAAGGTGCACGGTTCGGAGTGGTTCGAACGGGGGGGGCCTTTAAGAGCGTCTAGGACAGTAGCTAGGTCCCAAATCGGCACTGAGGGGGGGCGTGAAGGGTTCATCCTCCTAGCGCCCCTTAGGAAACGAATAATTAGGTTGTTTCTTCCCAATGGACGTTCCATTACAGGGTCGTGTGACGCTGTGATGGCCGCCACATATACTTTGAGCGTAGAGGGGGTGCGGCCCGCCTCCAGAAGCCCTTGTAGAAAAGCGAGTACGTTCGTAATCTCGCATGTTTCAGGGTTCAGGCCCTTGGCATTACACCAGTCACTGAACACTTTCCATTTCTGGGCATATAAGCGTCTCGTGGAGGGCGCCCGCGCCTCAGGGATGGTATTTAGTGCTCCGCTCGTGAGGTTCCTGGGAACCCGTTGAGGGGCCATGCATGAAGGGCCCACAGATCGGGGCGGGGATGAAATATCATCCCGCTGGCCTGACTGAGGAGGTCTGGCCTCAGTGGAATCGGCCGTGGTGTAGATTGCATTTGCATCCTGCTGGAAACCATGTTTGGTTCTTCCAGAGTGGGGCTATCAGCAGCACTGCGTTTTTCTCCTCTCTGACCCGACTGATGACCTGTGGCAGCATCGCGATCGGGGGAAAGGCATATAAGGGGCGGCTCGGCCAGCTCTGGGCGAGCGCGTCCGTGCTTTTCGTGAAGAAAAGAGAGCAGTGCGCGTTCTCCTTGGAGGCGAAGAGGTCGATCTCCACTTTGCCAAAGGTTTTCCATAACCACTGAATCGTCAGCGGGTTGAGAGCCCATTCTCCTGGGAGAATCTTGTCTCTGGATAGCATGTCTGCCCCCTGGTTCAGGGCGCCTGGCACATGCGCTGCTCTCAGCGAGCGCAAGTTGTGCTGGGACCATAAAATGAGTCCCCTGGCCATTGAATGCATGGAGCTCGACCTGAGTCCACCCTGGCGATTTATGTACGACACTACCGTCATGTTGTCCGTTCGGACCAGGACGTGTTCGTTTTTTAGATGTGGGAGCAGGGCTCTGAGAGCCAAAGCGACCGCTTTCATTTCCAGACAGTTTATGTGTAGGCGCTTCTCCGGGTTTGACCAAAAGCCGGAGACAGGCCTGCCCTCGTAAAGGGCCCCCCAACCTATTTTGGAGGAATCTGTCATTATCATCTTTCTCCTTGTGTTCACACCCAGACTCACGCCTGACTGGTACCAGTCGGCGGCTTTCCAGTGCGTCAGGGCTTTTATACAGCTGTGGTTCGCTCTGATTAAAAAGTGGCCCGAACGCCACGCGTGAGTAGGGACGCGGCTCTTGAGCCAGCGTTGGAGAGGGCGCATATGCAACAATCCTAGCTGGAGTACGGCCGATGCTGTGGCCATGAGACGGAGCATCCTCTGAAACCGCTTGACGGGGGCGCGCGGGCCCGCCCTGAATGATGTTTCAAGGCGCCGGATGGTGAGCGCGCGCTCTGATGAGAGACGCGCTGTCATTTGCATCGAGTCTAGAACTATTCCCAGGAAAGAAATCCTCTGGCTGGGAGATAGAATGCTTTTTGCTAAATTGATTCTTAGACCCAGGCATTCTAAATGGCTGATAATCCAAGATCTGTGTGTTATTAACTGACTTTCTGATTGAGCTAGAACCAGCCAATCGTCGACATAATTCAGTATTCGCACTCCCCTTCGCCTTAGGGGGGAAAGTGCTGCATCCATACATTTCGTGAATGTACGGGGAGCCAGGGACAGGCCGAACGGAAGTACTGTGTACTGGTATGACTGTCCCTCGAAAGCGAATCTCAGAAACGGCCTGTGATGAGGCGCTATTGGAATGTGAAAGTAGGCATCTTTCAGATCCACTGAGAGAAACCAATCTCCTGGGCGTACTTGCGCGAGGATATGCTTGGTTGTTAACATTCTGAACGAGCGAATCATTAGTGCTTTGTTCAGGTGTCTGAGATCTAGGATGGGGCGGAGACCGCCATCCTTTTTCGGGATGAGAAAATAGCGGCTGTAAAAACCTGCCTCGCTCAGAGAGGGGGAAACAGTTTCCACAGCGCCCTTTTCTATTAGTTTGCGTACCTCGGTGCGTAGAACATGTGAACACTCCTTTCTCACTTTCGTCTCGACCACAGTCGTAAAACGTGGTGGTCTGCGAGCGAACTGGAGCGAGTATCCGTGCTTTACTATATTCAATACCCATTTCGGCATATCTGGAATGTTTTCCATGCCGCTGCGTGTACAGATATGGGCTGAATACAGGCTAGGGGCGGGCCGCTGTGACGTAGGGACCCGGCCAGCGAATCGCCTGAGCTCGTAGCTCTCAGAGGCGCGGGCGCGCGCTGAGCAGCTGAGTGAATGGGCGCGTGTGTGATTACAACAGCGCGTGCTGTGTCTGTAAAACTCGCAGCCTGAGCTGGGGTTGTGTTTGACACTGTAAGGACAGTGTTTATAAGTGGGGGTGCATAAACAGTGGTAGGCACACTTTTATAATGTTTCCCGCTTTTACTGGGGATGAATTTATAACTGTGTGAACAGTGCTTGTGTGTAGTGGTCCGTACATGACCGTAGGCACGTAGGCAGGGCTTCGAGGGGTGGGAAGCTTTGGCTTTCCATCCGGTGGTGGAGGGCGGGCAGAGATGATTGGCCACGGCCTCCTCGAGGGGCGGCGTTCCCTCGTAGCCTCTTTCCTTCGCGCCGTCCACAGAGGAGAGCGAAGAAGAAAAAGAAGGCTTTAGGCGCGCAGAGTGGGGGGCTTTCCACGACTTGGTGAGTTCGTCGTGAACTTCCGGGAAGAAGGGAGAAGGCCTTTGCCGAGGGGCCTGCTGGCGCCCCTGCAGAAACCACTCATCCAGTCGGCTCCGGGTTGGTTCTTCGGGAGAAGACCAATCGAGCCCGAGGTCTTCCACGGCCTTAGAGAGGACACGGATAATCTCGGTATCCATGGTGGAGCCCCCGCTCGTGCTAGCTAGCGTCGACGGGGCGGGGTCGAGAGTGGAGCCCGGCCAGTCGTCCGATGCAGCGTCGATGGACAAGCTGTCATCCATTCCCCCGTCGTCCTCGCTCTGCTAGAGGGGTGTGGGTCCGGCTGGGTGACCTGAACCGGCGGTGGGGAAGGCAAGAGCGGCAGTGAAGCACGCGGAGACTGGCTCGGCGTGACGTCACTGAGCTCAGGTTCAGGAAGCCTCTGTGAGCGGCGCTTTTTCTTAGTGCGCGGCTCAAACAGAGGGGTGGCGGCGATGGGCTCGCTCACGGCGAAAGCGGCGAGGCGAGCCCGTAGTGTGGAGAGACCCAGGTCATCACATTCCGGGCATCCGCCCTTGGTCAAAGCAGCTTCTGCGTGGTCCCGGCCCAGGCAGCGAGCGCAGATGATGTGACGATCCCCGTCCGGGAGAAGGTCTCTGCACGACGCGCAGGAAGGCATTTGAAACAACGCCTCAGAAAATTGCTCTTTTACAAGTGTCGCGGGGCGAACAGATGTAAATTACCTGCGTGTGTAGCACGCCGGATGGCTCAGTAGGATGCCGTTCGAAGGCGGCTGAAGGTGCCGACGTCCTCGTAGCAATCCCGCTGGTATGCGCTCATTGGTCGCCCATTCAGAGTCGCCACCTTTACATGTTACATGAACGCGTCACCACCTCATCACCGCACCGGTGACCGCAACATACACTTATAGTCTTTGTTCTTCTATAGCCAATTATAATATATTGCACTTTCAGGGGAAGCAGGATTTGATGGGCGCATTCCTCCACTTTTAAAATGCAATTCAATGTGGAAGTAATCCAAGTATTCAGAATATTCAGGCATGTATTCTGTATTCTGTAACGAAATACGTTTTGAAAGTATCCTTCCCAACACTGCACACACACACACACAAACAAACACAAACACAGCTGTTCAAGTCAGCATGAAGCGGAAGTTGCGGTAATCTTCTCTTCCCTATCCGAGTGCTTCTTGAACAAGAATTTTGTAGTGTGGGACTTGACTTTGTACATTGGGAATTGATAGGATGGTTGTTACTTTTGGTAAAGTTATTGCTATTGGTGGATCTCATGTGATTGACAGGTTGCCCTGCCCCCTCACGCCAGTAAACATGTCATCAGAGAAGAGAAGAGAAGAGAAGAGAAGAGAAGAGAAGAGAAGAGAAGAGAAGAGAAGAGAAGAGAAGAGAAGAGAAGAAAGAGAAGAGAAGAGAAATCGCTGCAAGAGGGAGGGGAATATTTTATTTTATTTTCAAGATTACGAGGGAACATGAATTAGCTATAAAAAATAATGTGCGAAGATAAATAATTTATAATAAATATCCTACTGCAATATTCCACACACACACACACACACACACACACACACACACACACACACACACACACACACACACAAAGAATGGTCAAATTACACACAGACCCACAGGTCCAACATCTTTTGGGATTTAATCCTTCAGGAGTTTGATTTTATCCATCTCAGAAACTCCCACATTCACATTAACACTGAATTATTTTAACCTAGAGGAGGAGGAGCAAACTGCTCATTAAATTATTATTAGCATAAGAACATTACTATCATCACATGTGAGCGCCTGACAATGCCTTTATTGCTTTGAGATGCTCACTTGTCTTTCCTGCTTTTGTCACTGATTAAATTTCCCTCCCTCCCGCCAGGGAGTCTGCGTGTGGATAAGACCATAAAACCATATATTGATTCCCCGTAATGTGGAAATTTATATGGAACCGTGGATTTAATGTGAAATATAATCAGTGAAACAAAAGTGTCTTGTTCTATCTTGCAGCTGAAAGGGGATTTTAATGTGTAGGCTAAATGATTCCCTATTCAAAGCCATATAAGTCAAGGATAGGAGAACAGTGCCTCCTGTTGGCCAATCAGTTTTACTCAACATGCAGGTTCAGATTTGCATACTATTACTCTACTATCTAACTATTTCTGCAGTATATTGTATGTATGCCGTGCATAGTACGTGAATTTTCTTTAAAATGTGCAATGCACTTGACTTCAAGTGATCCATTCCCAGTGTGATAAATGAACAGGGAAATAATATTAGCTTAGGTTTGAAATGCGAGATACATGTATTTAGCATGTACAATGTCATTCAAATGTTTGTTTTTGAAAAGTCCTAGTCTCTTCTGCTCATCAAGGCTGCATTTGTTTGATTTAAAAAACATTAAAAACAGTTATATTGTGAAATATCATTACAATTTAAAATAACAGTTTTCTTTTTGAATACATTTTAAAATGTAATTTATTTCTTTAAGGCACTGCTGAATTTTCAGCATCATTCCTCCAGTCTTCAGTGTCACATGATCCTTCAGAAATCATTCTAATGATTCTAATGAAAACATTTCTTATTATTATCATTGTTGAAAACAGTTGATCTGCTTAATATTGCTTAATGTAAATTTCTTTTAGGATTCTTTGATAAATAGAAAGTTTAAAAGAACAGCATTTATTTGAGATGTCTTTACTGTCACTTTTAATCAATTTAATGCGTCCTATAGCTGCATAAAAGTATTAATTTGTTCTAGAAAATCTTACTGACCCCAAATAGCTACTGTGTACGGCCTTCTAAAATAGCACTACAGCAGGAATTACTTTTAATAAAATACATTTTAAGTAAAATATTTTACAGTTTGTCATTATATTTAAATAATAAAAATAGAGAACAAAACAGATCTTTACAAAATATCAACATTGCATTGGAGTCATCTATACCAGCTTCTCAAACACTCACAGCACAAACAGCAATGCTTCTGAGAACATCAGTGAGTGATGACTTAAACCAATCATTGAATTGTTTCTCTTTCTTTTGATTGGTTCATTGAAACAAAATTGACTGAAATGAATCATATTTCTCAGCACTAACCAAGTGTTCTTCACTGATGTGCAACACACACTGAAAATAATGGCTGAATCTTTTTTGCATCACATGATATCTAAAATCCCTCCAGCAGAAACTCTCAGTGTAATGACCGGATGTCTGTCCTCAGCGATACGCTCACTAAGCTCTGTCCTGCTGCGACGCTCACACTGACCATCCTTTCCCTCACTTCCCTGCTGTGTGTGTGCGTGAGGTTTATTCTGTGATTTGAGGCAGAACAACAAGAAAACGTTATTGAATGGTTCTTTTGATACCAAAAAAAAAAAAAAATCAATACAGCTACTGTCCTTCATCAAGATGTGGGGCATTGCACAGTGGCTGCAAATTTCTCTAAAAAAAAGTTATTGCTTTGATAGAGACTGAAAATTGTAATACGAATAATATAATAATGCTTTAAATATTCTTTTAAAAAATTGCCTTTGCCACACAAAAGTCCTCATTACAACCAATCAGGAATGTTTTCACAAATCTATTTCAAATTATTTTCTCATATTTTTATATGGATATTAATATTTAATTTCACTGCAGCACCCATATTTTAAATGCTTGATGTGCTTCTTTTAATAAATCCAAACTAACAAGTAACCTTTATTAATCCACTCGTTGACGATCACACGTTGACCTGATTGGTTACAAGGTAGTTTGTGACGTCAGAAACACCAGCGATTTTAAACCGCGTTTTAGAGACTGTCTTTGAATACAAAACAGTTTTAAGGAGAAAATACTCAGCAATTGTGTTGACTTATGAGCTTGCTCATGGTTTGTCTTAAAGCATATTTAAAAACACCACATAGACAAACAATATTAACCCCTTAACTGTCACCCCCCCTTTTTTCGCATAGACATAAAAATCATTATCCAAACTTAAATGGTTGTAATTCAAGAATGCTTTGGAATATAGACCTATGGTTGGTCTTGTTTTTTTCCAGACATTTTCCAGATTATTGTAGAAGTGTAGAAATGATTAAAAATGAAACAGAAAAAAAGTTATATAAGTTTAAGTTTATGAAATTATTTAATGTAAAAATATAATTATTCATATTTTATATAAAATATATATATTACAAAACATATTTTACTCTAAAACTACAAGAAAATTAAAGCCAAAAATCTGAACAAGTTGTGTTCCAAATTTTAGGTTGATATCTCAAAAAATGACCTTTCAGCAAGATTTTATTCGGGCGCAGTACCCAACTTTTTCACTAGGTGAACACCAGACTCCATTACTGCCCATATAAGGGCGCCTCCATTTTCATATATGGTTTGAGTGATCTGAACCATGTATTTGCATAATTTTCATACAATTTATGAAGTAGACATCCTATTCAGAAGTAGTATGGGTGGTTTGGCAGTATTTGATTTGAATTCAACCTCTAATAAATGCATAAAAAGAGCACATATGTGCGTTATAGCTCGCAGCCGCATCACAAATCAAGAATCCATAATATTTTTCTTTATATTTAAAACATTTTCAGACCTTTTTTTCTCATAAAATGGAATTGGTGTTATCTTTTGACCTCTTGGCATGAAAACAAACTGAGGTTTCTACCAATCTTTCATAATTTTTAATGTTTATTGCTATTTCAAAATAAAAGCCTAAACACGCCTAATGAATATGAAATATTCTTGTTGCAAATTGATAAATTACTGCTCCTCTGTAATTTATTTTAGAAAACAGCCACCATATATGAAAACTAGAGATTTTAAGCTTTCAAATGATATATAGTTTGTCAATATTACTTTAGGTTTTTACTAAGATATTATTGTTTTAAATATATAGTGACAAACGTCCCACCTGTGGGACGGTGACACTTAAAACGCCTGATTCTGATTGGCTGTCAATGTTTTTATTGTTCATCAGCTACAAAAAAAATCGGTTACACTTTATTTCAATAGTCATTTTAGACATTCTATTAACTATAAGTAACTTTTCAACTACATGTCAACTAACTGTCATTAGAGTATTAGTAGGCTGTAGTAAACTGTCAGTAGACTGTTAGGTTAGGGTTAGGTGTTAGGGTTCGGGTTAGGAGAACAAGTTGACTTGTAGTTGCTAAGTTACTTATAGTCAGTATAATGTCTGTTGGGGGACCAACAAAATAAAGTGTTATCAGATATTAAGCAGACACTCTACTAATACTATAATGACAGTTAGTTGACATGTAGCTGCAAAGTTACTTATAGTTAGTTGAATGTCTAAAGTGGACTATCGAAATAAAGTGTTAACAAAAAATCACTCTGAAAGTGATTCCAACTATCTTTGATTACTTGTGGGATCATAAGATTTTTTATTTATTTATTTATTTTACTTTGGGAGTAAGCCTATAACTACAGCCTTCGAAATATAACTTAGGCCTATTTTACACAAAAATAAAAGTTCCAAACTCCAAAGGTTGTTGTTGTTGTTGTTTTGCAGTGATGCCATAAAATAACATTTTTTTCACCTAAAGAACCTTTCAGTGAACAGTTCTTCTTTTACATTTTAATAATCTAAAGAACCTTTTTCTACTATAATAAACTTTTCTGCAATGGAAATTTTGCATGGATGTTTAAAATTTCTTCATGGAACCAGATGCCAATAAAGAATCTCTATCTATACTGTGTTAAAATAGACATTCCCGTATTGTAGGTGTGCATATTCAGGGGAGGACAAAGTCTGTTCAAGGGGACAAAGTAAAAGTTTTGTGTGTGTGTTTTGAAGTTAGTCTGAATAAAACAAACTTTGTGGGGCAAAGACAAACATTATTACAAAGTTGGCTTTGATTAAGTGTGTGTGTGTGTGTGTGTGTGTGTGTGTGTGTGTGTGTGTGTGTGTGTGTGTGTGTGTGTGTGTGTGTGTGTGTGTGTGTGTGTGTGTGTGTGTGTGTGTGTGTGTGTGTGTGTGTGTGTGTGTGTGTGTGTGTGTGTGTGTGTGTGTGTGTGTTTGCCCTACTGCAGGGTCAAACACACCACAGATTAATTTATTCAAAAGGCATATTAACAAAATCTCTGCTGAGTTAAAGGTGCCCTTGTAACCAGGTTTACAGGGACGTTCTGCCAGCAATAAATCACTCCAGAAACATCCATAATCTAAAAGACAATTATCAGCAAGATAAATCTGCCGCCATTGAAAACTTTGGCTTATATTTCATCAGAGGAAATTGGCAGCTCAAACCACAGGGAAACAAACTTGTTTAGCGGTAGGCTACATATCTGATTTCGTTCATTGGACATTGTTTATTTTCTCTCCCTCCCAATCTTACACTTTCAACTCTTTTCTTATATTCACTAAATCATTGGTAATGATGCTCCTGGACAATTTCCTTGAATTTCTCTCGCTCTTACACCTCACTTGAATACTAACATATTCATTTAAATACTCATCACTTCCAGCTTAAACGTCTTTCTTCCTCTCTCATTTGTTTCACTGATTGACATTCAGATACAGGATGATAGACCAGAGCTCTTTTTAGTCTGTTGAAAAGTTTGGACACAGTTGGCTTAATTTATATACTTTTGATATTTTTGCTTAATTGCTTGAAATTAGAGCAGCACGATTTTGGATAAATTGAGAATCACGATTTTTTTTTTCATTTCAAACAGAGATCATAATTCTGAACAGACAACTAAACAAAATAACATGTAATTTACTAATTGATAATAATTGCTGCAGTCTAATTAAAATGTTTAATTTGTCTGAATGATTTTTTTAAAAAACAAAACTGTTTGAATGAATGATTCAGTGAATCACTCATAAATACTTCACTTGTTTCATTACTGGATGAATCAGCGTTTTTGAACGAATCTCTTGAGTGAATGATTCAATGACAATCATTTTTTCCAACAGTCACTTGTCGCCACCTGGTGGCGTATTGGGCGGGTCGTCCCCCGATCTCACAACACTGGGTGTTACAATGTAATCGATACAATCGTTCTTTGAAGTGCCAAGTTACTTTTAAAAGGTGATTTGGAGGGTGACCGAGAGAACTCAACGTGCTGCAACTTAAAGGAGCTGTATGTAAGAAATTTATTTCAATTAATCATAAAATGGCCCTGATATGTCACTAGACATTAAGAAATCATGTTCATTTCAAATACTTATATCACTGACAACAGTAGTCCGGCCAGGATATTGTCATTTAAAAAGTGAAGTTGCAGCCCTCAACTGATGTTGATGTTGTCATGTTGTGTTTTGGTCTGATGCGGCACCCTCCACCTATCTACCAATCACGAAGTCAGTAGTGTTGCGGCATTCGGGTTGCCAGCTCTGCTAGTTACCACAGCTGCAGCTACAAACGTGTCGGAATCGGATAAAAAAATGTCTAACGTTGCGAAACCAAAAAAAACTTTTTATGAATCCGAAATACTTTGTGACAAAGTCCGAAATAAAACAAGGATGCATATAGGACATGCCTTTGAAAGATGGAGACGGCTGAAAACGGACAGACGCCAACATGCTAATTTTCTGCAGGTAAGATTTCATCTATGTTTGGCTAACTTGTACTTGATGTTAATCGACATTTCAAATATTCATGACAGTCGAACAAAGTTATGCGCGTGCAAAGTAACGTTACGTTAGCTCATATGGAGGAGGTGGGTCATCGAATTGAAAAGGTAAGGAATTGTTTGGGTAATAAAAACGGCGAGTCGTCATTACTAACATTAGCAATGCATCATCAGAGCCCGTTTCTCTGTCATTATGATGAGACGCTGAGGAAAACAACATTAACACGCCCATTATTGTTTATCATGCAAGTTCTACAGCCAAAAATAATAGAATGACACGTAATCTTTCACATCACATATTTTAGCGTTATGGACGTGTAGCCTACTGCAGGGTAAGTTAAAAAATACAGCTGGGCGCTTTCACTTATAGCGTCAGCTAAATGAATAGCTGTATCTTTGATATCGGTTACACATAGTGACAGAGGCTTGTGCTTGTACTTACGTTAATGACAGATACCTACCGTTTCAAGTTAGACTAACAGCTACTGTTCTAACAATGTACTGTCACATACGAGCGTACATCTTTACAATTGTATTTGGCTAATCGCCATTAGTAAATTTTTGCGATATATAATTACTTTGCAAAACATCTCTCATTTGAAGCATAAACATAATTAACAGAAAAAGCTTCTTGTAGCAGCCTACGTTCCTGCTGTATCCTGCAGCGTATCTGGCAACCTTGAGTCAGGGAGGTGGGAGAGGGGATACACCGCTCTACAGTAATTTGAAAGTGATTGCAGTACCAGTTTTGGCCACAATCTTACATACGGCTCCTTTAAGAAACGCATGCAAATAGTAAAAAAACGCATGCAAGTAGAAAAAAAACACATGCAAATAGAAAAAAACACCTGCAAATTAAGAAAACATCTTCATCAGTTTCACAACACACGTGTGCTCCAAATACTCACAACACAGCCAAATACAGAAACGCGCTGCAAAAGTTCACAACACTACCAAATACAGAAACGCGCTGCAAATAACACCAGAGAATGTCTAATATGGGGAGAACGTTCACTCAGTAAACTTCCGGCTTCTGAACTGGTTCCATATGAGGGCGCTCACAGGACGAGTGCAGAATGAATGGAGGTCAATGGAGCTATACCCCTAAAAATCCACTTTTCTCAGGATATAATTTTTTGTGTAGTAATTTGAATGTTGTATTCTAAAGGAGATGCAAAGAAATTACTCATTGCTGGGTGTTAGATTTTTTAGAGTCACTCATTTGCTTTAAAAAGTCTTTTAAAAGGTCAATGACGTCATACACATCGTTCCACCAGAGATACTGCTTTATGGCAATCCTTCAGTCACTTTGGTGCTTTCGCGCTCTGCACTTTCTTTTCATCGACAACACCGCTGACACAGGTAAATACACGCGCTAGAAGAGTTTTTGTTTTGTTGTTTTAAAGGACCACGCCGAAAATACACACACACATTCTGGTCCTGCTTCGGATACCACGGTGCCGTCAAGGGGTATCTCTGGTCATAATCAGTCCTTCACTGACCAATCAGCATTCATTAGCAAAATGCTAGCGTGTAATGGGCAACAACAACTCAACCTGTAAGAAATCGAAAGGACATAAGTACTCGTTCATTCAACTTTCGACCTATAACCCATGTTGAACTTGCAAAATCTCCAATCAAATCTGAGATTTCTCAATGGCAATCTAGCTCCTTAGACTCCCATTCATTTTTCACTCAGGGCGATCGCCCCCCAGTGGAACTCTGGTGGAACTACAACCAAAATTCGGTACTTTCCATATACGGGCTTTGGCACAGCTCAAAATTCTACTTTATTTTATTTTATTTATTTTAACTTTGTTTTTTTCGCAAAACATACAGAGATGACATTTTTATGACATACAACTTGTATACAATATACAAAATGTATTAACAATATGTTCAATGTCATCAGAATACAAATGAGAAAAGAGCAATGAGCTGAAAACTAAAATAAATAAATAAAAAAGATAGAGAAGAAGAACATGAAGGAAAGATGTTAATCTATACATCAGTTACACTGTACAAATTGTTTCATGTTATGTTTAAATTTTCATAAAGAAATGTTTCATAAGAAATGTTAGGTAATGTAGGGTAATTTAAGTTGAGACACTGACACAGATATATAACGCATATTTAAAAAAAAAATTGTAAAGTAAAAATAAAAAAATACATTTATTAGCAACCGTTATGTTAACAGCATTATATTTCTATCGTCAGAACAGCTGTTCAGCTGATGCACAAAGTGCTGCGTTGTCATGGGAACATCCGAGGTGAATATAATGAGTAAATTACGTTGTCTTTCGTTGCTCCCTTCATCAAGTGCGTTCCAAACGGCTACATAAATGGCACACTAGTTCCATGATCACTCCAAAGTCCCACTTGAAGAGCTCTGCCGTCTGCCCTTCGAAGGGAGTAGGGCATAGGGATGCTCACGAGCAATAAGCACCATAGACAGTATAAGAACTGGACAGAGCCATCTCATTGGAACTCAGTTGAGACAGTTGAAGCCCATTTTTAGCGATTTTTGAGCACTTCCGTTCCTGACGCGCAGACTCAAACCGACTCAAACTAAGCTTGATGACGTGAGCAACCTGTCTGACAGACGTAAATCTTCTAGTAGCTGTGTGTGAAAATTGCCAACGTTAATCACTTCATATGTATTCACTTGCCAAATACGGAATTATTTCCAATTCCCCAAAAACGTTGTTGAAATATTTTGTCCCGTTGCTTTTATGGAATGCTAACAGCAGGTGAAGTTCTGCTACAATGGCGGCTCCCGCGAGGCTTCAACTTCCGGCTGATGGATTACCCCCTTGATAAGCACGTCCCAGCCGGGTTCGTCACTTATTTGGTTCCCCCGGAAACATTTCCGTTGTGGTCTGTGTTATTTGCAGTGCGTTTCTGTATTTGGTTGTGTTATGAGTATTTGGAGCACACGCATGTTGAGAAACTGATGAAGATGTTTTTTATTATTTGCAGGTGTTTTTTTCTATTTGCATGTGTTTTTTTCTATTTGCATGCGTTTTTTACTATTTGCATGCGTTTTCTTCAGTTGCAGCACGTTGAGCTCTCTCGGCCACCGTAGTTTTGCACTAGTGATCTCTTCCGTAGACATCAGGGTTTTTATCTGAACTATAAACTTTTAACCCAGTACTTCTGTGATATATTTGTAACACAGAAATAACCATAGGCCTACTGTGTGGCTGAAAATAATGTTTTTGAAGTGGTTTCATACCTATAGGCCTACATGACATCTGCTCCTTCTGGCTCAGCGGCAACACAAATGCATATTTGAATGTTCAGGTGTGATTTTTTCAAAGGTTTAATACGAATCATTGTCATGATCTTTTAACGATTATTCGTGCAGCTCTACTTGAAATACATTTCCTTGTTGTGCATAACTATATTTCCTTTCAAAATAATGTTGAAGAATAATGTTGTATCGTTTTGATACACTTTACATCATAATTTAATCCATTATCTGTGTTTTGACAACCTGGTTACTATATCTCCATTAGTAAAATGCAAATTTAGTCCAGTGACAAGGTTCTTTGTTGTCATTGATGGTTCCATGAAGAAACTTTAAAGGGGTCCTAATATGCTTTTTCACTTTTTTTAACTTTAGTTAGTGTGTATTGTTGCTGTTTGAGCATAAAAAAGATCTGCAAGGTTACAAAGCTCAAATTCAACTTCAAAGGGAGATATTTTATGTAACCGGGGCAGGAATAGCCTGCTATTTGATTAATTTCCCTGGTGATTTGCCCTTATGGTTGCTTTGACTCAGCCGTGTGCGCTGTCCCCTTTAAGAGTGTGTGTATGCGCAGATGAAAAAAGAGCGCGTCAGACAGGGAGACAGCGCAGTTTGAGACGGAGTCACACAGAGGGAGAAATAGTCGATTAAACTGTTAAAGAGAGAAAATTTCCAGTTTGATATTGACTTGGGAATTTGTGGTGATAACAGTCGTGTGGTAGTATTGAGTGTATCGTTGTTTCCGCTGCTGATAACCAGTGTGGTGTTCCTGCACGTGAGGTCTTCCGTGGGGAAGGGAAACTCAGACGTTGTTGGTGGAGATTGAAATTCAATCGAAATTCACATTGGGGGGGTAGCTGTCAGGTGCCTATTGGACACTGGCAGCAATGTGAGTACTTTGACAGAGAGTTTCTTTAAAGAGCATCTTCATGGAGAAGATAAAGACATGCATTGTACGACCAAGTGGTTGAAGATCACCGCTGCCAATAGGTTTCCGCTTCCCTACCTTGGGTATGTCGAACTTGATATCCGGGTAATGGGTTTGACTATACCTGGGTGTGGGTTCCTGGTGATACGTGACCAAGAGGAAGGGGCGACCGACTCAGCGCCCCCAGGCATACTTGGCATGAACATAGCGCAGCGCTGTAAACAGTTGATTCTGGCCGAGTTTGACAATGCTTTGGAGGGGACGTTGGATGCTGACTGGAGAGCCGCCTTCAACAAGGTGCAAGAGGCTATCCCTGTGGGGGCGACCTCTATGGTTCGGACGGTGGGCACACATAAGCTGTATGTTCCTGCAGGCTCAGTTGCTACAATTCAGGCTAAAATACACAAGGAACTGATTGGAAACAGTGGCTTAGGATTGTTTGAACCAGGTTATACACCATTGCCAGGGGGCCTGGTCCTGGTTCCTACGTTGGTGTCGCCTGGTAGGCGAGTGTTCCCAGTGCAGGTAGTAAACTTGTCACCAGAGGATGTGTGGTTGCTGCCTAAGGTGAAACTCGGGATACTTACCCAGGGCTGTCGCTTTGAGGGTAGGTCCTGTGAGGTTACATTCCATCGTATCTCCGCAGATCATGAAGAAGTTACTGTCAACCAGAGATCAAAGATAGGGGTTGGGAGTGACCTACAGTGTCCATTGGAGAAGGTGCGGATAGGTGGTTCCCCTACACAGCAGGCAGCGCTGAAGGCACTCCTGACGGAATACTTGGATGTGTTCGCCACCTGTGACGAAGACCTTGGTTATGCTGACCTGGTAAAACATGAGATTCCCCTGAAAGATGACCTCCCTGTCTCACAGCCATACAGACGAATACCCCCAAACCAATTTGAGGAGGTAAAGGACCATATCTCCGGACTACTCAAGAAGGGTGTCATCCGAGAAAGCTCCAGTTCGTACGCTTCTCCGGTGGTGTTAGTTCGTAAGTCTTATGGGAGCCTCCGGCTATGCGTGGACTACAGGAAGCTGAATTCTAAAACTAGACGTGATGCATTCCCATTGCCACGAATTGACGAGAGTCTGGATGCGTTGAGCAATGCCAAGGTGTTCTCTTCTATTGATCTTGCGAGTGGCTATCATCAGGTGGCAGTTCATGAGAAGGACCGGAACAAAACAGCCTTTATTACACCATTTGGGCTGTATGAATACGAGCGGATGCCGTTTGGACTCTGTAATGCGCCTGCAACATTCCAGCGCCTCATGCAAGGCATAATGAGTGATCTGGTCTTCCAAATGGTACTTGTATATTTGGATGATTTGCTTATCTATTCAAGTACATTTGAGGGACACTTAGTGAGGCTTGAGACTGTGCTAAAAAGGTTGAGGGAGGCTGGGCTAAAGGTGAAGGTGGAAAAGTGCCATTTTCTGCAGTCCGAAGTAAAGTTCCTGGGGCATGTTGTATCAGCTCAGGGGGTGTCTACAGACCCAGACAAAGTGAGTGCAGTGAAGCAGTGGCCGATCCCTAACACTCTGAAGGAGCTGCGATCCTTTCTAGGGTTCTGCAGTTACTATCGAAGATTCATGGAGGGTTTCTCTAGAGTGGCAGGTCCGCTCCATGATGTAGTTAACACTTGTGTTCGCCAGGGGAGCGTTGTTCAGGCCAATAAGTTGTTCAAGAACTCCTGGACGAGAGGATGCCAGCAGGCTTTTGAGCATCTCAAGGAGAAGCTTACATGTGCTCCAACGCTGGGGTATGCAGATTTCACCCTACCTTTTGTGCTAGAGACCGATGCAAGTAACCTGGGATTGGGCGCTGTGCTATACCAGCAGCAAGGGGGGAGGAAAACTGTGATAGCGTATGCGAGTCGGAGATTGAGGGGTGCAGAGCGAAATGACAGGAACTACAGCAGTATGAAGCTGGAGCTCCTGGCACTCAAGTGGGCAGTGGGGGAGAAGTTCAGGAGTTACCTGCTGGGATCGAAGTTTACCATCTTAACAGATAACAACCCTCTGTGCCATCTCAACACGGCCAAGCTGGGTGCAATTGAACAGAGGTGGGTTGCACAGCTTGCAGTATTCGATTTTGACGTGCAGTACCGTCCTGGTCGGTGGAACACTGCAGCCGATGCTCTCTCTAGGAGACCAGGGCTAGAGGGAATGGAGGTGGTAACTGAAGATTCGGAGTACGACGGCTGTGTGGCTATTTGCAGCGGGCTCCGCACCGGGACTGCAGTGGAGGCTGATCTGTCAGGGCTAATGGAAGGGCCTAGAAATGGAGGGACAATACAGATACAATCAGCCATGGTTGATCAAGGGATTGAAGAGGGACAACTCCTGGAGAATACCCCAACATTACCTGGATACACGAAGGATGAGCTTCGTCAGTTCCAAGAGGAAGATCCGACCATCAGCACACGTAAGTGTTTCTGGGACAAGAAGAGAAAACCCACAAATCATGAGAGAAGAGACTTGTCTCGATCAGTGCTCTTGTTGCTTAAGCAGTGGGATAGAATCCAAGTGAGAGAGGGGCTGTTGTTCAGAGTCATCGACGATGTGTTCAATGGGGAATGCCGACAGTTGCTGCTCCCTGCATGTCTGGTCAAGCTGGTGTTGCAAAGTGTCCATGACCAGATGGGGCATCAGGGCATTGAGAGGACGCTGGGCCTGCTCAAGCAGCGTTGTTATTGGGTTGGGATGAGTGATGCTGTGGATAAGTGGGTGAAGGAGTGCCAGCGATGCGTGTTAGCCAAAATGCCGCAGCCGAAGATAAAAGCACCTTGGGCCCCGTTCTTGGCGTCACATCCATTAGAGGTGGTTGCGATGGATTTCACCACACTAGAGCCTGCATCGGATGGGCGGGAGAATGTCTTAGTTGTAACCGATGTATTTACTAAGTTCAGCCAGGCATTCCCCACCCGCAATCAGAAGGCGGACACTACCGCCAAGGTCCTTCTGAAGGAATGGTTCCTCAAGTATGGTGTGCCACAGCGTCTCCACTCAGACCAGGGGAGGAACTTCGAGAGTGCCGTTATTGCAAAGCTCTGTAAGCTGTACGGGGTAAGGAAATCACGCACTACGCCACATCACCCCCAGGGAAATGCGCAGTGTGAGAGATTTAACCGCACTCTGCACGATCTCTTGCGTTCATTACCACCTGATAAGAAACGGAGATGGCCAGAGTACTTACCTGAGCTGGTGTACGCCTACAATGTGACTCCCCATTCTTCCACCGGTTACTCTCCGTACTACATGCTGTTTGGAATGCAGCCACAGTTACAAGTAGATGCCTTGTTGGGTCAGGATACAGGAGGGGAGATAGAGCCTACCTGGTTGTCTGTCCATAAGGAACGGCTTCAGGAGGCACACTCCAGAGCACGAGAGTATGCTGAAAGAAAGGCAGCGGACCCTTCGTGAGAATGTGGTGTATTGTCCAGAGGTAGCAGTGGGTCAGCAGGTGTATTTAAGATATCGTCCCCCAGGAAGGAACAAGATCCAGGATGCCTGGGCCCCCACGGTGTATACGGTGGTTGAGGTGCATGGAACAACATACACTGGGAACCGGTGGGAGGTGGTCCTGCAAAAAGGGTGCATAGGTCAGACATCAGGCCCTGTCCGAGATCAGTCCCCGTGCCAATGCCTAGGAAAAGAGTGACACCTGTAAAAGTTCCTACCACGGAGTTGGTAGAAGGGATGCCTACACTGGATGCAGAATGTGTGCTTGTGGAGGAAACCAGATGGACTAAGGAGGATCCAGTGGACAAGGTGCTTGGGAGGTTGCAGCAGCCAGTGGTGCAGCCAGAGGATGATGCTGAAATAAGAGAGACAGAGGGCAATGATGAAGTGCAAGTAGATGATGAGGCGAGTATAGTCAGACAGCTCCCTCAGCCTGCAGCAGAAAGGAATGATATAGCTTTGGCTGTGGTGGTGACTAGGCCAGTTCCTGTTCCCCGAAAACCCAGGGCAGAGAGTGCCCAGGTGGATGCACCCTGTCCTTCATCACGCAGGACCCAGTGGTCTACTGCTGGGGTTTATAGCAATCCAAACAGGCTGCCTAAGTCGGCTTGCAATTCTGTGTCTTTCAGTCCCGATGTTCTTTCCCAGGTGTTAGCGGGAATCGTTTTGTACACATCTGGAAAACTACAAGGGGTATCAGATGATTAAAGCATGTTTGCAGTCATCGAGGACGTTGACTGTAGGCAGGGGAGAGTGTAACCGGGGCAGGAATAGCCTGCTATTTGATTAATTTCCCTGGTGATTTGCCCTTATGGTTGCTTTGACTCAGCCGCGTGCGCTGTCCCCTTTAAGAGTGTGTGCATGCGCAGATGAAAAAAGAGCGCGTCAGACAGGAAGAGAGCGCAGTTTGAGACGGAGTCACACAGAGGGAGAAATAGTCGATTAAACTGTTAAAGAGAGAATATTTCCAGTTTGATATTGACTTGGGAATTTGTGGTGATAACAGTCGTGTGGTAGTATTGAGTGTATCGTTGTTTCCGCTGCTGATAATCAGTGTGGTGTTCCTGCACGTGAGGTCTTCCGTGGGGAAGGGAAACTCAGACGTTGTTGGTGGAGATTGAGCGTGAGTTAATCTGTAATATGTTATAAAAATTTGTTGAAAAGTTAAATAATACTATTTATTTCATATATTAATGGAACATGTAGTAATTATTGTTCTTTATGCCGTGTTAGAGGGGAGAACAACCACATGTGATATTGCACGTGTACCAGCTACCACGTGAGCGTTTTCTGTGTGCTTCAGAGTCTCGATAAGAGTGAGTTTTGCTCATTTTATTTTCCTAAAGTGTTTACATATAAGTTATGAAGAATATTTCTTAAATATATTTTCTTAAATTTCTTATTTATTAAAAGTGTATTATTTTCTTGGGTGTAGTTACTGTTTGATTTGAACAAAAGGGGTTAAATTGTGAATTGTAATGCATTTCTCATGTATGCTGTGTTTTATTTCATTCATTAGGCACATACAGGTCATTACCGTTGTTTTTGGCACTCATTTTATTTGATTTCTGACATTATAAATGTAAAAAAACACCTTATTTGTTTTTGTTTTGTAAGACTCTTATTACTTTGTGATCTGCACTCATTGGAGTCAATTGGACAGTTTGTTATTTTGTTATATATGTCAATTTCTCGTATTAATTGGAATACTTTTCTGAAACTCAAACTGCTTTTTCTCCTGAACAAAAATATACATTAACGCCGTGTCTCATTTGAGGCTCAGTCGGGAATAAAATAATCCTTTTTCTCTTTAGATGTTATGGCTGTCTTATTCTTTGACATAATGTTTGAACGGCCACATTTATTTAACAGAATTCACTTTCCAAGAACTACAACAAACAACTAACGTGTACTACATACTCATTTAAATAATCCCTGCCCATGGAATACGCAAACAAGGGGACGAGACCTGGTTGAGCTGCGGCTATGTCAAAGAGAAACTGTTTTTTCCACTCCTTTTCCAAAACTCATTTAGACCTTCCTAAGGCTGATAAACTTAAAGTGGTTAAAATTGATCTTAAACACTGTTCCTGAACATTATAACTCTAACGTTTGTCTGTGTGCTGCACATTTTACGGAGAACAGCTTCCAGAATCTAAGAGAGTACAATGCAGGCTACGCACTAAATCTGTTGTTTGTGGATCACAACTTGTAAGTATGTCTTATTATTTGTAGATGTGTTTTCTATTAACAGTTCCAATTATTCGTTTTATGTTGTTGCTATGATTTAAACAAAGGGCAGAGCTGTTTGGCTCGGGCCTGCTTGCCAACATTAGTGTTGTGTTTGTGTTTGTAAGCCCTGTCCAAATACCCACACTTGTGGTTTTGGCCACTTGAGAGCACGTGCCCGCGACAGGAAGTAAGTGTGGAAGACTGTCCCATGTCCTAAAAATGCCAAAGCACAGTGCCCTGAACACACACTAAACCCACATTATCTTGAATAACGCTTCGGGTGGTATTCGAGGTTAAGCGCATCCCATTATGCATTATGTTTGGGAACTTGCATGCCCCGAAATCAAGAGATGAGGAAAACATTCCATTAAAATGATCAGATATTACAAATAATTTGGTAGTAAAACAAAGTGTTGCACATTTTATTGGTGCAAAGATGAGTAGGCTATGTGTATTTTGTACAACATTTGCAACTGCTTTTTATCACTTAAAGTCCCCCTGCATGTAGTCAATAATTGTATCCCTTAAACATGCTTGTTGCTAATGCTATCTGTGTTGCTTGGGCGTATCTAGTATTATTGAGCATACTGTACTAAGCGAAATGCTGTGGTATTGAAAGCGTTGTTTTAGCCTTAGGTCTGTTATTCAACACTAACAACATTGTAGCTTGATGATCCTGTGAATGAGTGTGGAATCATGGGAGTCATCATCTTCACCTCCACAACAATGGAATTCAGTACGACGGGAGCAGAAATAATTTTTCTGGGGTATTGCTGCTCTCCCTGCTCTTATCCATGCTAGGCTGCATGGATGCGCAGGGAGTTCTTGCCCAGAACAGAACCATACTGCCAATCGTAACTGTAAGCTAATTGTCAATCGTATTTGACGATAGTGGTCCTGACAGAAATCAAGCGTAGCGTCAGTTCTGTAAGGTCACGTTAGTCAAGCTCGTATCAGCTGACTCTCAGCTTATCTACGTCTACCTATTATAAGAATACGACGCCTATCAATGTATACATATATAAGTTCCTTCCAGTCAGTCAGGATTTGGCATTCTGATTACCCCTGAATCAGACTAAAATTCTCTAATTATGTTGTACATTAAAATTAATTAATGATATCTGCAATACATTCATGTTGGTTCTGTTCTGTTTACCCTAAAGGGGGTTATTGCTGCTCTCCCTGCTCTTATCCATGCTAGGCTGCATGGGTGCGCGAGGAGTTCTTGCCCAGAACAGAACCATACCGCCAATCCAAACTGTATGCTAATTGTCAATCGTATTTGATGATAGTGGTCCTGACAGAAGTGGTTCTTCAAGGCATCACTGTGAAAACATTTATTTTTAACCCTGTGATGCATGATGGTCACTACAGTGGACAGCTATTCAATTCTCACTTTCTTTTAAATGCTCTGGTTTCAATGGTGTAACTGCAGTCACTACAGGGGACCTTTAAAGCTGCGTTCACACTACCAGCGACACGATCCCATTCATTATTCAATAGAGAGGCGATTTCCAGTGACACGAGTGACAGTGACTGTTGGCGACAGGATGTAGACATGTCCAGCGATGCGACAAAGTTAAGATATGTTTAACTTTATGCAAATGAAGAGCGACTTTGGGAGCGACAACCAATAGGAGTTAAGTCAGAGGAGCACACGTGATCTGTCAAGGCAAGATGGAGAAGTGCTGTCTGACTCCGAGCCTGAATGGTTTCTTGAAACCAGATAGACTGGAGCTTGCGCTTCATTATTTATCATGCAGGGTATTCACTGTAAAAAAAAAAAAAGACGTAGCCTTATAGTTCTATTGTGACCCGCAGTGGGACCCCACCTCTGTTGAAAAGCAGAGAAGTGACCAGAGGACCTTCTGAGGTCAGGTTTGGCTATAGAATCACTGGCCCCAGGTCACCAAAGCAAAAAATGCAAATATGCCATGATGCTGCCTTATATGAAAGACCAGCTACATCTATAAACTGTATAGGCTATACAGTTCCAGATTGTTGTTGTTGTTGTTGTTGTTTTTTTGCCATAGGCCTAAACAGTATACAAATGTTTTTTTAAACATCATTTATCTGCATTTTTAATTTTCACATATAGTTCTAACGCTCAAACGCATGCAGAAGTTAATTGTGTTTTTTCATGCCTGGAGGACAATAAAAACACAAGGGGGGAAAAAAATCCCGACTCGGGTTGTCATAATTCATGCATCAGAGGTATTAGGTCAGATTTATTTGTGTGCTTCGTTAAAAAATTCAGTGCAAATGTCTGTCATCTGGCAGGACATCTTGAGTTCGCAGGTGCTGCAAAAGTATAAAGCCACATACAGCCCTAAATAACCCAGTCAAAATGATCAGAGAGAAATGAGGAGACAAGAGACAGTGTGTCTGGTACTGTGTAGGTGTTATAGGCAGACGAGGAGAGACAGCAGGTAAAAATTATAATGACAGTGAAACACATCTGAATCATCCGCTAAATCAATCTGAAAATCACACCCATTCTGTCTCCATCTCTTTCACTCCCACACTGAAAAAATACTGTCTTCTTCACAATGATGCGCACACACATGCAAGATCCCACTTTTACAGTGAAACAGACACAAGTCCAGACTTTGCCATTACATATTAAACTTCATGGATGATAAAACAATAGATACATTGGGGGGAACAACCTGTGGTTACTCTGCTAAGACAACAGTTTGAACAAAAAAATGAAGTGAAGTTAGTTCTGAGTAAAGGATGAGAAAAGCATTCAGAAGCTCCAAACATACAACAAAACATACCAGATCACCTAGTCCTTTTCTGGCATTTTCGAAAACAGCCAGTCTGCCTTGATTCTCACACTAGTAAACAGCACCACCAAGTGTCCAAAGACTGCTACAACATCCACACAATAATCCCAAACAATAGCACTGCTAAACCTTATTGATTGTGATCAATAAAAAAAAAAAATATTGATCACATACTCATTACATCCTCATCACTTATGTTAAATTTACTCTCAGGAATTGACAATTTCAGATAATGTATTGTGAATTTGACTTTTAGCTTTACAAACAAAGTGTCAATGAATATATAATTGAATTAGTCTCTAATAATTAATACATAACATAAGCAGTTATGAAAAGAAAAGGCAAAGAATCAAATCAGAAAACAGGGAGCATCAAGATGTTTTTGACTTTTTATTTTATTTTATTCTTTACCCTAAACATAAATGTAAAAGCTTAACTGGAAAAGAACTAATACAGATCAAAATGGAAATTGTCTGCTTTGTAGCAGGGTTATTAGCATTAACTTAATTTATAAAACTAATACATATACAGTATATATATATCCCATAAGTCTAAAATATAAACACATAAAAGACAAACACATGGAAGGATTGATGATGTATCGATTCATTATTTAAATTTTGTTGTAGTTTTAAACAAAAAACGTTACATAATACAACTGAAATAAGATATACATATTAGATGAAAACTTATTTCAATTAGTTCCCAATTTCAATTTAAATTTGAAGTACTAAAATTACTTACTGAAAATAAATAAATCCTGAAACTGAACTGCAACTAAAATAAAAATTATTAAGTAGTAATATTTAAAAAACAAAACCTAAAAAAAAATGACAAAAGCACATAATAAAATTAACGAAATACTTGAAAATATAAAACTAAAAGCAAATAAAAAAGGCTACACGAGTAAAGGAGTCCGTGTTACAGTGTAATTATGCATTTAATTACTGTGTAATAATAATTAATATGGTTAGGGTTTGGTTTAGGGTTATTAAGATGTAATTGTGGATAATGTATTATACAGTACCTACATATAACATGTGTAACAAGGAAACTGTAAAATAAAGTGTTACCAAAAAAGTATAAATTGCAGCACTAGTATATAAATAATACGAAAATAACTCTGCTTTGCCTTTGTATAGTGTCTAACACCATCATTCACTGAAAAAAAGTGTGTTTCGATTTAAGTGATTTAATCTTGTACATCTGTCCCACATAAATCAATTAAGTTAAATAAACATAATTTGTTCATGTAACTTTGACATCATGGAATTAAGTAATTTTAAGTGACCCAATTAAGTAGTCTCAAATTGAATATTATATGGCTCCCTGACATGATTCAGGCATTTGATTTGATATATTTATTTATCCAATTAGTGTCACACAACTGAACTATAAGGATCTACTAGCTAGTTAACAAACTTTTAGCTAGCAATAGCACACATTAGAATCTAAAATGCTATCATGCTCCTTTTAGCTAAGCAGTTGATATTAATGGTATCAGTCTGCTCCACTCTTCTCCACAATTAACCCAGTGTAATTTAAATGGTTCCACACATTCCAACATAATTGAACATTAAACACTATTATACACTATCAAGTCTCCCCCTTTTCTCATCTTGGTCAAAGATATATAAAATAACACTTAATTTCAACATGTACTCTCTCTTGATTCAGCCATATAAAGCATTCTGGGAACTAACAAGTACAACCAGTTTCAGTTAATGCAACACAAATTATTAATGTAATCCCAACACAAACGGATTAAGTAAACTTCAATTTTACATCTACTGTAGTGGATTGAACACAATCAAATTAAATTAGGACAAAATGTATAGAAATGGTGTTGCTTTTTGGTGCTAAATAGAACCCTTTTTATAAGGTTCCATAAAGAACCATGCTTTGAAAATGCTATATAGGACTTTAATGGTGTTAAAAATAACCTTTTCAACAATTTATTTTCATTAATATATTAGTATCTTCATATTTGTTTGTAAATTATGTATTAATATCGTTTTTTTTTTTTAGCCCTCTATCTGCCTGGTCTTATATCTTGTTGCCTCTATTTGGGTTTTACATAAAAAAAAACAGCATGTTGTTTCAATTAGGTACTTTTATTTTTTATTGACATGGCAGATTGTAGCAAAAATGACAGTGATCTTACAACAGAGGTTAGCTGAAATCAGTAATGAGGAGGCTTTGTCAGTTGAAAACTTTTTCAGATTTGAAAACAAAAAGGCGGGAATAAAGAACCCTAAACTCAAACACAAAGAACCATTTCAGCATATAAAGGGTTCTTCAGGACGATGCAGTACTAAATAGAACTGTTACCATGTATAAAGAACCTTTAAAGAACCATCTTTTTTAGAGTTGAGCCGCAAAAATAAAAATAAAATCAAGATGAAAAAATATGCCATGGGTTTTTTTTTTTTAAAACGATTTGAAGATGTTCTGCAGGACTGAAGTTACTGATCCACATAATATAGACAACAACTTCATCTCATGGACCATTTATCTTATTTGCCTGCCCAATTCTTGAGAATAATGCTGAGATCATTTGCTAATTAAAATCATTAAAGAATGATTATAAACGTAATAGACATATTGACCAGTAAATTAATTATGACCATGAATAGAATAGCCAAAATATGAAGTTTTTGTATGGAATATTGCAGCAGTACTTATTATAAATGATTTATGCACATCTTTTTTTTTATTCATCTTCCTTTGTACTCTTTAATCTTATAATAACTTCCACTCTCTCCCTCTTTTTTAATTTTTTTATTTTTTTTTATTGAACAAATATATTTCAGCAAATACATACAATTACACCTCAAAACAGAATTAAACAACAAGAATAGAATTATAAACAGTAGACAAAAAGCCAGGTTCCCCTCCTCTTGCAGCATCTCTTCTCTGATGATGTGTTTACTGTGAGGGCGGGGCAATCTGTCACTCACATGAGATCCACCAATAGCAAACCACAATCATTAAATCAATTCCATGGATAAAATCAAGTCCCGCCCTACATTTATTCTTGTTTGAGAAGCCATTTCGCTCGGATATTTCAATTGTTGTTGTCCAGGAAAAATTATAGATTTCATGAAACACCTTTTATGCGGCACGTTCAACACTATAGGGAAGGTTTTCACAATGGTGCCATTTAACAACCTTTCAGTCAACCATTGTGAAATAAAACTATTTTCCACACATTTGAATAGTCCCTAAAACCACGCTGTGACTTAAAATATTTAAAATCATTAACATTTGACCTTCTTTTTTTTTTTTTTTTTGTCCTGACATGCACATTCTCTTCTTAAGCAACGTTATATATTCTGGGATACTTTTCATGTCCAGTAGCCTATATTGGACACCTGTTGTTGGCTGATTTTTCGTCATTATTCAGTAAATAAAAAATATGCTTGGAAAAGAAATTTATATGTAGTCACAACATATGTATATACCTGAAAGTATGTAGGAAAACTCACACTTATTTAAAAAAAAAAAAAATTCTTTTAACAAATAGGAAATTTCTCTGGCATTTCTTTCTTTTTGCTGTAACGAAAACGTACCGAACCGTGACTTTAAAACCGAGGTACGTACCGAACCGTGATTTTTGTGTACCGTTACACCCCTAATATATATATATATATATATATATATATATATATATATATATATATATATATATATAGCTACATCATTCATTTCACAACACAAATTCAGTCTGTTCAGCAGTAGCCTACTGTGTCTTTAAGTGATTTCTGATGGTAAGTCGGAAGGCAGAAGGGGTGCACGAGACAGCTGCGCGCGCCCGTTCCTGTATTGTGGACATTCCAAAAAATGTGTTAAGAATTACAAAAGGTGGATCTGCTACACCGGACGATAAACGCAACAGCTGTTCATCAGTCGTAAGGTGAGTCTCATCCCGTTATGTGTCGCTTGTATGCAGTGGGCTGTTACCACTGTGATGTTTTATGTTAGAGAGACACCATACAAAGAGGGTTTTGCAAAATGAACCGGCGAGAAGTGAAGAGGCCCCGCGAGCGTCTCACCGCAAACATATCAAGGCGAACTTTAGCTTTCCTCCTTCCCTCTTTTTACAACATTTTAGGGGGGCTGCTTTATTAATAGTCCAATTTAGACGCACGACCCCCGAACTTCCATCTAACAGACCTTCTTTTTACACTAAACGAGTGTAAACACTGCCGGAGACACCGTGGCCGGCAGGCGGAAGACGCTGGTTCCTCTACGGTGTCTCTTAGCTCCGCTCCCCGGTCTCGGGTGCAGGCAGTGCCGCGAGATGCGCGCAGGGACAGCGCCGGTGAGACCGAGCTTTGACGGCAAAACACACAACAAGTTTCTCGTACGGAAGTATAAAAGAGATACAATGTCTCTATTTGGTGGGAGTTTCATTGTAACATCATAGTGAAGGGAGTTATTTTTTCATAACTTACGAGAGTTTATTGTCTCGGGAGATGAAGCAGTTGAAGGCGGTGGAGGGGCCTCGGCTATTGCGCTGCTCGGGATCGTGGTGTGTAGCATATGCGCCTTTAAAAATAGCAATAATATTGCCATTGTTATTCCTCTTAACGATTCTGGTTCATTAACGGTTACATTCGTGGTTCTTTTAGTAGGCTAACTAGGCTCGATTAATAAGTATTTGAAATAAGAAATGTTATTCCTGTATTCATTCTCCTCAAAGGTAACAGTGTAACAAAGCACAAGTACATTTTACACAGCATTTTTATAAGGCGTTATAAACGAAATAATTCTCATAATTGGTTTTAACTATAAAATAAACACAAATTAAATATAAATAGAACATTTCCTTCACTCATTTTTACTCAAATACCACTGAATAAAATGTTCTCTTTTGTAAACGTTGAACGACTAGTCAGTAAGCATTACAACATAACACACTGACAGCTCTTGGCTCATTTAAACAAAATTTGTCTTACAACAGCTCCTTTGCAGAAAGTGTCACTATTATAAAACTTAATAATAATAACTATGTAAAAGATTAATATCATTCAGAATTGTGTTTGTCATTTTTCTTTGCTTTAGGCACATTAGGCCTATATGTCACTGGCTTGACTGGCTTGCACAATAATTGCAGTTATTACATCTTTTAAGAATCGTGTAAGAAGTTTATCCACGCTTTCTATTTGCTCTTCTATGCACTGAAAGTTCTAGGGCGTTGTTAATGTTCCCATGCTTAAAGTTGCCAAAATCATTGCATGATTTGCAATGTGCTGCACTTTATTTGTACCATTTTGTTTTATTAGTATAATTTTATGTATCTACTTAGCCTACCTGTTTTAGAATTAGAAAGATAATGAAGATATTGTTTGATAAGTGAGATCTCTGATTATATTGCTTGAAAAGTACTTGAAAGTCCTGGAATTTTCATGCTTAAACCCTGGTTTAAGCATTTTATTTCAAAAGGTGAAATCAAAAATGTATTTTAAAATTCCAAGCAAGTTGGAAAAAAAATAATTAATACATTAAGCTAATTAAAAAAATATGAACAGACTGTAGGTATTTGAGAAGATAATCTGCTGTATTACATGATACCAGTTCCATCAGTTAACATCCATTAACCTGATCAAATCAAATTATAGTCCATTAGTGATTGAAATTAAATAATTGAAATGATGGCTATGGCCCTGCCTGTAGCTTACTGTATTTCTAAGTAGTTAAAAGTGACAATTTTACAACTCTCTCTGGAACCTCATACTGTTAATATTTTTGACAAATAAAACCTTATAAGTTTAAAGGTGATCTTTTAAATAGCTCTCTGCTTACATTGTCATGTTATGTTTTAGAAGTAAATAATGATGTTGAAATTAAGAAATCTGTTTCTCCCATTTTAGAATGTGAAGATCACCGGTGGAGATTCCCCATGCACCTACATCCCTTCCATTCCGACCTTCTAGAATGTTCCTGAAGACGGTTCCTCCGGTGGTGGCTATTCACTCGGAATGGAGGTCCAGTAAGAGCTGCAGCCTGCCTCTCTTTTTCAATGACAGTGCGTCCGACAGCGACCTTGTCTCTGTTAGCGGCACCCCCATCCCACAGAAGATCCAGATGATTATAGAGAGCCTTCACAGCACCCAGTCTTCGGACATGAGTGAAAACGGGCAGACCGAAAAGGATGCTCATTCCAGCCACGAGGCTGGCTACAAGGGTCAATTGCGATGTATGGACACTGCGACGAGATCCCGGCGAGCAGGGGCCGACACTAAGCTACAGTCCGCCATGGTTGATACTGGCGATGATTCAGATAGTGACGATTCTGTGGACAGGGGCATTGAGGAAGCTATTCAAGAGTATTTGAAGGAGAAGGTGGACCACAAACGCAAAGGGGATCTGGTGACAAGTTCGCCCCCAGCGCCCAAACTTCCACGGATAGAACCAACTGTCCCAGATGCTGCTAAACAACACACACATTCCAGTAGTGCCAAGGTGTTAACCGCTAGCAATCATATCCAGAAAGCCTTGAGTGGGACGCTGGCATTAAAGAAGAAAGTCATCAAGAAGAAGCTAAGCAAAGAAAATCCCTTTAAGAAAGCTGACTCAAGTAAAGTTTTGCCTGTAAAAAGTCTTCCTCTACCCAGAGCTAAAAAAGGATCTTCCTCGTCTTCAGAGATGGACAGAACTCCACCTCGTCTTGTCATTAAAGAGGAAGAGGAATTGCTCGATTCAAGCAGCGATGATGGAATCGAAGAAGAGATTCAAAGATTCCAGCAGGAGAAAAGAGAAAAACAGGAAAGTGACAAAGATGTCCAGAAACCTTCACGACAAAGGGAGGACTCTGATTCGAGCAGTGATGAAGGTATTGAGGAAGCCATCCGTCGCTTCCAGGAAGATAAACACAAGCAGAAGAAAAAGAAGAGTCCACTCAAACCTCCCCAACTCCTGCTTGTGCAACGTAGCAAACCATCCGTCATTTCTCCCGAACGCATAAGCACTCATCCACTCAAAGCGCTGTCAAAGAAGAACAACAAGAAGAAAAAATTGACAACCAAGAAGTCTAATCTTCCTACACCATTGGCCGTAAGCCACTATTTGAATAAGTGTACATCCCAGGGCTCTAAAGTTAAAGGGTTTACACCTCCCCCTTCAAACCCAAAACAAACTCACACAGAACATCAGATCCACTCTAGCCTGAAGGTCAACACTGCTGAGCTGATGTGTGCTGAAGCCATTCTAGACATCTCCAAAACTGTCATGCCCGAGGTGTTTGAGTCCAACTTGAGCATTGCTAACACAAATTTGCTGCAGACTCCACCATTCCCCATTGTTGCACCATCTGAAAATAAAAGTGATGAGAGCTCCGTTGACAGTGAGGATGGAATTGAACAAGAGATAAGGGAATTTTTGGAGCATAAAGCAAAAATGAACAAAGAGCTTCCAATAACAGCAGGTGCACCTCCACCAGCTTCAGGAGATTCCACAGCAAGCAAGGAGCCGAAGAAGACGACAAAGGAAACGCAGCCGAATAAAGCAGCCAGGCTCTCCCTGTCAAAAAAACGCAAGTTTAAAGAGGAACAAAGCAAACTTGACAGAGATGATGACTTGGTATTAAATGTTAAAGAGGAGCCCCCAGGTGAACCTCTGATTCATAGTGACTCCACCAGATCTGACCTTTCTACCATTCCCACTGTGACATCACATTCAAGCAGTCTAACCACCATAAAAAATAGCAAACCGAAGCAGAACTCCCCACCTTGCAAGGATTTGGATGTTAGTGAACCCAAAGGTTCCACTTACAGTACATCCAGCCCAAAGACTGTGATTGGCTCTGAGAGAAACGACAGCAGTGACAAAAGCAGCTCCCTGGACAGTGATGAGGACTTAGATGCTGCAATTAAGGACTTGCTTAAGACAAAGAAAAAAGTCAAAAAGAAAGTGAGGGATATGAAGTCGAGAAAAAATGCCAGACCTTCCGAGGCACCGTCTTTGGATGTCATAAAAAAACAGAAACCTTTCACCGACCAGAAGAGTATCCCAACTGCCAAGCTTGTTAAGTCTGGCATCTTGAAAGGGGGCAAAGAAACACTGAACGTTCAGGCTAAAAACGACAAGGGTTCTAAAAGCAAAGCTGTTAAAGGTAAATCAGAAGTCCAGAACATCAAACAATCTAAAAGCCCTGCACAAACAGACAAAGTGACCGGGAATGATGGGGTTGCCAAGGCCACAGATGGGGACATACCTTCTTCCAGTCCACATGCAGAAGATAATGACAGTTCTATTGACAGCGATGATAGCATTGAGCAAGAGATCAGGAGATTTCTAGCTGAAAGGGCCAAGGTGTCCGCCCCTCTTGCTGCAAACATCAAACAGGAAGAGGCCGTAAACTCTTTGACCTCATCTGCAGAGATTGATGTTAAAACAGAAATTCAAAAGACTCTTATTGAAACTCCAGTGTCTGCTTCAACGTCAACCTCTGGTAGTAAAAGTGAAACGCAAGAGGAATCCATAGTCACACCCACAAGACCCATGGATGCACCTGCAGAACTCAACAAGGGACCAGTCCTGACTCCAGGCAGCAATTGCATTATGGGTTTCAGGAGGACTGAAAGTCAAATATTTGAGATCTCGACCCCAAGAGATCCAAAGAATGGCAGCTCCCAGACAGGAAAGGACAGTCCGGCAAGTCATGGCATCAAACCCAACTCCTTCACAACACCCTCTGTAAGGTCAGAAGCGCCCCCTTCATCAGGTCATCAACACCAAAACTTGTTCCTGTTGAGGCCCGTTAACAGCACTATGAGCGACGTCAAGGACCCTTCCTTGGCAGACTGTAATGACGTTCTCGTCAGCCGCCAAAGTAGATCAGCCACTAGGATACCTTTAAAGGATGTCATTAGCTCTCTTTGTCCCTCACCTCTTTTGAAACCTCAAATTAGTTCCCCTGCAGATAACCCTGCCGTCATCACTGGTGACCTCTCGACCTCAGCACCCCCCGGGGGCAGGACAGAGGGACTTTACTTGCATAACCGCCTGAAAAGGGAAAGACACCTGTCCGATAGACTACACTTATCCCCCGCCACCTCACATCTGTGCCAGCCCGCACCTGTACTGCAGCCCCACCCAGGCAATGAAGTAATCCAGGTTCAACGGGACCAGACTGCTTTCCCATCAGCAAAGACAAAACTGCAGGGCATCCAAGCTGAGTTGACAGAATCCACTGCAAGTTTAGGAGAAAAAGAAAGTGAGGGAGAAAGTGTTAGCAAGGATAAGAAAAAGCAGGAAGATGAGGAAGAGAAATGTGTTGATGAGACAGATGTAGAGTCAGATGAGGAAAGGAAAGATCAGAAGACAAAAGACAGGAGGAATCAGCCCACTAATCAGTGAGTACTTGTTCTCTCCAAACACACACACATATCAGTTTAGGGAACATGGTCGACAAAAGCCCAGTACCAATCCATGCTTTTGTTCCATCTAAGATATGAAAGACTTTATCAAGTTGTTGCGGTCTTTAATTAGAAGGATTAATGAGAGTTTTGGTCATTGGTTTGGGCGGAATTATGGATCCATATCTGATCCACAGGTGTTCTGCAAGATTCCCAACCGTACAGCCGAAATTTTCCTTCGGCTTTAAGCGTTAGTTGTGTTTTATTTTCAGCATTTAGCCTGACGGACTGCAGCATCTCATCCTGCATTTCAACATTTTTGTCTTTTTGTACTGTATTATTTAGGTTCCAAGGGACGATTGTTTGAGTGTACCACATCATTTTTTGTATGTTTGTACATTTATAAATATATTTAAAAAGCAGACATGTCATTAAGAGATTAAACTTTTTTTTATTGTTTTTGTTGTTTTCTCTGCAGCAGCATTTCTGAATGAATCCTGCTTTACAAACTTTGCTTTATACTTATTGTTTTGAAATTGTGACTACGAAAAGTAATTGCTATGAAAAACCGAAGGTTTATGAAAAGATGGAAAATATAATCGGTGAGTTTACATAAGAGTTCCACAGGTCAAAAAATTCCCCCATCCATAGGAAAACATTTTTTCCCCAGTAAAACATAGCTAAAAGGTAAATAAAACTGTGTAAATTGCATCTTCCAGTACTAAACTGTAAACAGAACTGCAGAATGTAGAAGCCAAGAGAATGAAACTCTTTTAGTGTGCATCAATGCATATTCATTTGTTATACATTTTGTAATGGCTCTTAAGAACTACAACATTTTTTGTAAATATTTTGATATGTTTTAGAGTAATTCATCCACAATAGAACGACATAATTTTGACCTCTGACCTCTGAGAGGGAAGTCTGAGTCGCCTCTCAGTAACATTAAAATGTTCCCTGAGGATTCTTAATGAGGAAAATGTCCTCAGTGCAACAGTGAAGGACTAAAATAGGCCTCGTTTGTGAAACACAGGCAAAATGAATTTCTTAAAATATAGTCCTATTTGTTAAAATAGTCTATGAACGCCTACTTGTGTAAATTATTCTATTCAGTTTAATGTGACAATCTACGCAAGAATAGTTTTACAAACAGTTTACCAAGAAATGTGTTCTGCTTGTGTTTCTTAATGAGCCCCTTTGAGTTTACATACAATATGTATATAGAATGTGTAAGAAAAACAGCCATTAACTTGGTATGAAAATTTTACAGAAAAATGGCAGTAGCATTGTATCCTTTGCCCTTTGAATTACTAACTTGCCCTCAACACATGCATTTTCCCTGATGTGCCCTTTTTAACTTTTTTTTTTTTTTTTTTTTGGTATTTAGTTAGGAATTCTTTGTATTCTTTTGTCATAACTAGGTTATTTTTGTACCAATGGACTTAAAACATTCAGAGATTTATATCAGACTGCAAATTACAAGGAGGAAACTCTCAATGTTTCAATATTCAGTCATCTTTCTCTTTTTGCACATTTGCATACTTATCAAAACACAATTGTTGTCACATTCCCCCCCCCCTCTCTCCCCCCCCTCTCCCTCTTCTCTCTCCCCCCCTCTCTCTCTCCCTCCTCTCTCCCCCCCCCCCCCTCTCTCTCTCCCTCCCCCCCTCTCTCTCTCCCTCCCCCCTCTCTCTCTCCCTCCGCACCTGTTTCTTAGTTCCTGTTTCTGTTGCTTATTATATGTAGGTGTTTTCCTATGTAAAAAGAATGTTATTTATTTTTGTTTATAGAAGAGAAGAAAGTAAAGACTCGTGCTGACTATGCTGGGCATTGCCAGTTTTCATAAATATTTTGCAAAAAATAACTTTTTCGGTCCCCTGCTCTGCACAGAGAAAATAAACTCAAACTGTATCTCTGAAGATGTATAATAAAAATTGACTTTGAGACACAAGGCTGCACTGTTCGTGTGTGTGTGTGTGTGTGTGTGTGTGTGTGTGTGTGTGTGCGCAAACATGCATGAACGTGTGAGTTCTCGTACATGTTTATAATCAGTATCTTACATGGCTTCCTCTACTATGTCTTTATATAAAATAGTTTCCTTTCTCACAGATGTCCAAGGAAACTAAAGCTAATGCCAGTTTATGTGTGCACTCTTGGATGATCTGTCAGTTTCCTTGCGATTTAAAAAATAAACTATATCTACATCGTGTAACTGACTGTTGAATATTCAAAATATTTTTTTTATATTTCTGTCCTGCTAAATGTTCATGTTTTTACGCAAGTAATTAAACACTCATCAAGACACAAAAATGGGCTGTCAATTTTTTACTCACAAAAGAAGATTGGAGGATTTCGTAAGAATGTAATGTAATACAAATTTTTGTTGCATTATTGTGTCCACATGCTGTGTTGGTTGAACTTGCATGATATATCAGACCAATATTATAAATAAATATACATTTTTTACAGTAAAGGCGCTTTCTACTATCCAATTTTGTTTTAAACAGTTTGCATGTTTGTAAATTCTGATGGTTTGTTTTTACTTGAATATGTAATTCTAGATTTGTTGCTTTATCTTCTACACTGTAATGCTAAAGTAAATAAGTAAACGCGCATCCAGATGTGTTTGCAAAATGCATAAATGAAGATTGGAACTCTAAACCGAGCAGTGTTTTTAAAAAAGAACATGCTTTGTATTTTATAGTATCATCAATCAAATGTGTTATTTGCAGATGACAGATGCAGAGACTGGCAGTGTATATGTATGTGTAAATATGTGTCTTTTGTTTGCTCCAGGTCTCTCTCCACCTCTATAGATCCAGGGTTCTTACTTAGCCCATATATCGCTCTGGACACGGAGGAGAGATGTCTGAAATTCCAAACCAGACGCCTCCTCATTCAAAAGCAACTAGAGGTACATACAAACACTATATTAAAAATTCATGCATATACTTGCACACACACTGATGTAACAGATTTAATACACATTACGTGTAGGGAATATAGACATATGTGATGGTTGAGTTTTTAAAGTGGTTAAGTCTGTGTGTGTGTGTGTGTGTGTGTGTGTGTGTGTGTGTGTGTGTGTGTGTGTGTGTGTGTGTGTGTGTGTGTGTGTGTGTGTGTGTGTGTGTGTGTGTGTGTGTGTGTGTGTGTGTGTGTGGTCCTGGTAAACCCTACATTATGGGGACAAAATGTCCAAGCAAAAATGCCAATATCGGGCAAAACATGTTTTTGTGTGTTGTAGGACAGCAAAACAGTGAAACGAAGGCTGCAGTTTGTGGTCAGTGTGCCCAGGTAAATACACCACTTAGATAATACAGGACGTATTGTTAACTAAATTACATATAAAACAACTGATGGCTCACATGATAAATAGAGACATTGATGAAGTAGTTTTTGTGTAAAGAACTGTGATAATGTGATAGGCATTCATACAGAAATTATTTAGATGCTTTCTGGTTGTTACGCATTAGTGGAACTTGTCTATGATGTTTTGTTTTATTACAGATAAACTGAAGACGCTGGAAAATATAATGAAAAGGAGGTTCTCGTGTTCAACAGAATATTGTAATATGAAGTATATTTAAAATGTAAGAATTGCATTTAAATGTAAGAAATATATATATATATATATATATATATATATATATATATATATATATATATATATATATATATATATTTAAAATGTAATTGTTGCACTACATTATTTAGTTCTGGATTTATATTTGTTTTTATTTTCTTGTTTCATCTATCGTTCTTAACTTCCATCATTTCAATTGTCCATTGTAATCAAAATGACACTGGTTCTTTGAATAAAGTTTTTTTGTTCATTTCCAATTTCCAATTTACCATTGTGGCTCTTGTAGTTCATGTGGTGTATAACGCAAACGGTTTTTACAAGACCAAAGAATTGTTTGGAACATCACTACCCACAATCCTCTGCGCTTTTCCGCAAGCTCAGTGGGCGGAGCTCGAACGAAAACATGGCAGCGGGCGTCTTAACTAGAGGTGAAATATAACGTGTTTTTATGTAATGTTAGTTTAAGTGCATTTTATTGTGTAAACCATATTGAAATAAGAATAGTTATTAACACATAATTACTTTGTAATCTTGCTTGTGATTTGTAATAACACAATAAATTACGTGACCATCGAGTTTCTGAAAAGCCATGCATGCAACATACTTTTGTTTAAAAAAAATCCAACATTTAATGAATTGAGTATGATGATTTCAGTAACGCAGGTTCTCCGAAGACCTCGGTTTGTCACTGCTGTGTTCTCATGTCACGGACAGACTTTCAGCTCCGCAGCAGCTGCAGTCAAATCAACGAGAGATACCGGTGATTATGATTCTTATTATCATTTATGACGCATGCATACAGAACCCCAGCGACCTAGAGATACAATTTCTGTCTGTGTATAGTATATTACAGGTCGATGGAAATGTTTAGAGGAAATACAGTGACTTGAAAAATTAATGATATTAAAAGAAATTATTAGATATAAAAAATATATAAATAACAACAATTGATTAAAATACAAAAGATATTAGGTTAAAGTAAACTATTAAATATAGTTAATTTCACTATAATTTGTTTAATTATTTACATATAAAATACATAGCAACCTTTGATATTTTAGAATGGTGGTCCTTTGCATGAGGAGGAGGATTATATTTGGGGTTCCGTGGCATCTAAAGATTGAAAACTCTTGGTATATAACAATTTTCATAGGTTTTACTTTGCGTTTCCCACCACAAAATCTGTCGCCACGTTTTACATCACTTTATTGTTAACCACAATGACATAAATTAATTCAGATGCCATGTATGTTGCATATAGAAGCAGCTCGATATAGAATGATTCCTCTTTAGCTAGCTTATTTGGTGTATGAACTTTAATGTAAATATGTACCTGATATGTGCGCTTTTTTCTGTAAAGCTGTAAAACAATATTTTAAAGCCCTATACAGAAAAACACTTGACTCATACAATGAGAGTGTGATATATATTCTTCACAACTAATATGCAGTCTTACATATGCAGCTGCTACAGAGAAAATCCAGAACTTCCCACTTACTCAACCAGACTATTTCCGCTTGTCTGAGCTCTTCACCATGAAGGACCTGTTTGAGGCCCGTGTCCATCTCGGACACAAGAAAGGCTGCCGACACAGGTGGGTAAATCACATGCAGTGTCTTTCAGTATAACTTGATGATATTCTTAAAATTATTATAATACAACATTCAGTTTAAATGACCTATTACTTGAGGAAACTACATGGAATATTTGTTTCTATTTATTTAAAATGTTTTTAATTCATTTGTTACACAATTCAAATATCTATATGTATATACACAACTATACATATGTAAGTGTGTTTGTGTGGGTGTGTGTGTGTATACATGCATGCATACATACATACATACATGCATGCATGCATGCATATACACGCGCATATACACAGTACCTGTCAAAAGTTTGTAAACATTACTGTATTTAATGTTTTGAAAGAAGTCTCTTATGCTCACCAAGGATGCATTTATTTGATAAAAAAACAGTAATATTGTGAACACAATTTAAAATAATGCTTTTCTATTTTAATATACTTTAAAATTTTATTTATGCAAACCTTAATTTTCAGCATCATTACTCCAGTGTCACATGATCCTTCAGAAATTCAGCTCTGCATGACAGAAATAAGTTATATTTTAAAGTATATTAAAATAGAATTGTAATAATATTTCACAATATTATAGTTTTTTTTTCTGTATGTATGTGTGTGTATACATATATATGTGTGTGTGTGTGTGTATATATATATATATATACACACACACACAATAGTGTTTTTAACGATCCTACAAGTTCGATTAAACCAAAGTATGAGGACAATGTTTTCTATATATTTTTTAAATATGAAGGAACAATAAACTTGGTTAGCAAAAAAGGGCAAACTACAGTTACAAGTTTTATTGTACTATGCAAAAAATAAATGCATAGAAAAACAAAAAGCTCAGGAAAAAGCATTCATTGACTACATCATAATCGGTTATTAATATTTTGTTGATTCTCGCTTGTATTTTGCATGTGTTCATCATAATGTCTTTATGCTAACAAAATGTTAACACATTTTTTATTATTTGCCAATTTTCTTAGACTGGACATCACTTTTGGTCACTACTGTATTAAATATATATAATGTGGCAAAATCTGAACTTTATTTGACATCACTAAGCTATGTTTCTCTCTCTAGGCTGATGGAACCGTATGTGTTCGGCTCTCGTCTGGATGTTGACATCATAAATCTGGAGCAGACAGCAGAACACCTCCAGCGGGCGCTGAACTTCACGGCTCACGTGGCGTACCGCGGCGGGATCATCCTGTTCGTGAGCCGCAGACGGCAGTTCGGGCACCTGGTGGAGTCGACGGCGAGGGAGTGCGGAGAATACGCTCACACACGCTACTGGAAGGGAGGACTGCTCACCAACGCCCCTATCCAGTACAGCCCAGGGGTGAGACTTCCTGACCTCATCGTCTTCTTCTCCACGCTCAATAACGTTTTCCAGCAGCACGTCGGGATCCGGGACGCAGCCAAAATGAATATTCCCACCGTCGGGATTGTGGACTCTAATTGTAACCCCAGCCTCATCACGTACCCAGTGCCAGGAAACGATGACACTCCTGTTGCGATTGAGATGTACTGCCGGCTATTCAAAATGACAGTGAACAGGGCAAAGGACAAGAGGAGACAGATGGAGCTTCTCAAGGGTATTTCAGCCTCAGGATGAGGGAAGGTTAATCACAGTGTTCGTCTGCATATAGAAAGCTCAGTGGAAAGAGTAACTGCAGTTCAAATTCAGACATATTAATGCATTTTTTTTTTCTCGAGTTTAATACGTAAAAATGAACCATCCCAGAACTGAAGACGTCCAACAATTTAATTTGCCAATGTAAAAATCCAGTGGCTTCGAAATGAATATTTATTGGTTTTGTTTTGATTTCCATTGCTTACTTGTTATGAACCCAATAAAATTTCGCAAATCCATAGTGCGATGTTCACTTGCCGTGCTTATTTACGTAAATGTAAGTTTGCGAATTACTTTCAGCGGGTCGAGTTTTTGAAAGAAATTAATTCATTTTAACCATCCGATAAGGTCGGTCTTGCACAGTTTGTTACCACTCATAAGTTAAATGTCAGTACTTTAAAATATGTACGGACAGTCCCGGTTTTTGGTGTTCTGTTCCCGTTTTACAGCTCGTTCAAAACAGCCCGACCAACATACAGCAGCCTGCTGGTTATAGGAGCAATCATGTAGTGATTATTTTCACCAACAGATGGCGCTGCGAGCTATGATGACTGTACTTGGTTATAAATGTACATACATTAACATAAATATATATATATATATATATATATATATATATATATATATATATATATATATATATATATATACATAAACTTTGCAGAATTTACGATGCTGAAGACCGTTGAAACGTGTCATCACAGTCTGTTGAAAGGGTCCATTATCGTCGAATAACAAAAGAAACATCTTTATCACTTTCAAGGTAGTAACATACTATTGATAAAGTTAGTATATCAATTTGTTAAATTAACGTAATACTGTTTGTATGTGCTTTATAACAGGGCCACAACAGGGTGGGGGATTGTTTTCCACAATTTTAAACATCCCCAAAAGTGCCACAGTCACAACGCAGTCATTTCCACACATCTTGTGTGTGTGTGTGTGTGTGTGTGTGTAATTGTTTAATATATATATATATATATATATATTTAATTTTATATATATAAACAATTACACTTGCAGCCTAAAATGCAAAATAACAAGCCAAATTAAGGATAGTAAAAGTAATTTTCAAGCACAAATGTAACAAAACATTTGAAGTTAAAAAAGTTGTAATTCTAGGCTATACAAACAGCTTATGAAAATGAAAATATTAAATACAATTATAAAATGTTAACATTTGTTAAATAGTTTTATTTATCATTATGTTTTATTTTATGTTTTTGTCATATTTTTTTTTATAGTATTGTTTTGAACTAGTATTTGGTTACTATTAACTGTTTTATATTGTGTGAGTTTTAATTTAAATCTCCTAAGGGTGCGGTGAGTTGTATTAAAACCAGACCAAAAATCCTAATAAACTAATTAATAATTATTAATGCTAATAATAATATAGGGAACCCACAACAATTAAAAAACAAAAACGATTTAATTAATAGATAATAACAAATGAGATTTCAGTAATATTTGACAACTCAAATAGGTCATTTAAATTTCCATTTCTGAAATGAAAATACACGTTCTGACTTCTCTAACCGTTATCATTACTGAAATGCTTGAAACATATACTTGTGCTTTTAAAATACCGTTCAATAAGACCCCCATCCTTTTGTTTTACCTTTTTGGAGAGGAATTCAAGCATTAATTCGTGGCTCTGTGTAAATCCGCCTTTAATGTCCCAGCAGGCTGCCGTACTTCTTACTATAAATATCTTTAGGCACTCCTCTAGACTCACTGGGTCTTTTTTCCTTCTGCAATGAAAGTGAGAACATCTACATATTGCCTGCATATATCTTGATTTCAAGAAGCAAAATAATTTGCGCTTTAGATTTTTATTATGTAGATATGCATTGTGTGTTATTTATTATATTGTTAAAGATATTGACTGTACATTAGATCTTGTCCATTAGAATACTTAGTAAGGGTAATGAATGTGGCGTCATAAAAAGATGTATGTAATAGTATTTATGATGCGTTAATTAATCACATAAAATATGGTCTATTGGTAGGCTATATGCAATGTTTACAGACATAACTCACCTTCCTGCTTAAAACTGGCTGAAACCGCACGTGTTGCATGCAAATACTTTAGCTTGTAGTATAATACGAAAACGTTGATCTAAAGTGCAAAATCCTGGATTCTGCTGTAAAAATCTTATAATGTAACCGTGCTGTGCTGTCATGTTTTAGTCAGAGCCGTCGGCTCTGGTTTTAGTACTTGAGTTATTTTTATTCTTGGACACAGCAGCGACGCAGCGCGTGTTTTAGTTGCGTGCTCGTGTCGGTAGGGGGCGTGAGCGCGCAAGACACGTGATTTCAACTCAAAGTGACACTCACTGCTGTCAATCACAGTGCAAAGTACTGTAACCACACTGAACCCACTACAGTAAGGTCTACTCTACAGAAAACAATGCTGCACAGTTATAAATTATTTTTTAACTCCACTACAGACCCTGAATGAAGGTATTTTTCTTCCTGTTTGGAAACCACCATGATTTTCCAGCATCAGGTAAAGATTTACTGTCAACAATATTTTTAACCATATATGGTTGAATTTCATTTACTAGCCTACTTCGGCCAAAATTAAATCTTAAGGACATTTCAAAGTGATCAGAGAAGAAAAACAAAATCAAAAATATGATGTTATTTATAAAACACACAGTTGACATAGTTTTTATTTATTTTTTAGATTAAAATGTATAAAAGTTTGAGGTTAAAACAAAAGTTAAAACAAACTTAATAGTTTAGTATAGCAAGGATGCATTAAATTGATCAGTGACAGTAAATATTTATATATATATATAATTTAAATGTTTATAATGTTACAAAATATTTCTATTTCAAGTAAAATATATTCAAATAGAAAACAGTTATTTTAAATTGAAATAATATTTTAATGACTGTAATAATATTATATTTGTTTTTACTGTATTTTTTATTAAATAAATGCAGCCAAGGTGAGCAGAAGACTTCTTTCAAAAACCTTAAAAATATTACTGACCTCAAACTTTTGAACAGTAGTGTAAATAAACTGTATATGTAGCTAATTATATTTTTCTAATTAAAAGTACAAGTATTTTACATAATATATTAATTAATAACATACAACTGCATTATAAGTGCATACAAATATATACAATGCATATCATTTGCACAATAATTCTGTACAAATCAGATTAAAGATTTTTTTTTTTTCTGAATTCTAGTCCATCAGTGTGTGTATCTTGTATAAGTGTGTGTGTAGTTGTGTGTTTGTTATCTGGGTTTTGCCCTATGAGACGTAACTCTGGCTGTGATGCCACTGTTGTGCCAAAAGTGGGCAGAAAGAAACTGGCTTGTGATCGACCCTGCTGTCCTGCATGGTGGACCTGGGGCTTGGAACGAGGCCGGATAACCCAACCCAGACCTCTGTGTGTGTTAGTGCCCATTAGTCTTAAGTCTGTTAGTTAGTCTGTTAAACTCTTTCCAAATACTCTAGATATTATCCCCTTAAATTGTTTTTGTATTGAATATTCTAGATCCTAACTGTGCTTCATGAACTCAAGACAGACACGGAATGGATGAAGAAGTGGAGCTGCATTTTATATGGGTTGTGACTTTAAGTCTTAAAGTGCCCCTATTATGCTTTTTCTGATATTGCAGTTGTGACCAATCCCAACAGACTGGGCCGTCTGACCAATCAGAGCAGAGTAGACCAATCACAACAGACTGGGCCGTCTGACCAATCAGAGCAGAGTAGACCAATCACAACAGACTGGGCCGTCTGACCAATAAGAGCAGAGTAGACCAATCACAACAGGGGCATGTTCAAGTTCAACTGAGGATATTAGAAGACATGTTTGTCGTAAGTTTTATTGTAAAAATATAGGATATCAACATAATGATGTAGTTGTTTATATTTGTAGCTTCATTGCAAGTGTATGACATTTGGTATAGAAATAAACAATGGTAATTAAGTGCTTTTCCTAAAAATGAGAAAGAAATTACAGGGTATTAAAACAGTATGAACTACAAATAAAGTCAGTATGTGAGGCTAAATAGATGTGTTTTAGTCTGAATTAGGTAAGATGTGTGCTTCCATTTCAGTTTCAGCAATCCCTTCACTCGATTGGGATGTTCTCTTGTGTTTGGGCGGCAAGTGCAGTAACTGTAACATCAGGCATATTTTGTAGTATTAAACACATATTTATACCGACTTCATCAGGCTCCGAAAATTCTTCACAAAGAACACAAAGAATGGCCTTCTCAGCTGCCATAGTTGCAACTCTTGCGTCATCAGAACAGTGTGTTCAACGCATCACCGTTTCTGTTTTGTCGGCTGTGCGTTGGGCCATCTGACCAATCAGAGTAGACCATTCCCAACAGACTGGGCCATCTGGCCAATCAGAGCAGAGTAGACCATTCACAACAGACTGGGCCATCTGACCAATCAGAGTAAAGTAGACCAATCACAACAGACTGGGCCATCTGACCAATCAGAGTAGAGTAGACCAATCATAACAGACTGAACCATCTGACCAATCAGAGCAGAGCAGGCTCTCAGAAAGGAGGGGTTTAGAGAGACTGGGTCATTTATTAAACAGTTTCAGACATTGTGAGAAAAAATGTGATGCTGCAATGTATATTAGGAGAAAAGTAAAAAAAATGTTTACCTTGAATGCATGTAAATCTATTGTAGGAGCCTCCAAAACAAAATTAGGAACGTTTAAAATAGCATAACAGGGGCACTTTAACACAATACCCTGAACAGAGGTCAAAGGTCGACTGCAGAAAGCTGGACTAGTAAGTTTCCTCCTCCAGTAAACACACACACACAGAGACGTTCTCTCGTACTGCGTAATATCTTACGCTAGGGGAAAAACTCTTCCACGAGATATTGAAGCCAAAAAATTATCCTTAATTTTGAATTAATGTAAAACGCGTTGCGGCAGCATGCAGACATAGGCAAGACGGCTCGCGTGCCTATTGGCTGACCTGCTGCAACAGCAGCAGCCTATCGAGAGAAGCCCTACCCGCCATATCCAATGGGGGCGCTTCGCACCTACTTCGTCACGTCCCGCCGAAATGGGCGTGGCCTGGGCCTATAAATACAGCTCGATAGGCTGATACAAACTGATTTTTCATCTCTTCAGCGAAGCTCACGCATCGCTGGATCCGGAGTGAAGAAGCCGCGCCGTCTGAGAAAAAGCCTTCTGTGGGACGAGCCTTTGCATCTGAAGCCGCTGAGTCGCGAGTCGTCAGGGAAGCGGGCCAGCATCGAATCCGAGCTGATACATCTGCTCTCGCAGGCCGCGGCGAGCCTCGGCCTTGAGTGGAAGGCGCCCGCGCAGCCCGCGCACAACCGACTGGACGGGTGTTTCCTGCAAAGGGACCGCGCTCCACTCTCACGCGCTCTCGCTCTGCCGGCCGCCGCCCTCCTCCGCGTGGGCCCCGGCCGAAGATTGAGATAAAGCCTGAGGCCTTAAAATCTTTCTTACCCTCCTAGGTTAAGCAATGGTGTTTAAGTCTCGCCGCAGCCAGACTCGCACTGAAAATTTTCGCTCGTTCAGTTCCAGGAAATGCGACTGTTCCAGTGTATTCTGCAGTAAACAAGCCGGTACCACGGCCCGCTTGCCTGCACACAAAGGCCGTTTTTACGGCGACCCAGATAAATCACATGAAGAATGTAATTTCTGGTATTCCGGCCACGGCCGATGGTGTTATGAGTGTAATAAAAAAATGTCCACGACCCAGTGTTCATTCCTACACTCAAGCACAGTCCACCAAAGTACAGGGCTCGCACAAATAAAATCGACTCATGTCGATTGTGCATTAAACTTGCACCGAAAAATTTTCAGTTCCAGAAAATGCGACTGTTCCAGTGTATTCTGCAGTAAACAAGCCGGTACCACGGCCCGCTTGCCTGCACACAAAAGCCGTTTTCACGGCGACCCAGATACATCACATGAAGTGATGAAGTGCATTACATGTAGTGTATGTGCCCACATCTCAGTGCCCACAAACACTACATAATGCATGTCCCACGTTTTCTGTGAAAACGAAACCAACACACACATTCAGTCAGCTCAGGCTGACGGTGTTTTCAGTGCAGTAAATGTGCCCGCTGTCCCGCGCCCACATTCTCTCACAGACATGTTGAACCCCACTGGGTTTTGTCCCGCTCGCTCTCTCCGAAAACTGCCTTAGAGAAATCGAGCGCGGCCAGCGACTCATGCCGATTGTGCATTACACGTAGTGAATGTGCCCACAACCCAATGCCCACAAACACTACACTATGCATGTCCCGCGGTTTCTGTAAAAACGAAACCAACACACATTCAGTCAGCTCAGGCAGACGGTGTTTTGAGCGCAGTAAATGTGCCCGCAGTCCTGCGCACACATTCACTCACAGACATGTTAAAACCCACGGGGTTCACCCCACTCATTTTCTCTTCGCAAACTGCCATAGAGAAATCGAGCGCGGCCAGACCGCCCGCTGTGAACAGCGCGCCCCCCGCCTCAGATGCTGCAAGCACAGTGTTTACTTTACAGCACACCAGAGCTCTCCGGAGCTCTCCAGAGCCCAGATCTCATTTTACCCCTAGCCATTCATGCAAATGGGTGGGCAAAGCTCCCCGGGGTATCAGAATGGGTGCTGAACACTACAGAGAGTGGCTATTTGCTGCAGTTCGCTCTACGCCCCTGCCGTTACACGGCGCGGGTCGAAACTACGGTAAAAAGCGAAGTAGCTCATCTACTTCGAGCTGAGATAGCAAAACTATTGAGCAAAGGGGCCATAGAGCCTTTATCTCAAGCTCAGCGCGAAGGGGGTCTATACAGCAGATATTTTCTGGTACCGAAAAAAGACGGGGACCCATTCTAGACCCATCTAGACCCGTTCTAGATCTGAGACACCTGAACAAAGTGCTTGTGAAACGCCAGTTCAGAATGCTCATGACCAGGAAAATCCTCGCGCAGATTTGCCAAGGGGACTGGTTTCTGTCAATAGATCTGAAAGACGCGTATTTTAAAATACAAATAGCGTCACGTCACAGGCGATTCTTGAGATTCGCCTTCGAGGGCCAGGCATATCAATACACAGTCCTGCCGTGCGGCCTGTCCCTGGCACCCCGTATATTTACGATGTACATGGACACTCTCGCGCCCCTGAAACTTCGGGGCATGCGAATATTGAACTACTTGGACGATTGGCTGATTCTAGCTCGATCACACTCAGAGCTCATAGAACACAGGACCATATTACTCGAACACCTCGAGAATATAGGTCTCACAGTCAATTGGGCGAAAAGTTTGCTGTCTCCCAGTCAGAGAATATCTTTTCTGGGCACAGAGCTGGACTCACTGTCTATGATAGTGCGCCTGTTGCCGGAGCGCAGACTGAACATTCAGCACGTTGCGAAATCCTTCCGCTGCGGCACTATAGTCCCACTCAAAAGGTTTCAGAAAGTGCTGGGTCTCATGGCCTCAGCATCTTCGGTACTCCAGCTGGGTCTGCTTTGCATGCGCCCGCTGCAATTGTGGCTAAAAGCGGGAATACCGCCTCGGGCGTGGGCCTCTGGTCTGTTTCGCCTCAAGGTCGATCAGAAATGCGCCCTAGCCCTGAAACCGTGGAAAGCGTGGAAAGACTGTGGATACCAGTCGGGTGTAAAACCTGGGAACTCCCTCGAGTGTAAAGGTGGTGTCCACGGACGCCTCCACCTCGGAATGGGCAGCGCTGCTCGAGGGCAGACCGTTCTTTGGCCAGTGGTCAGAACGAGAGAAGCTCCTACACATAAACTGTCTGGAAATGATGGCAGTGGACAACGCGGTGAAGCGTTTTTGTCCCCAGGTAAAGGGTCACCACGTATTGGTCCATTCAGACAACATGTCAGTGGTGGCCTACATAAATCGCCAGGGTGGCATCAGGTCCCGAAACCTTCACAGGCTGACGGAACGCCTCCTGATCTGGGGTCAGCACAATCTGCTCTCACTAACCTAGAGGTTCCCGCCTTACAGGCTAAAATACTGTCGGTCTAAAAATCAGTACTGTCTGCCCCGTTGCTCCGGCTCAGAATGCTGAAACCGCTTGAGCACCGCTCGCTGATCGATATAACAACTCCATGGGCGTTGAGTAAGACCCATACTGTTACCCAGTTCAGGCCGTAAATTTTCACCCTGACTGTGTGGAACACTGTTGATGCGGTTAGCTCCCGTAGGATGCTACTTATTGGGAATGACGCTTCTAGCCTCTCTTCTCAGACTCTCTGCGAGTACCTGGTGGTTATGCACTATATGAGCCCCGGGCTCCCGCCCTTGGGACTTTGGTGTTGGATCCCAGCACGCACAGCGTTTTACACTGTGTCCCCCTAGCGTAAGATATTACGCAGTACGAGAGAACCTCTCGTAAGAGAACGTACTCGGTTACTAACGTAACCTCGGTTCTCTCTAAAAGAGGGAACGAGTACTGCGTATCTTGCCGTGCCTGCAACACGCTCTGGTTCGCTTCGGCGATGAAAAACCAGTTTGTATCAGCCTATCGAGTTGTATTTATAGGCCCAGGCCACGCCCATGTTGGCGGGACGTGACGAAGTAGGCACGAAGCGCCCCCATTGGATATGGCGTCACGTAGGGCCTCTCTCGATAGGCTGCTGCTGTTGCCGCAGGTCAGCCAATAGGCACGCGAGCCGTCTTGCCTATGTCTGCATGCTGCCGCAACGCGTTTTACATTAATTCAAAATTAAGGATAATTTTTTGGCTTCAATATCTCGTGGAAAAGAGTTTTTTTCCCTAGCGTAAGATATTACGCAGTACTCGTTCCCTCTTCTAGAGAGAACCGAGGTTACGTTAGTAACCGAGTATGTTTTTTGCTCCTCAAGGCGTTGCAGCACAGCTAGATGTGCCGTGTCTGTGTCATGAGGCAGCATAGAGCAGAAGGGCGCCATAAATTACTTTGTACACATAATTCCACAATGCAAAGAATGAGTGCCAGCCCTTACAAACCAGCATGACTCCCTGTTTCAAGGGGGATTTTAATCCTGTAAGGTTTATTTGGTCCTAAAATTATCTTAAAGACCTGACAAACAGTTTGAATAATAGACCAATCTCTAATCTTTTCCATTTCCAAACAACTTTGCATGACTGTCATGCTGTTATCTGCAATATGTGTAGGTTTTAATTCATTCTAATTCAGATAATCAGCTATTTTGATTTTAATTAAAAGTTGTCAAAAAGAAATCAGTAGAGCAACAACAACAAAGTCTCAGGATTCCTTCTGATGAAACCGTATGATTTTGTGTGAAGTGTGTTGTGATTTTTACTTTCTCAGAAATGGATATTTGCTTCAATCTTTATTTTGCTTTAATAATTTCAGAAACATGACAAACCAAAATGTCTGCTGCGTGCCACATGTGTCTGACTCAACTGAGGTTGTTGTTGATCTCCACCTGCTCTTTGGGCCAGCTGAACAAGATCACATGACCATCACCCACAACATACTTCATTCTGATTGGCTTTTTAAATGAGCCATAAATTGTACAGTTGTTTTCACTCACATCAATAATAATCCAGTGTCAGTTTTATTTATTTTGAAAGCTGTCATAACAGACATAATCCACAGTGAACTGGTCATTATCACAAAATAAATCACGTCAATCAAATGTCTTTTTTCTCCATAATTGATCATGAAAAAAGGAAAAGTTTGGGGTCATGAAGATTAAAAATAAAAAAATTATTCTGTAAGGATGCATTAAATTGATCAATGTGAAGCATTGTTTTAAAACATTCTATTTCAAATAGATGCTGTTCTTGCAATCTTTCTATTCATCAGTGAATAGATCTGAACGATTGCTAAGATTGTTTCTTGAGCTGCAAATCAGCATATTAGAATGATTTCTGAAGAATCATGTTCTAACAGTTCTGAAAGAATGTTCCATTTCTTGTGCTGTAATTTTACTCCCCACCTCAAGGGGGAGCTATAAAGGTTTCTTTGGGAAGGGCTATCCTTTTAAGAGAGACAAGTAAGAGTGTTTAGAGCGGTATCGGCATGGTTTTGAGTGTTTGCTCAACTGAGCCGTATGCAAGAAACCCTATTATGAGGAATCTTTTTGGTTCAACAGCTCAATGTAAGTTGTATATATTTTGTAATTCGATGTTTATTATGTGTCAATTGCATATTTTGATTTGTATTTGCCTATTTGTTTAGAGGGTTCTCTTTTGACTTCATTCAATATGGACACTTCATCTGGACTATGTTGTGCACTGATTCTACACCTTTGTTGATTACCCGGACTGGTGCTTGGTTATGATTTGAAACACTTTTCGTTGGACTTCTACTCCGGGACTTCTAATGAACTTTTGGAGTATTGGAAACGCTCACTTCTAACCTGAACTACTTGTGGTATGGTGAGAAATTTACTATATTTCTGCCTGGACTCAACATGTGATGAACTAAAATGTTCTAACATAATGAAGTTATGATTTTCTTTTTTTCTGGATGTGATGATTTGCTGACAATATTGCTGTTGTGTATATATCTATATAGTTTGGGTTATCTCACAAAAACATAAATACACTTAAATCTACTCTTGGATGAATGGATCCCCTTCATTTAGTATGTGACCAAAACAAGAGTGTTAAATATAATGGCGCCCGAACAGGGACAGAAAACAGGGACATCCTGGTAAAGAGTAAGAGCAAGGTTAAAATTATGGACGCATCTCATGACGAGGCTGATGTGGGTACAGACCCAGACTTCACGGCTGAACCTTTTACAACTCGCCGTGAACCAATTCAAGAAATGATTCGGTCCTTTAGTAGTTTGTACTTGGAGTCTGAAGAGGAGGCCATCGTACAGGAAGAGGAAGAAGAGGTTGGTTTGACAAATTTTCCACCACCTCCACCAGTAGAGGAGGAGGAAGATGAAAGTCTCATCAGTCTTACCCTTGCAACCAGGTTAAATCAGTTAAGCATGAGGATAGACAACATGAAGAAAGACAACGTGGAGTGTATTAGAAGACTGGAGCAAGACATTCAAAATCACCTTCAGCGACATGACCATTGTCTTAAAACTCTAGAGGAACAAGCTCGTGGTATAACCCAACGGATGACAACGGATGATGATCAGAATCAGCGAAAGCTTGAGGAAAAGCTGACAGATATAAGTGAAAGAAGGTGTAACCGTTTGAAGCAAGTTTTGGAGGAACAAATGCAAGATATGGGCAAGGCCATGATGGATTGTTTAAAGAGAAGAGATAATCAGCTCAAGTCTATGATGAGTTATGTCACGAATGCTGTGTCTACTCCTATAGCTTCACAAGCCTTCGCCACGTCATTCCCAGTTGGCCAGGCAACATCTTCATCTCACATAATTCCTTATAAGGCAGCAGTCAGGCTAGAATTCCCTGTATTTGGACGCACAGAAGGCGAAGATCCAATAACTTACCTAGAAAGGTGTACCGAGTACTTAGCGGTGCGACCGATGAGTGATGGCGAGATATTGTCAATACTTCCATCAGTATTGATGCACACTGCTAAAGACTGGTGGATGGCGGAGAAAATCCACGTCAACACGTGGAATCAGTTCAAGGCGCTATTCCTTCGTTCCTTTCTACCCGATGACCATGAGGTAGAGGCTGAGAGGAAAATCAGGGAGAGAAAGCAGGGGCTGGGTGAAAGCATCCGGACATTTGCTTTTCAATATAGAGCTATGTGTCTCAGACTGAGGCCATCAATGACCGAAAAAGAGATACTTCAAGCCACATTAAGGAACTGTAATCCTCGAGTGGCCAGTATTCTGAGAAGCACAGCTAATACCTTTGACGAGCTGGTACGTGTCAGAGCTTTAGTGGAACGAGACATGGCAGAGGAAAGAGCCTACTGGAAACAAGCCAGCCACCAGAAAGGGAGGTACTGACAGATCAGGTAAAGGCAAAGGCGGAAGTCATAACATTGCCATACTTTCAGAAAGTAACATCAAGCTGTTAACCTTTCCAGTAGTATTACAGAAACATCCATGTGATGCTGTCATAGACACTGGTAGCTCATATTCCCTAATTCAAGAATCCTTGTGGAGGAGATGGAAAGAAGATGCTGAGACCTGGAAATCCAGCAGAGGACTGTCATTTGCTCTTGCCAATGGCCAAGTACAACGAGCAATAGGGGAAGTCATTTGGGAATGTAAATTGCAAGATAATACATACCCAGTGCGGCTGTTCATAATGAGGAATCAAGACCTATCATTTCCACTCATTCTTGGCCTTGATTTCCTGGTGTCAGTTGGCTTAAAACTTGACTTCAACAGTTCTTCTTATTCATTTCCTGGACAGGAGTCACCACAATCATTTTCTTGCTATCTCCAACCTGCCAGCATTAACATTCACTGTGCATTATCGACTATACAAGTGTCAGAAAATACCATAACCATCATCAAGGGTTTGGTGGGTCAAGCTGATATTTCACGTACTGAGAAGAGGCAACTGGAAGGTCTCTTACTGAACTGGCCCACTGTCTGTACAGATGATCTAGGACAAACCTCCATCATCAAACATCAGATTATGACTAATGATTCCATCCCTGTAAGGAAAAGACCATACCCTGTGCCAATTAACAAACAAAAGTTCATTGATGAGGAAATTGAATCGATGTTGAACAAGGGCATAATACGGCCGTCTACTTCACCATGGGCAGCTCCTATAGTCCTAGTACCAAAAAAGGATGGAAGTGTTCGTTTTTGTGTAGATTATCGATCGTTGAACACCAAAACCCCATTAGACGGATTCCCAGTGCCTCAAATACAGGACATCTTGGAGTCGACGTACGGAGCCTCAGTATTCAGCAACTTAGATCTTAGGAGTGGATACTGGCAAGTCATGATGGATGACTGCAGCGTCCAGAAGACTGCATTCATTACCAAAAATAATCAATATGAATTCATCCGTCTTCCCTTTGGACTGAAGAATGCGGGAGCTACCTTCCAAAGACTGATGAACAGAATATTGAAGGATTTGCTTGGTAAATGCTGCTTCGTGTATATTGATGACATTGTGGTGTATTCCAAAGACATCCAACAACATATCAAAGATCTTAAGACTGTCTTCTGTGAAATGGAAGCAGGTGGTTTGACATTAAACCTCAAGAAGTGTAACCTCTGTAAGAAATCACTGTCTTTTTTAGGACATGTGGTTTCTGAAGAAGGGATCAAAACAGAGGGGACAAAGGTAGAAGCTGTGAAGAACTTTCCCACGCCAAGGAACTTAAAGGAGGTTCAACGCTTTCTCGGCCTTGCTGGATGGTATCATCGGTTCATTTCTCGTTTTTCAGAGCTTGCTGCTCTTTTACATGCTCTCAAGCGGAAGAATGTGCCATGGAATTGGACTGATGAGTGCCAAAATGCTTTTGAGAAACTGAAGGACGCTTTGCAAAAGGCCCCAGTTCTTGTACCGCCAGACCCTAGCAGACCATTTAAAGTACAGACTGATGCGAGCAATATCGGCTTGGGGGCTGTTTTGACCCAAGAATCAGACCAAGGTGAACGTGTCATTGCATATGCATCACGGCTACTTCAGGGAGCGGAGAAATCGTACTCCGTATCGGAGAAGGAATGTCTTGCTGTGGTGTGGGCGGTGGAAAAGTGGCAGAAGTATCTGGAAGGAAGACGATTCCAAATTATCACAGATCATGCAGCCCTTGTATGGGTATTTAACCATCCTCGACCTACTTCGAAACTCATGAGATGGGCCATCCGACTTCAGGGACTTGACTTCACTGTGCAATACAGGAAAGGCCAATCCAATGTTGTTCCCGACTCATTATCTCGTGCCTTACCTGAAGAGGATCACCCGAGTCCTATTGCAATATGTCATGCACAGGATGTGGGTAAGGATTTGCCTGTGGACTGGGTAGAATTAGAAAAATCCCATAAGGACGACCAAGCACTGCGGGATCTATGGGACAAAGCCAAATATCCCCCACAAGACCCAGATCATATTCACTACGTTGTACAGAATCAGTTTTTGTTCCGATGCATTCCTGACTCACTGAAAGGTAGCAGTCTGCAAGTGGTTATTCCCACAGATCTTCGTCAGAAATTCCTTGAATTCGCCCATGATAACCCACTGAGCGGACATTTGGGGCGTATGAAGACGTTACGTTGGTTACTCAATGTGGTATACTGGCCAGAAATTCGACGGGATGTTTGGAACCATTGCAAGCAGTGTCAGGTTTGCCAAAAGTATAAACCACGCATTCACAAGCTTTCTGGACAGCACCAGTCTACACCCATTAAGGAACCTGGATATATGTTGGGATTGGATCTCATGGGCCCTTTCCCTAAAAGCTCAAAATTGAATGAGTACTTGCTGGTTGTCGTGGATTATTGCAGTAAGTGGGTGGAGGTGTTCCCGTTACGCTCAGCGAAGACTCATGTGATAGCAGACATTCTTGTCAAGGAGATTTTTACTCGCTGGGGAACTCCGACCTACCTTGTATCAGATCGGGGACCCCAATTCACGTCCCAACTACTTAACACAACATGCAAGCAGTGGGGAGTGGTTCAAAAACTTACCACAGCATATCACCCGCAAACCAACTTGACAGAGAGAGTGAATCGTACTCTCAAAACCATGATCGCCTCTTATGTCAAAGATAACCATCGCCATTGGGATAAGTGGGTTCATGAGTTTCGTTTTGCAATCAATTCTGCATGGCAAGAGAGTACTTCATACACTCCATCTGAAATTGCCATAGGATGCAAATTGAAAGGACCCATGGATCAGTTCCAATATCGCCACCCAGATCCTGACCATTCTGCATATAATGTCATTGAGCGCCAACAAGCCCTATTGTACAGGGTGAAAGAAAATGTTGCAAGAGCCCAGGAAAGACAAGCGAAGTACTATAACCAGAAGAGACGACAAGAGACTTTTGAAGAGGGTGATCTTGTCTGGGTTCGTACTCATCCAGTGTCTCAGGCAGGGGATACGTTCATGGCAAAGTTGGCCCCTAAGTGGCAAGGACCCGCAAAGGTAATCAGACAATTGAACAAAGTCAATTATAAAGTTGAAGTGTCAATAGACCCCATGCAAACTGAAACTTATCATGTAGAGAATTTGAAAAAGTTTTACGGTTATGTCTAACATTTCTCTAAAGGGCGGGGTGTGTAACAGTTCTGAAAGAATGTTCCATTTCTTGTGCTGTAATTCTACTCCCCACCTCAAGGGGGAGCTATGAAGGTTTCTTTGGGAAGGGCTATCCTTTTAAGAGAGACAAGTAAGAGTGTTTAGAGAGGTATCGGCATGGCTTTGAGTGTTTGCTCAACTGAGCCGTATGCAAGAAACCCTATTATGAGGAATCTTTTTGGTTCAACAGCTCAATGTAAGTTGTATATATTTTGTAATTCGATGTTTATTATGTGTCAATTGCATATTTTGATTTGTATTTGCCTATTTGTTTAGAGGGTTCTCTTTTGACTTCATTCAATATGGACACTTCATCTGGACTATGTTGTGCTCTGATTCTACACCTTTGTTGATTACCCGGACTGGTGCTTGGTTATGATTTGAAACACTTTTCGTTGGACTTCTACTCCGGGACTTCTAATGAACTTTTGGAGTATTGGAAACGCTCACTTCTAACCTGAACTACTTGTGGTATGGTGAGAAATTGACTATATTTCTGCCTGGACTCAACATGTGATGAACTAAAATGTTCTAACATAATGAAGTTATGATTTCCTTTTTTTCTGGATGTGATGATTTGCTGACAATATTGCTGTTGTGTATATATCTATATAGTTTGGGTTATCTCACAAAAACATAAATACACTTAACTCTACTCTTGGATGAATGGATCCCCTTCATTTAGTATGTGACCAAAACAAGAGTGTTACAATGTGACACTGAAGACTGGAGTAATGATGCTGAAAATTCAGCTTTGCACAGTAGCGTGTTCACATTTTAAATATGATATGCTTTAATTGCATTCATAATTATGCTAAGTAAAATATGCTATAATTAATATCTGCATCTAGAGTCAAACTATTGATAACTAATAAAACAAGTCTAAACTCTAGACTAAAGTCTTCTGATGTGATCATTCTTTTGCCATAGAAATAGTTAAATACATTTAAATAAATAAATAAATAGCTTGTTTGAGGTTTGTTTAGAGTTTTCAGTCTTTGTCAGTCCAGCATGTGAATTTACATGTTTTGGTCCTGTTAGTAACGCATCCCTTTAAAGGTGAGGTTTTGGGAGGCCTCCTTGACTAATATATGCAGATTCCTTGTTTCTTTCTAAAGGTCAGGTAAAAGGATATGTGCATTTGGGTTTGACCTTCAAGAGCTGTACTTTTTGTGCCAGTGCTTCAAACCAAAAAAAAAACATTATATAATAAAACACACGTACGCACAATTTGAGTTTCAAACATTTACTAATCATTGATTAATAGTTGAACAGAATGATGAAGGTAAAATAAATACGTATTTAAGAGCCTGAACAAGGCCAGATGCTAATTGTGCTGCTCTCCATACAGAGACACAGAATAAAATAAGAAACATGACTTAATAGTACATAAAATCACTTCATTCAACAACATGAAAAGCCTAGCACACACTAGAAGACATAAGCTTGTTGTCCTTTCAAAATCAACTCTCGCAATAGGTTCAGTTTGTGTGTTAATCTGTAAGGACGAAATTTCAGGATTGTTCCCACTAAGTCAGGGAGGAGATTGATCTTGAAAGTAAAAAGAAGAAAACAGGAGTTTTTAAATGTGCGCTTGGTCACATGATTCTTAATGTAAATACTCAGAGAGATGTACTTCCTGTTGGTTATCTGTGAAATGTGCACGTTGTTTCGTATTAATGAGATGTGAGATGTTTGTAAAAGTGGCTACTGTGAGTCAAGTAGATGTGTTTACAGTATGCACACGAAGTTTCAGGTTTATATGCAAATATGTTTTGCATACCTGCACATACAGTCACTAGACAGTGATTCCTCAAACTGTACTTTGTTCAACACCATATTGTTTAATGTTAAAGGGATAGTTCACCAAAAATGAAAATGCTGTCATCATTTACTCGCCCTCAAGTTGTTCCAAACCTGTATGAGTTTCTTTGTTCTGTTAAACACAAAAGAAGATATTTTAAAGAATGTTGGCAATCAAACAGTTGATGGACCCATTGACTTCCAAAGTAGGAAAAAAAAAAATACTATGGAAAGTCAATTGCTAATGTCAACTGTCTGGTTACCAGCATTATTTAAAATATCCTCATTTGTGTTTAACAGAACAAATAAAAACTCAGGTTTCTACAGGTTTGAAACAACATGAGGGTGAGATGAGTAAATTATGACAAAATGTTTATTTTTGGGTAAACAATCTCTTTAATAGTAATCATTTTCCAAACATATTCATACATAAAACCAAATACCCTGAGAAACACAGTAAGTAATCTCACCATTCAAGCATAGCAAATCCCATCATAAATGCTTCAGACCGCTCGGAAAACGAATATCCTTCCTGTAAAACTACAACATGAGATAAAGCATCCTCCTAGAACAAACACACACACACCATACGCTCTGTAAAAAGACATGTATAACCTTTACTCATTCCAGTGTTGACGTTTTGGTGAAGAGTCCTGACTTAAAAGGAAGGGTGCTTCCAAACATTGCTAAAGATCCTTCTTGTTCCATCTTTAAAGTCAAAAAACATGTGTGGATGTAGTTTACAAGAAGCAACTCACAAAAACTTGCAACCAAAAGCTGCATGTCTTGCTCAAGGGTATTACAGTTGTAGAGCAAGACTGTCCTCTTGCAAACTCTTTTCTTGGGTTACTACTTAAAGGTGCCTTATGTAAAAAAAAATCAATTCAAACTCCACATATTCCATACCAGATGGGGGCAGTATACCTCCAGAAAGTTGGCCTACTCTAGTCTGTTTTTTAGTTTCAGGTTGTTAATCTTCTAAAACCGTGAAATAGTCACGGCCAAAGCCTATTTTGATCGGTGAGGGATGTAGAATAGAATGACGACGACGACTGCTGCTAGAGACAGACAGACAGACAGACAGCACGCACTCTCACGTCTACAAACAACACGAGCGCGGTCCTGCTCTCTCTCCCTCGCGCATATTAATCAAATCAATTGACACTATAGTAAGACCGCAGTTTCACGTGGAGATTTTTAGAGATTAAAGAGATACAAGCCGTGCGAGTTATTCGTGTGTTGCAGTTTGGCTCGTGGAGATTTTTAGAGATTAAAGAGATACAAACCGTGCGAGTTATTCGTGTGTTGCAGTTTGGCTCGTGGTTATGTATGTTGCCCGCATACCGCCTCCAATGGCCGAAACTGGTATTAGACACCGGCCGGGCCGGGGCTAGTAATTTAGCATGCTAATTCAGGTTTATATCTCGGCAGCACTATAACTTGTCATTTTTTTAATTACATCATTGCACTTATTTCTTCTCATTCTTTTGATACGTGTAGCTCATTTTTTGGATATTTTTACATATGGCACCTTTAATGGAATCAACCTTTTATCTTTGTGCTTGCAGCCCCAATCCTTTTAACCAAAAGTTAATGGAGTAGGACCTAAGGTTTGGGAAGGGGTTTTGCAAGAAGGTTTTTGGGAAGGTCATTTGGGAAGTGGTTTTGCATGGTCAAAGAAAGTCCTCCAGTTGTCTTTGTTCCTAATTAGACTCTTAACTTCACCTTGAAAATTTCGGCCAAAGGAAAGAGACAGTTCCAATAGTTTTTCTATAGCTTTAAAGGGGTTTCAGATGAATCAAATAAAATGAAACCTAGTAAATTAGAGGAAAGGGATGTAGAGCAAGACCAATCTCTCAAAAACTCTCCTTTCCTAGGTTTACTTCTATTTGAAATTGATCAACTATTATTGTGCTTGCAGCTCAGATCCTTAACCAAAAGTTGACCAAGCAGGATTCAAAGTATAATTTGGGAAAGTGTAGCACAATCAAATGTCCTCCAATTGTTTTTGCTCCTAACTGGACAGTCTTACTTCACCGTAGAACTTTCGGGCAAAGGTTAACAAAAAAGTCTCCAAAGGCATTCTATAGGATTAAAGGATCTTCAATTGATTTGCCTGATGAAAATAGTAGGTGGGGATGTACTGTATGCCCTTTCTGAGCATACACTATATTCTCTCTCAAAGTCGATTGATGTTTGACAGATTTTAAGTCCGTAGTAGCTGGCAGAGTTCAGCTATTCTGTTGGCCCCTTCAGAGGCTGCTGTGCTGACTCCACTTTCGCTCTCAGGAAGTCTCCAATTCTCCTGCTCTTCGTTGCCTTTCTTTTGATCATCCCTATGTTGGTCTCAAGAGTACTTGGTATTTGAGATCTTCTTCCACAGTAGTGTTTTGAGGTTGTTCAGAACAAGGGAATGATGCACCTCCATCTGCGAGGCAAGCCCGCTGAGAGTCACACAGGTGCGTAGCTGTTTCTCCAGGTCCTCCCTCAGGTCTGATGGTGCTCCGAAGAGTAGGAAGTCTTGCAGTAGCGCGCACACCTTCGCCAAGTTGGGCTGCACCACATCCACATTGCACTGCCTTGCCAATCGGTCGCACGTCGCAGTACAATCTCGCCCGTATGTGCAGTCGGCATTTGCCTCGCAAGTTCTCCCTCGCAGGAACCCCTTGACGGTTGCCTCTGATGCTACGCTCTGAAGGTCAGCCATTTTGAAGTCATAATTTGCATTGTAGCCAACCCTTCTTGGGCTTGCATCACATATGTAGAAGCTTCCGTAAACGCCATGAAACACCTCCTCCACGAACTCTAGCAGACCGATGGTTATTCGAGCTCTGCGGGGCCACGCGGGAGCGAGCCACTGGTTTAGAGCGACACCCAGCGCCTCAGGAAATACTGGCTGCAGCCAGTCAGGCACCTCCAGCCTGAAGAGGGCGCTGTGTGCTACGTGTTCGGTCACGTAAAGGTCTCCACAGAAGCCCAGCAGGTGAGGAGCATGTTCTTTATCCTGCAGTGCCACCATCAAAACAAATTCATTGATCTGAAGCAAAGCCCACACGGATTTTGCCTCTGCTAATGAAACTTTGCCATCACCGTTGACATCAGCTAGAGAAATCACACGGGTTACGAGGGTGCCAAGAGACGATTGCTCTCCAACACTGTCCTGTGAAGGAATGAGAGAAGGAGAAAGGGGAAAAATTAGGAGCAGGGGAAGTATTCATTCTAGAGAACTTTTTATTGGAGAAAATCTTTATATGCATTCATGTACAAGATAATTTATAAAAATTTTGGGATTGGGTTTCAGTGGGAAAAAAAGGCCTAAATTTGCCAATTTAGGTGTACACGGACAAACAGATTAGCTACCGACTTCGGTACCAAGTCGGTAATGAAATTTAAAAAATGTTTAGAAACCAGCATTTCCTTCAAGAATTTTAAGAGCTGTTGAATGGATTGTTAAACACCTCTGATTGGCCATTGCGTTCACACACTCAACATATATGTCTCTGACTGGCAACAATGATAAACGCTTCAAAAACATGTTGTCTTCACCAAGCACTTACACGGATACACATGGGGCGTTTGAAAGCAGGCGTATATCAACGGATCCCTAATATTTCCACTGATAGACAGATTCGCCTGCGCTCCCTTGTTTATCTGTGTATCTGCTCGGTAAAGACATGTTTTTAAAGCGTTGTTCATTGATTGAAGCCAATCACAGACATATATGTTGAGCGTGCAAACACAATGGCCAATTAGAGACATATGTTGAGTGCGTGAACACAATGGCCAATCAGAGGCGTTTAAGAATCCGTTCAACAGTGCTCAAAATGCTAGAGGCAAATGCTAGTATCGTCACATTTTTAAAATTTCAGCACCAACACTAGCCGCAACATTAACAGACATGGACTAAAAGCCACAAAACTTTCATTTTTATTTCATGAGATGTTTAAATGACAGTCTTTATCAAGTGCACGTGTATGCGTGTATACTGCAGTGTGCATGGCCATTTACAGCATTCGTGTGTGTGTGTGTTTGTTGTTCTCCCCTGTGACACTGAAAGTGAGTGTATTGTTCTGGCTGTGACCTTTTCAAGCTCCTTCAGTTATTTTTGGCTTCTCTTCCCTGTTACCCCACTCCCTCCCCTGCTCTCTCTCCGTTTTCACCCTTCTACAGGAGAATGAGGAACAGCCGAAAGCTTAGAGAGGCTTAGAATGTCTTTAGCTCAGTTTCTGCTTTGCTCTGCAGGACATGAACATCTCAAATGTCAGTCACAATTAGGGCTGGGTGATACAGCGAATATTCCTCATATATTCCTGATCATTTGAATGCTGATTTCATTTAATCAACACTGAAAATTGTGGAATTAAATGTTAAACTTAAAATTGACAAAGATGGCATCAGATATGTCTACACGCCTGCACCACAACAATTCAAGTTAAAGACGTCAAGTTCTAGAATTTAAGGAAAGGCACTTTAAAACTGGTAGCATAAAAGCATAAAACTGGTTTCTTTGTCAACTGCAGGTCTGGTTTACTGTAATATTTGCTTTTAATGTGAAAAATGTACAATAAAGGAGGTGTAGTGGATGAAGAGACCTTGAGGAAGGAATGCAGCATCGCTCTGAATTCATCCATGGATGTTCCGCGGGTGGGTTTATCATAGAGGTTGTCATGTAGTAGTGGAGTGTCTGGACCCGTTTCTCCTCTCATGCTCTCTTCAATACCACACTTCACCAACAAGGTTTTCTCTTTCCACACAGCACTGTACACCTGCATCACACACATATATATTAACAGGTATGTGAAGGATATAAATGCCTATTTAGGACCATCCTTTATTTTTTTTATATTTTGACCAAAAATTATGTAAAGGAAAATCATTAAAATAAATTTATTTTTAATAAATAAATAAATGTATCAAAAATAATATAGTACATATAGTAACAACATACTGCAGTACTAAGAATAATGCAAATAAAAAAAAAGTAAATATGAAGTAAAATATTTTGGGAGGAAAATGCAAAAACTATTGCAAAATATAATTTAGTTTTTCTTCTTTCTTTTTTTTCCCATTAAAATGTGACCTAAACATATTTTTGTAAGACTCATTCATAATTGTATATACAGGCCTATTTAGGACCATAATTCTAAAAAAAATCACATTGTGACAAAAATAAATAAAGAAAAAATAAATTATTAATAATAAAGATTATATAAATCAAATCAAATAAATTAATTTAAAAATGTAAAAATGATGCATTATCTCAATGAGAATCTAGGAGGAAAATGTGCTTTTTTGTATTGGAAAATAAATGTGATGCAAAAAAACAAATGGAAATGATCATTTCATATTTATTTTCTTTAAGAATCATCCATGCGTGTGTTTACCTGGTGTGTTGGTGACGTTGAAAGACAGTGTTGAAAAGACAGCGTTTTCTCCTCGCAGAGAGACTTACACACTGACCCTGAGATGATGCCTCTGCGGTAATGATCACACTAAAACACACACACACACACAGGAAAAGGACAGGCATTAACCACAAATGCTACATACTTTAAATACTAAATCTTGCCATCTTTTCTTGATTTAACAGCCTTGTGCCAGCCACTGGAGGACAAACCTGCCAGTTAGAGGACAGACGGATCATGATGTTATGATCAATTGGTGCTTGGGCAGATAATGACCCACAAATGCACAGATCACTCTAAGGCAGCGTATTACTTCTTCTCATCTGCGCTCTCTCTTCCTTCTCGCTTTCATTTCTGATATCTATTAAAGCGGCTGTCAGCACGCATGTTGCAAAACATGAGCTGAAAAGGGTTTCCTTTCCTTTCTCTGGGCCTCGCCAAGAGTCTAAATCAGGGGTCGGCAACCTAAGGCACGCGTGCCAATACTGGCACGCGGAGGGTTAATCGCTGGCACGCAAGCAAGCGCGAGAGGGGTGTGTATGTATTTCATTCAGATAAAGTAGCCTACCTCCCACCTATATACAGATCTACATATTATAATAATTCCTTGTAGTAACAGCTTGTTTTATTAACTTAGGAGTTATTAATAGTATTAAAGTGTGAGTATTAAACTGCACAAGTCAATGAAAGCGTGCAGCTCTAACAAACCATTGGTCAGAGTGGTCGTGCTGACCACTGCGCATCAGCGCAAACAAGTTATCCAACTGACACCTTGAAGCTCGTTCTGCTGTAAATAGTTAATGCTATACATTTCAACCAAGTGTATGGAGTCCTTATTAAACATTCCATACATATTAAAACGACTGCGATGCATGTGAAAACTCCGTTCATGCGTACCTGATCACTTCATGTTTTTTCTCTGATAGGAAAGCTATCCAATCGTGAGACGAATGCCCTCTGATTGAGAGCACACTTTTACATATTCCAGATGAAAATGAACAAAATGCATATATGCATTATATATGCTTGTTGAAGTCACAAATGTAAATTTTACTCCTCCCAAATTGGTAAAAAAAAAACAAAAAAAACATGCGAGTGTTATAACGTGTTATGGCACAGTGATGAACTCCGAAACTTAAAAATGGCACTTTATGACAAATAGGTTGCCGACCCCTGGTCTAAACTATAACCATGACACACAGATATGTACAGACGTATATGCTAACATCACTTTGAAAGGCACTGAAAGGACTGGCAAATTCGTTTGATACAAGACAGTGAGTAGATGAGATCATTTTTTTGGTGAACTATCCTTTTAAGAAAGATTATGTGAATAGTTTACATCCTGTAGCTGAATATAGAATTTGTGATTAAACTCAATCACACAGCATAATTAGTCTACTGTTACAATAAAACTGAGAATACTTAAATGTGGTTTCTATAACAGCATAATTATGAACTGCCAACTCTCTCGCTTCCTCCTTTTAATTTTCCAGTTTCAGCAGTTACTGTATGTGCAATGACAAATACTAAATGGCAAAACAGCATAAATATACCCCATCTGTGTGTATGTACTGTATGAGATTGCACTGAGGTGTTTGTCAATCATTCTGAATCATCATAAGACTCTCACTCTCTGTCTTAAGTGGCAAATTCTCTCTATTCTACGTTGATTCCACCTAAGTGGCAGGGAATGGCGCTCGTGGGAAGAGATGTCCAACTCAACTTATGCATTATGGAGGATGCAGTGACTTACGATGAGCATGGTACAGACGTGTCCTCTGCAGAGCTCTGAATAAGAGGAATACTGCATGTAAATCACCCAGCTGGCCACCAGAATCCCAAACCACGCCACCAACAGGTACTTGACCTTTACTGCAGGTAAGCGGGACTGAAAGAAACATAAATATACACTATATTTCAATATTTCGCATGACATATAGAAGCTCTTGTTTACATTACATTTTTAATTCAATCTTATTTCCAATTTCATACGTGGAAATAAATTGGATTAATATCAGAATTTTTCAATGTGCAGTGTAAAAATCATTATTATTATAATATCAATCTTAACTCAACCTTTGAAGTACTTTGACTATATATCATACAATAATTTATAACCATTTCTTTCTTTCCTTACAATAAATATATTAAGTATTACACAAAAGGTCAAATATATATTTTTTTAAATAAGCTAAATGTAATATTTAAAATGATTTTTTTAAAATAATTTAAAATGTAATATTTATTGATGTACATAATGAATCTTAATTCAACTATTGTCAATTTTATGATATACAGGCAAATTATTTATTTACACAATAACTAGATTAAGTATTACACAAAAATGTGCATATAAAAATGTTAAAAAATATGTAAAAATATAGATGCAAAATGTAATATTAATTTAAATGTCATTTTTTTTAAATGCATTTCAAATTAAAATGTAATATTTATCGCTGTGCATTATGTCTTAAATGTTCTGCTTTGAACAGTGAAATGAAGACTGGAAGTCCTAATTTTAGTTTTTCATATAATAAAAAAATATATTAAATTACATGTTGAAACTTGATGATAACATTATGATGAGTATGCCAGGGTGGAGTGTTTTATGCAGGATTTGTGCCACATTTAAAAGGTCAATTGAAAAACTTTTTTGATTTGAGCAGAAAATCAGGGCAAGTTGGCTTGCGATAGAACCGTAACTTTGCTACTTTGAGAGAGAAAGCAACAGAGAAAATTTGAATGGTCATTAGCATGTGTCCTAACAAGATTAAACATCTTCTCTTGGACAGTTTTCAGGTGTAAAAGGGCACTGAATGCCGAAGGCAGCAACTGTTCTCTGTCCTCGAGTGGGAAAGTGAGTGTGTGTGACTCTGTGAAAACACACATATCTGATTACTGGCCATTGATACAGACAACTGTTATTGACACCTAAATTCCCTCTGTGTGTGTGTTCTCTGAAAACAAGACCTGAACAAGCAATCCAAAAAATTCAGTTTTTAAAATACATTCGTGTCATGTGAACATTGAAAAACAAACATTATGTAATCATTTACTCACCCACATGTTGTTCAAAACTCATATGAACAACATTGCAATTTAAAATGACATTCAAATACAACTAATGGGGCTTTAAAGCCTCAAAAAGCATGTAAAAACACCATATAAGTATCAAAAAAAGAGGTCATATGATTACAATCATGATAAATTTCACCCTGTCTCTTCCTGACACGTTCATTAGTGTTCACTAAAGTAGAGATGTCGTATGCATGAACGATTCATTCTTTTGAGTCAAATCTTTTCAATGAATCTATTGATCTCAATACCAGCCTGAGTGATTCACGAACTGACAACAGACGCCCGCATCGAGATAGCCACAAGTTTGGTTTAAAAGAATACAAAGACATTTTTATCTGTCTTCGGTTATAATTTATGAAAAAAAATAGGGCAGACAATTGACAAAGATGAAACTTTCTAGAGCACCTGCATTTGCGCACGTTATCAAATGGAGTATACTTTGTTAGCATACACTAGTGTACGCGTAAAAAACTAAGTATACTTTGGGCTTTAGAATTAGGGTTTAGTTTAGGGTTAGTTGCATGGAAGTATGCATAATTTATAGTTATTACTACAGTGACTACATGTAACAAGGGCATTGTTAAATAAAGTGTTACCAAATTAAATAGTCTGTTCCTTACACATGGCTTCAGAAGACCTGGAATATAGCATACAAGTCATCCACATCACTTTTATATTTTATTAAGCTTTTGCATCATTCTTGAAGACTGAAAGCCTCAGTTCCCATCCATTGTAATTGCATGGAATAAAATGCCAGTAAAACTCTAGTGCTTTTGTTTAACTTCAGGCTGAATCACTGCTGTTTTTGTTCTCTTGTACAAGAGAAAAGAAAGATGAATTTGTCATCTGTGCCATCTTCAGTGCAAGGAGTTGACCTACACAGTCTCAAACGGTCACAGTGTGCACATCCGCTGAGTGCACTTATAAAAGAGAGATCTTAGTGTGATATTGTCAACATACGGTGTGCGTTAAGCATCAGTCGTGTGTATGTGTGTGTGATTAGCTAAAGATGGGAAAACAGTATATTAACTGCAACATTTAAAATGACAGATCCTCTTTCTTATGATTTATGTAGCTTGTATTTTAACAATACAGATGAAGAATGCAATGCATATAAATCAGGAGATTCACTGATGGTATCAAATGGTCATACGATGATAGAATAGGGGTGACCGGGGCTAGTTGTCACACTGGGTCACAAAGACTGTATTTCAGTAACTTTTAGAAGTACAATTACACAAATGTGTGTTTTCACAAATATAATGTTTTGATATGAACATATGTTTTGATGTTTACATGTTGCCTTTAGCATATTTGCTGTTTCATTAATACGTGTGCAAAATATATATATACTTTTATGTATATAAAAATTTTATACTATTATTTTTTACTCTATGTATATACGTATATACACACATATATATATATATATATATATATATACACACACACATATATATATATATATATATATATAGCTGAAAAGCCTAAAATAGGTTATTTACTGACATGGTATCACAAAATGTCAACATTTCTGGGCGGAAAATTTTTAATAGCTAACAGAAATTGACTTTCAAAATGAAACCTGCCATGAGAAATGTCAACATATTTCTTTGGCAAAAAAGGGTACAAATTTTAATAGCTTTAATGTTTAAAAGCTAACAGAAATTGACTTTTTAAAATGAAACCTGCCATGAGATATGTTTACTAGAGTAAAAATTCTAACTATCCCCGATGGGTTCCCCTTAGCATAGTGCTGAATGACTTCCATTTGTATGTCTCATGGTATTTACACAGTATTCATGGTAATGCAATGCCCAGGAAACATATTACCTTGATGCCATACTCAAAAAATATGGTGATATACCATGGTACTTTTGTGGTACTTTGTTATTTCAATATCTTTAAAAGATTTCCGTAGGAAAATTATTCCCAAACATCGTCATACGAGTGAAGAAAGTTACCTGTAAACCCTTAGATAAGGGACAGAAGAGCACAAGGTGCACCAGCCTGCGTAAACTCCTCGGCATCTTCACAGTAACACTGATGATGCGCAGCACAATTACAGATTCCTCTCCAAACACGCCGTTACTTTCTCATCTCGTTTTCTCCTTTACAGACGACACGCCAGCGGTGTTCTCCGGCACAATAAAGAGCAAATATAATCATTTGCTCTTATTATATAGCCCTGTGCTTTCGTTTCAAGATGCAATCGGCCGTGCGATGGAGAAACATCCCATGCTGGTGGTGCTCAACTCAAGGGCACGCGCGCGCACACGCATCCATTTGCACGCGCTGCATCCAGAGACGCGCGAGCTCCAGGCATCATCCTCACGCGACGAGATACGACACGGCCAAAGATGCTTTAAAAACTAGCTCAGACATTTGCAAGATATTTAGACAGATGTTTGATTGTCCTTAAGATCAGCGCGAATCGTGTGGAAGAGACGGTGTGAGAATGAGAATCACTGACGATCAGCTGGAGATTCGGCCTCTCTGTGACTCCACAAAGCGCCTTAAAGGGGAAGAGACCCTGATTTACACTACCGACAGAAAACAAACAATACTGTCCCTTTAAATACGAATGATTACAATAGAATAAAAATAAGATAAACATCTCTTTAAATGTGATAAAATACATTTATTTCGATTAAAAAATACCTTTAATGTCGTTTTTGTTTAAATAAAAAGACAATATAGCCTACTATGCCTTAAATTTGACCACAGACAATAGGATATAATTAAGAGAAATATCCCTTTAAATGTGAAATGTAGAATAGAAAATTATAATAAAATATATAAAAAATTAGATTTTTTTCGGTTTTAAAATATCTTTAATCTCACTTTTTTTTTAATTAAAAGACAATATAAGAATGCCCCTTAAATTTGACCAAAGACAAAAATGATATTGCAAGGATATTAAAACCATACATAAGGCTTAATAGAAAGACATTTAAATAATCAACAATATTATATAGAACAGAAATAAATAGGGAATCCCTTTACTAGAATAGAATAGAATGGAATAGAATAGAACAGAAAAAGATAAATCTATCATGAAAATCAGCTATGTTTTTTGCACATTAGTAGGCTACATATAGTCTAAAAGTAATTGAAGTGTCAAATGCATTTTTGAATAATAATTCTAGAACATTTATGAATAATAGAAAATTAAACACTTTTTAGATTTTAGTTATTATCAGTTAGATATATTATTTAGAATATCAAGCTATATCAGCGTACTTAAACATTCTTAAAGGTACATGGCCATAGCGGTTAAAAAAAACTGCATTTATTTTGCAGAAGAAAAACATTTTTTTTAGTTGTGCTTTGGCAAAGCCAAACAGATGAATATGGCTGTATGCATGGTTATTTCTCATACCTAAAAAAGAGAGATTTAATTACCCTATTGCTCATTAAACATTCATAGGCTTAAGAGATATAACCAATTTAGATGAGAAGGATCTCAAGCTGACTGAAGATGTTACTGTAGCTATCCATTAATAGACAAGGTACTTACTTGAAAATAAATTCCAGCGCAACAGCAACCCATAATGAAATGAGAAATGAACCTGCACAAGATAATGCTTTTTACAATGAACTCGGTTGGAGAGCTACATAATATGGCAATGTAACTGTTAAAAAAATACCTTACTCACCTGCTGAGTATAAAAACACCATCTCCATGTTGCTTTTACAACATTTCAAATCCCTCAGTTCTCTCCAAAAAGCCAAACGTTGGTTCTTGTTTTATTACGAGCTCTGTCGCATTCTCTTTTTGCCAGCAGTCCCTCCTTCCCTGGAAGTTTGAGATTTAGCTGCTCCGTGCGTGTCAACCTTTCTTGCTCGTTGTGAAAACGAACCTATGCCACTCCCACAACATAAATGTGTCAAAGTAGCCGGAGCAACTTTTCTCTATTTATGGATATGACGAGACACAAACAGGTGAGTGATGTATGAATGCAATTTCCTGCGAAAACCATCTCGCTTATCCCCATATAAACACTTACAAAAGGCTTACCATCAGGGATAGACAAAAACAAGACTGATTGATGATGTATTGAATATATTGTTCATTATATTTTGTTCATTTTGAACAAAAAAAAGTTAAATACCTTTAAAGTAGCTATGCATGTGTATAAAATGTGCAGGCCACTTTCAGGTTGTTGTTGTTGTTGATTGTGTCCCACTGGTTGTCCTTGTCTTATGTCAAGCCTTCACATTCCATCTACAGTTAGGCTTGTACTCGCAGAGGTTTCATCTTGCATTCCTATTGCACAGCCAGTGTGTAAAAAGAGTACATTCACTGCAATGCAAATATAGTTAAAGGTGTGAGTGCATGCTCACAGTGTGCTTAGTTCTTATGTGACAAATACATTACTTGAAAATTATTTTTTAGTAGTATTTTATATTTACTTTCTAAGGAAATTAAATGCAAAATTATGTGCAATCATTTCTTGCAATTTATGTTACGGACAACAGAGGGCGATAAAGGTCCATGGTAAATTGTGCTAAAATAAATCAGAAACAATAAGGAATGCACAGGAAATTGTCCATATCTACATAAACATAAAACAATAAAACAACTCATCTTGCTAAATTTCTGGATAACCTCCATTATATAAAAGGTCACAGTGTCTCATCAGTGTGGCAACATCTATGGGAACAAAGTTTAGCTCAAAATTGTCACCGTAGCTGGTGATGACATGATGTGCTCCCTTGAACCATTACTCTCTGACGTCAGGATAGGAAGCAGAAGCTCTGCTGTGATTGGCTGTTTAGCTCAGCTGAGAAAATGTCGATTTTTTTTTTTGTGTTTTTGTGACATCAGAACACAACTCTTTCCATGTATTAATCGATAATAAATATAAAGATTGTGGTCACTTTTAAGTGACTTAGAATGTGTTTTGGAGGCAACAATTTTCATATTGACATAGCCTAATCATATACAACATATTTTACACACTGATGCAGATGTTGAAACTAAAGTAATGGCACAAAAGGACGAAATAGCCTTTGACCGGGAATAAACACACACACTGGCCCAGAGCTGTGTGGTCAGGTCACATTTAAACAGCTAAATGACTCTGTGACCACATGTAGCACTGAAGATCTGCTGGATCAGATTACACACCCTGATTAATCATTTAATCTTGTTAAATGCAACTCCTTTCATCGGTAATCTGGCTGTTCACTTCTCAACACTTGGCATCATGATTTTTCCGACCAGCATTCTAAAATGACAAGATACTACATTTTATGGTAAATAGCTTTGCTTTGCAACATCACATTGTAGGCTACAAACCAAACTGTAGCCTAGGCTATATGGCAGGGTTAATGTACTAAAACATCAATGACACTAACATAACAGTGTGTCTGGTCTATTGAATAACGCGTTTTTTATTTTAGTGCACAGGAAGGAGACATTTTTAATATTAATATACACCGGATTTTTTCTCTCTTTTTTATTAAAATATATATTTTTTATTATTTAAACAGCCTATAAAATAACCACAAAGATGTAGAGGAAAAATTACGCACAGTATGACACCGTTTCCAATAGTAATTTACATAATCAAATCAGATGTAAATACTTCAGTTCGGTGGGGTCCGTGTACAAGACTTGTCCCAGTGACTGGATCGTCCAGTTAACAGTGCTGGCCATTTTCATAAGACACTGCACATCCGCAACTGTTCCAGAACGTTCTATTGAGGTATTGAATACACACTCAAAATGTTACCACAACCTAATATGTTGAGTAAACTATAGTTTGCAACAAACACACATGACAGGGAAATACAAGCAACCAGTACCCGGAAACACACACATGGGAGGGATTCAAACTTACAGTAGGCTCTTTTGTGCATAAGACAGAGCGTGGGGAAGTCCGAATCATTTGAGAGAATCGGTTCGGTTCAGTGAAATGGTTCAAAGAAAAAGGTTAACTGGTTCGATCAATTCAACCAAATCATCACCCAGTAGCCTAGTGTTCTAGTAGCTATTTGTTTAGAAGCCAAAAATAATATTTTTTATACTAACAATGTGTCGTGAACATATTTAAAAATATTCATTATTATTATTAGCCTACATTGCAGTTAAACGTATTTTTTGTCAGTGTCATAAAATATGTCTTAAAAGTGTTAACAATATTTTTTTATGCAAAACTATGTATTATTGCATATTTTTAATAGTGTTTTTTTCATACAATATTGTCAAAGCATAAATACACACACAAAGCAACAGAAAAAAAATAAAGTGCTCGTAATGTTAACAAATACACTTTTATTTACTTCATTTAGGCCTATTTCTATTTAACAGTTTTATCAAGCTAACTGTAGTATTATGGTAGTTAGCAGTGTTGGGTAATTAATTACTACCATTTACATCTTGAACAGCGTAATTAGATTACTGTACTAATTATCTCTAAAAGGTATTGCATTACTTATTATTTTATAAATCCCATCAACCTCGAACAGTCGAACAATACAAGTATAGACACGAAACTGCCCTATCAATTCTTTCAAATAAACAACAGGCCTACAATTGCATAATTTATTCTTGAACTGACCAAAGTGTGTAAAGGGAGAAGGTTACATTAAAACATAAATTTTAACATTAGGTTTTTATGTTAAATCTACTATTGTTTTATATCGAATTGTTATAGTCTATACAGTATTTAATGCAATTACATCAGAAGTAACAAATTCAATTACAGAAAAATTAAGAGTAATCCCTTACTTTATCTTTTCAAGGGAGAGTAATTAAATTACAGTAATTAAAATACTGTTGGAAAGTTGATGTTAAATGGGAGAGTCATTAACAAACTCTAGACAGAACAATTTCAAAGAATCGGTTCAAAAGAACGATTCGCGAATCGAACACAGCTAGTGACACACACTCCATACGGCCAAAGGTTACACTCAGAGGCGCTCTCAGTGGATAACCCACGCCTGGCTCTCTCCATAAACCTCCGGTTCTGGTTGACATCCCCCTCGTTCGCGTGATATTACGTAAACGACTAGCAGGAGGATCGGCAAAGTTGCTCAAGTGTGCGACTTGGACGTGGTGTCTGATGTAGACTCGGTTCTGAGTTGGTCTCGTACGGTCTTCCCTCCGCGCCACACCGCTGGCCTTGTATCATTTCTCGACAGCCGGGAAAGAGGCGCTGGTCGAGGGTATGGATGCCGTGTGGATGCTGCCTGTGCTGCTGGTGCTCCCGCTTCTGTTATGGACAAGTAGCACGTTCGTTTACTATTTCAAGAAGTGCTTCTATGTGGCGTACATGATGCTGCTGGCCGTTGCCACCATACCGATGTGCATTCTGAAAAGCGGCGGCAGAGACATTGAGAATATGAGGTGAGTTGTCAACAACGCAAGTCACACAATGTTTCCTTTTCTACACTCGTGCATTGATTCAGGACACTGGGCTGCCATTATATGTGGTTATTGGATGTTATACAGAAAATCTCGCTATCATAATATAGATTATATTGTATTTTAAGACAGGAACATTTGCTATACATATGCAATCACCTTTTTTTATCGTTTACACGGCCGATTCATGTGTGAAATCGCTTGTTTATGTACCCACATATGTTTATTATGACTGAAATGTGAATGCATTTGTAAAGAAATGCATTGCATCCGTTTACCCCGGACAGATGTTCGGATCACGGTAGTGAATCTTTTAGCCAGCTCGCTAAGAACAGTGTACGCGAGAACACATATGTAACGTTAGAGAACAGTCCTATGTATCGTATATTTAACTCGAAATAAGAATTAATTAAGCTCTGTATGTTTTATCTACACAAGATAATGTAAATATGCGGTTAGAGCGCGTGCATATTCCATTTGTAATGTTATGTGTTTAACGCTATCAGGTTTAGCGTCTCGTGCAAGCCAGAGATGGCGACCAAAGCGTGTGTTTGTTTTCTGATGATGTGGAGGAAAGGTGTGAAACGGTTCTGGGTTGCTTTACTAGTTACATGCTCTGGTTTGTCAGATACAGGACTTCCTAGTTGTATTAATGAGGCCATGATGGATTGGTTTCATGGCTCAGCTGGTGCAGAGTTCATCCTGGTCGATGGTGCTAGATTAAACCAACAGTCACACTTTTCACACAGGGGACAGTTGATCGATGGAATTGCGGAATCCATGCCATCAGTTTAGAATCAATGTTCGCGCCGAATTTTTTTTTAATGATTTCCGTAATGGTCTAGAATGTCACTGCCATGGTAACGGACGTTCTAGAACATCGGATCTCTACACAGAATCTTCTAGGACCTCCTGTCAAAGTCAAGATTTAAACTGATTAACAGAAACTAGGACTGTCAATACGTTAAAGGGTTAGTTCACCAAAAAATGAAAATGATCCCATAATTTACTCACCCCCTAAAGCAACCCTTTGGTGTATGACTTTCTTCTTTCAGACAAACACTATCTGAGTTATATTAAAAAATATCCTGGCTCTTTCAAGCTTTATAATTGGAGTGAATGGTACCTGAGATTTTGAAGAAAAAGGTGCAACAACAAGGTACCATTCACTCTCATTATTGGCCTAAAGCTTGGAAGAGCTATATATTTTAATACAACTCCGATTGTGTTTGGCTGAAAGAAGAAAGTCAAATACAGATACACCTAGGATGGCTTGAGGGTGAGTAAATATGCGATCATTTTAATTTTTGGGTGAACTAACCCTTTAATATGAATTGTGATTATGTGTGTGTAGTTTTGTTAAATGAAATAGAAGAAAGCAAATAGGCCTACCTAAAAAAGATTTTTTAGTTTAGTGGTTTTCTTGGTGATTAAGTGACCGCAGAAGTGATTTTTAGCAATTTTACTTGATTTAAAGCAACACCAAGGAACTTTTCCTCTGCGGTCGCCCTACAGGTTGGAAGCGGAATTGTCCATTACCGCTGTCGTAAATAATTTAGCCTACCGCAGCCTACTGTCGCACGCGCACGCTCTCTGTTTATCCAGCACCGGCTTTGGAATCAACAATGGCCACAGACAAGGTAGAGTATGATGCATGATTTTATGAAAGACATCACAAACGAAGAAAAACTATGTATGCCGTAAAGCAGTCGAATTTTGTAGTTCTTTTTGTGCTCCAGTTACTACCCGAAACCCGAAGTTACATAGTGCCAGTAAAAGCGATACAGACACTGTCAGGCTATGGCAGACATGTCATTAAACCTATTGTAAGTCGATGTACCATCTCAAGGGTCTTGGAAATATATTATGAAGGTTTAAAAACTACATAGTGTTACTTTAATTGTATTAGGCTAATTATATTACTATAGCATGTCCACCCTATTTGAGAGCCACTGTTCTAAAATGCAACCGTAGAATGTAATAGGAATGTAGTAGTAACTCTCATTTACATACATCTCATTGAATATTTTGATTATAGTTATTTTTGGCCTCCCATAGACATTATTCACTGCAGCGCCATCTTTGATTTTTTAACGGGTATGAAAGCTAGGCTGTCAGGGATAGACATACATCTCTTCAGTGGGTTGTACTTTTATTTTATGTGTTTTTGGATTGTTCTGCTGATAAAACACTGCAAAAATATCTTTCCAAGAGATTTCAGTAGACAAAAAAGCTTCAGACAACATGAGCTGTGGAAAATTATAAGTGATCTGATTTATAATTAGTATAAATTATAAATTATACTGCTTTTTAACTTTCCAGAATGCCTTGTCCTGTAGACTTCCATTGTAAATTACAAACTGAGGTGTGAGTCAAAATTATTTTCTTAATCTAGAACTGAAATTGGAATATTCATTTAAATAAGACATTTAGTCCTTTATTGAAGCAACAGAAGTAAGTTTGGAGACTTTTTTCTTCTTTTTTTATTGCAATTTGGCCCTTAAAAAAATATTAAAATCATTGTGTATAATGAATATCAAGATGCTAAATTACCAATTAATATGAATGTTTTCAGAAAATTGTATATAAACTTGCATGAGTGTGACCTTTTTAAAAGTAAAAATATTCCATGTCTCAATTAGGAGGCCATACAATCTGCATGCATGCTAATGATTAAAAACAATAGCAAAAAGTTGTTTTAAATGTAGTATGCCTTGTCACACACCATATACCATGTCAAGTTTATGTCAACTGCACACATAAGTCAAGTCACCTTTATTTATATAGTAATATACTTTCCATAAATACTGAAATACAGTATTCAGTGAATATAAATACACTGTATTGTATTTATACAATAGCAGATTGTTCAAAGCAACTTTACAGTGATAAACAGAAAAATCAATATGCAAATAGAATTCAACTCTGCTGTAAAGCAGCTCTAAAAAGTCAAGTGTCGTTGTTCAGCTGAGGTCAATTCAGTCATTGTTAATTCTGTTCAAAAACTGTGTAAAGACTAAAGAGTGTCAAATAAAAAAAGACAAATGAGTTAAATTCAGCTATAAAGCAGCTCTGTAGAAAACAGTGATGTCGTCATCCTGCTCAGTTCAGTTCTCATCCAATAGTGCCAGTGCAGTCAAATCTGTAAAATCGCTGAATATTAAGTGTCCCCAACTAAGCAAGCCAGACTGGCACAGACAGGATCTCTTGTGTGATATGAAAAGCAGCCTTGTGTTTGTGGCCTTCACTAATAGTGTGCATGGGATATGAAAATCAGGGGCCTGATGTCCGACTGCAAATGCACAAAAGTTCCCGTCAGCACCTGTCCCGATGTTCTGCAGCTTTTAAATATGTTTGAAAGAGACTATTTCACATGTTCACTAAAAACTATTTCTGCTGTTCATAACAGTCGGTTCATTCGCACGCAGGGTACAATGAACACACTGGGCGCCATAGAATAACAGACATCCGTTTATTGCAGTCGTTAATGCAATCATCTTTCCCAAGTGGAAGTTCACTGATATTTTATACTGCCTGACGTGCCTGTTTAGTGATTCAAGCTATCAGTGCCATGTGTGGGGTTTGTAGTTCCCAGGTGAACCGGTTCAGATGAGCAGGTCTGTTCAGGACAGTGTTTGAATGTGGGGGTGCGACGTTACCCGGTAATTACGCCAGGAGAGGGTGAGCTCATGTGTCAAGGCTGGTGTTGACTTACCGTACCTCGACTATCGAGTGTTGACGTGTTGTCATGCGTGCAAAACACTGTACATACTAGAATCTGATCGTGGCAAATATGTGGAAACTAATTTATGCAAGCTTAAGTGTTTTGGTCATGGCAATTAAGGATGACCTAACACCCTTTTTTTTCTCTCTCTCTCTCTCTCTCTTTATCAGTGTGATAGGAAAGAGTGATTGAGCCACATGGGGAGATGATGCAAGGATTCTGAACTTATTGGGTGAAAGGGGAGAACTGACAAGGCTAATAGAGATAGAGTCAGTAGAGCAGTTTCCCAACCACTGTGACAGGTTGTCAGGTGTGCCATGAAGAATGATCAAATTCCAAAAAAAAAAAGAAGAAAAATATAAATGAAAATAAATGCTCCAAATAAGAATATATTGTCGCTGTCGGGCTGAAATTTTGTATCTCTAAATTCCGTTGTTTTTATTTTATTTTAAGAATCAATGCTACTGGTCATCCTTTACACCTGTATGTGCGTTTTTACAAATAATTAACCAATGAAAAGTATTAAAATGAGCTTTGCTAACTCCATTGGATCCTCAAACTGTCAGTCAAACCTCATAACTCCACCTACATCTATCATGAATGAAGTGCTGCACGCAGGTTGGAGATAGATCGCTTCTTGTTCGCAATGCAAAGGTAAACAGAAACAGCGTTTTCTTTACTGAAGAAACACTGCCTATAAAGGCTAATGCTTTTTTTTTATACTTAAAGAATGGAGAAGAGTCTTGTCTGGTATTTGCTGGCGTAGCCAATATACTGTGTTAAATATCCTGTGCATAGCGCTTCATCTTTTATATCATGATATTTTGTCCAAAGTATTCAACAAGAAAAACTGAGCGCCCACATATCAACAATAAATTTTATAACCTGTAAGTTAATGAAAACCTAATGTGATGCATTTACTGCCTCAGATACTGCCATTCTAATGATGGAATCCATTTGATCTTGATTTTCATAAAATGTTAATATTATAATTAGGGATGCACCGATACCGATACCAGTATCGGTATCGGGCCCGATACCAAGCTCATGTACTTGTACTCGTACTCGTAAAAATACCCCGATACCAAAGACTGATACCTCACGTGACATGTGACCTCACGTATATCCTTAGCTTACATTTCTTAATTCTTATGAACACTCTTCCTGCAGTTATAGTGTTGCTAGACTTAATAGTACAGTCTAATATTTCACTTTACACTTTCGGCCAGGGTCCGAAATTAACACCCGCCAAGCGCCAAATGCGGGTAGATTTTCTGTTTGGCAAGTAAATCTCAAAAGGCTATCCGCCCCACTGGCGGGTGAATGTTCATACCAAAATAGTAATGTAACGAGTTAACGTTAACGAGTCCTCTTATCGATGCACCTGCTCCAAAGCGAATTTTTTGTCCCGCCATAGTCTTATTTGATCTGCGAGTACTGTAGACGACAGTAGTGCGTGTGACAGGGCGCAACTGAAGCACGAGCAGAGAGAGGTCGCGCGCGCACTTTCTCTTAGTGCTGTCTTGCTCTCTCTCGTTGTCACATTTTAATCAAAATAAATCGACACGATGGTAAAAGGTCGGAAGACCATAGTTTCATGTGGAGCATTCGGATATATTTTTTCCTGAATTACCGCTGGGTGTGAATTGTGCTAAAATACCTTATCTTCTCTGAAGCGTTCTGCACATTCAGCTGACATAAACCACACTTTAAATAAACGGAAAAACCTATCCAGTGATTAAATGTTTTCTGTGTTGACACAAATCTTGTGGGATGTCCTAGCTGCCAGGATAATCACACAACGCGAACACATCCGATAATGACATTGACACGTAAAAATTCGCGAACTAATGACTCATTTGAACCGATTCATTTTAATTTTATTTTAAAACTGATATTTACAGTCCTTCAGTTACTTATCGGATCAGTCAGAGTAAATGGAGTAAAAAAAAATAGGCAGAGTAAAACTAAATATTTTTTTGAAATAATTATAATATATTATTATTGCATATATTTTATTAAATATACTATTAATACATTTAATTTGTACAGAACTATGTTCATATAGGCACCACCACAAAAATATTATTTTAATGTGTGTAAATTGTGTAATATGTGTGTAAATAAAAGTAAAAATGGAAAATAATAGACCAGAAATATGACAAAAATGTTTTAATATAGCCTATATACAAATTAATGTATATGTGACACAAAAAGGCTGTTTATTATTTTGGCCGGTAAAAAATATGCTTGGCTGGTGGATTTTTTCATCTACCAGTCCCCGTGGCAGGTGAGCCAAAAAGTTAATTTCGGACCATGCTTTCGGTTGTGATTACATTGTTACTCAGTGTTATGTTATAAACATTTGTTCTGTGATTTCTTTGGCACTTTAGGACAACTTTGATTGTCTTGATGTCTGTGATTTCTTTAGCACTTTGACAACTTTGTGACAGGCAGGTAAAAATTACATTCATTATGTCCTTGGTTTTGCCCTTTGGAGATTATTGGACACTGTGAAATTTGGGCTTTGAAAATTTGTGATAAGCACATAAGAATGATTTATTTTTAAACATAAGTTTATTTAAGTTGTTGAAAATAAAGATGCTGATATGTTCATTAGTCTCATTGTGTTGTTCTTAGAAAATTGCCACATAAAACGAGACCCCCCCCCCCCAGTACAACAGGCATTGGTATCGGTATCGGCGAGTACCAGGAAAAAAATATCGGTACTCGTACTCGATCCTTAAAAAGTGGTATCGGTGCATCCCTAATTATAATGACAAGTGCAAGTGTCTGGCCATATATAAAGCCACAAAACCAACTTTGACGACACAGTGTTTAATTATTTAAACAACACGAGGTTTCCGCCCTACAGCGACGATATGAAAATGTGTCGTTTTATCATCACCAACAACACCATCTAGAGACAATCAGTTTATTCTTTTTCATGTGCTTACAGTAAATGAGGATTGGAGATTTAAAACTTCAAAATGAACACAAAACATTATGTTCCAAGTTTTATGAAGTTATGCGAATTTTTATTTGTTATTCACTGATTATTTTCCCCACTAGTGAGTGGTTAAACACTGCAACCAGATCATTTTATTTATTTTTATTGTACAATAAAGTTGTTCGTCGAGTCAGTGAGTTTGAGAACCAAATGAGTTTGATTTATGACTGTAATAGAATAATTGGAAAGGTCTGACTCAAAAATGACTATTACATGAGCCATCATTTTATAACTTCGGAAGACTTGGAATATGTTGTATTATAATACTTCAGTGATTTTAAGCTCCAGTCCCCATTCATCGTAATTAATTATTTTGAAAACTGGCCTGTATCAGTTTTACCTTAGTATCATTAAGATTAGTGATCGACCGATATTGATTTTTTATAACCGATACAGATTATTTGCATGTTTATGTGCCCGATAACCGATATGCAGAACCGATATTTATTTACTGTTATACTACTTATACTTCTGACACAATTATTACAACACAAATGAACTGAAAAAAAACAACATTTTATTTATAACAATCACTCCCTCCTTGCATACAAAAAAAAATACTTTATATTTATACACAATTTTTTGCCATGCTTGCATTCATTTGGCATTCTTTGCAAACTGCCACCCCTGCATTGACTGAGTGAAGTAAGTCCATACTTCACTTTGTTTTTTCTTCCTTTCAGTCATCTTAAAAAACAAAACAAAAGTGTTGAAAGTTAGCAGTCTTTCATGTTAAATTAAATCTTAAAATTACAATAAAAACATTTATATTATTACATTATCTAATTTATATCTAAATTATACATATCATTTATAAGCATCAGCAGCAATATTAACAATAGGCAAAATAAATGTTAAAAGTCTACTGTTTTTATATGGAACCAAAAAAATAATTGACAGGGGAGTCATATCACATTTGCAGAAATGTAATTCATTTGAAACAGTTTTAGAAGGTTCATGTGCCATTTAATAGGTTTAAACTAAGAGTGAGGAATAATTCACTGAATAATATCAGCTGGAATATAACATTGTCAAGAAAGTAACAAACAAAACAGCATATACATCATTGCATTTTCCAACTAGTATGTTGACAAAGTGCTGTTTATCTATGCATTTACACAGAAATATAACTTGGGCTACTCAACTGCGATCGCGCATTTACACAGAACTATAACTTAGGCTACTGTCAACCGCGATCGCGCGTGCAGATAATAAATAAATAATTTCCACAAAGCGGTATATTTAGATGTGTATTAGCGAAATAATTGCTATGTAGTAAATTATAATATAATCTAGGGTGTTTAAACAAGATAATCTTGTCAAAAGTTTCATTCAGTGGCCGTGCTTGAGCATTCCTGATCATCAACCCAGTGAGTGCTCAGCAATATGAATGCACTTTTTTTCGAGACTAATGGTGAGCAAATACAACACATAGAGAATTAAATTCAGCACTTATATTTTCAACATGCACTCATTCATGTCAGTTTTATTTAATTCATGTAAAGTTACGTCTTTATTGGAGCAGGGCATGACGGATTACCATACGTGACTCCATGAGTTCGTCTCAATTTTTTTGAAAGCTGCATAAATAAACTATATCTGCCATTTATGTCTCAAATCTCATTTCTGCATGTCTGTTATGTTAAATAAAGTTGAATAATTAAAGCAAAGCAAGTAAAACATATACTTTACCTGTGCACAGAGTTGTTGTTGACTAATCTCCTCAGACGCCTGCTGCAAAGGCAGAATTCTCAAAACGGCCACAAGATGGCGCCGTTTATCGGCAAATCCGAATTTACAAAACCGATACCCGATTATGTGAAAATGCTTAAATATCGGGAAAAATATCGGTAAACCGATACATCGGTCGATCACTAATTAAGATACTATAACAGTTTTATTTTCTTTCTTTTTTTCTTTTCATTTTAGTAATTTTGTCATGTTTTTATAATTTTAATTAGTTATTATTTTAATTAGTTTTAGTTATTTTAGTACAGTAGTTAAACTAAATGAAAAATTAAAAATGTTGCAGCTATTTGATATAAAACAAGTTTAAAGGTTAACATTTATTTTATTTCAAACAAGATGATTTTTACAGTATGGTTTTAGTTAACTAATTACCCTGGCCTGTGCGTTATTGAGAATATCTCCTTTAATGTTTCACAATAGAAATGAAGTAATACAGGTTTGAAATAACATGAGGGTAAATGAAGACAAAATAAACCTCTCAAAAAGACTGCAGTAACCTTCAATCGGAGTTATTGTGTGTTCTTGATGAGCTACTCGTGAAGTTTAACATCTATGATAACAGCCAAGCTTGGCAGGGGTTAAACTCTTGTTCCTTTGTGCTTGTGTACTAGGGTAATGTGTCAGAGCACAGGTTGACATTTATGATTACAGAGTTTATTTAGGATGTGTGTAGTAACAAATAAAATATGTGTGCTGGTCCATAGCTGGTGGTAAAAGAGTGTGGGGTCGATCATGAGAGTGCAGGGATGATGTATTTTTGTAGACCAAAACCTAGAAACAAGTAGGGATGCACCGATCCGATACTCAGTATCGGTATCGGCTCCGATACTGCCATTTTTGCCGGATCGGGTATCGGTCAGACGAGGCCGATCCAAATCCGATATTGTGCGTTTACTATTCCGTGGTGTTGTTAAGCCCCACAAAACGCACACAAACATTATAAAACACCATGAGTTTTCGTGCACAATATTATAAGTGTTCTGAAGCCATTATATAGTATAATGTGATATAGAAATTAATATTTGAGTCGTTAAATTCAAGCTCACGTAAACGTTTCCCTCAGCTGCGGCTGTCAATCATTCTCCATTCAGCATTTAAACAGCGCGTCGCGTTCGTTTACGACAGTTAACACGATGAAACTCTCTGTAAGATGATTCAATGTTACTATTATTATACTTGATGTGTAGATAAAGCTCTATGGTTTCGCATAAAACAACTTTATCTTGCTGGACTTTATTGCTGTACCTTAATCATGTTACTTTCTACTGGGTGTCTAGATCACAACACTGCAGTAAAGTCAGAGCACTATTTGTTCTTCACGTGCACAGTTACTGAAATTTAAAACTGTTAAAAGAAAATGCTGAAAAAATATTGCATAGATAGATACTGTATAATAGACTACGCATTAATATGTATTTTCTTTGTGCTTTAAACTTTTCAATGCGGACTCGACGCGCTGCGCGCTGTGACTCATGTTGCTTCAAGCGCATCATTCTGCGCTCGGGATGCGCATAAGCGCTTTGAGCCGCACTGTATTGGAGCCTTTCATATCATAATACAGTGACGCAATGAAAGATTATTAATAGCAGTTATTGTTCTGTCCTATCTATCATATGTTGCTACCTCATTAAACAGCTGTGCTATACATTTAAAAAATGTATTTAAAAAAATATATAGTAGCCTAGGCTATATATATAAAATAATTGATATTTTTGATTTTTGTTATCTTGTTTTTCATGAATGTATTTTACAACAATACAAAGAGCAATGTGCAGAGTTTTACCAGATTTAGTGTTACACTTAATGTCTCTAATTTTTTCCCCACTAAACGTTTTTTTTTTCACTAAATGTTCAGATTTTATACAATTATTGTGATTTTCCTAGACTAAATTTTACTGCTGAATTATCCACTAATCTAGTTTATAATAGCATTTATGTCAGATTATCATCATATATATTTTTTGTTGTTGTTGATTTTCTTTATACTGAAGTTGTCTGTATTAAGTAGATTGTGTTTAACACACAAAATAGTGATTATCAGTTCAGAGTTATAGAAATTCTACTTGATTTAAAAAAAAAACTGCACTGGTATCGGTATCGGATCGATATCAGCCGATACTCAGAATTTTTGGGATCGGATCGATTCTGAAAAAATGGTATCGTTGCATCCCTAGAAACAAGTAAGCAGACTTGTTTTTCTGTGATGTATATTGTGATATGAAAACAGTTTCAGCACTTTTCAATTTGAAAAGTGCTAGCTTCGCTGTCTTTGTTTTAAAGGTGTTCAAAAAAACACACCTTGGCTTGTATATCTATTTTCGTCTTTCTTTACAATGGTCACAGTGAACCGTCACGAGCCCCTAGCAGTAAATATCCCACTGTGATACAATGGATCACAACTTTGACCTTTTCTTATTAGACCAAAACGCACTTTAGGGTGGATTTTAGTTTCATACACTTGTGTGTTTCTTTTCTCCTTTTCTTATCTCATGGAAAGCAGCAAAGACTTGCATCACTTTTCTTGTTGCCCTTCGACTGAAAATTACAACCAAAATATATCAGTATTTTTTTTTTCTGAGTTGTGTTGCGGCAAAAATAGCAACAGTAAGTAGCTCACAAAGTGCATCCATTTGACGACATCGATGAAGAATGCACTCCGCACCTAAAATGGCTCCCCCCATTGTCCAAAATATGTATAAAACGATGTTGATTTTTTAAAATAACGTAAATCTTTCATGGGTTTTCTACCACATATTTCAGTAAGAGACATAATTTACATGGGTAAAAAATATAGATTTCTCAATATTAATCGATTCTCATTTTTACGGAGCGCACATGATCTTCTCTTCCGCCTTAATAATACCAGTTACAGCGTGAAATAAGCATCTAAAAGTGAGTTAAAAGATAGAGAACAACTTATCGAAATCCATATCATGTCACATGAAATCGCTCAATCAGTGTTTCAACCATGGAAAGACGTCAGTCAAACAACTTGTAAACAATGTCATGAAACGTCACATTTACCTCAGAAAAAACATGTGACCATAAACTCGTTAGTCAGCTAGAAAAATTAACTCTAGAGAGGAGAATTTTGCTAAATATATGCACCATATTATATATTCAATATCAATATTATATACTTCAATATTTAATGCATGTTTGAATAAATCATGACAGTCACCATTAAAATGTTTATAATTCATATACTTTCTTATTATAAAATAAATAAAAGTGTAATTTTAACTGTTTAAGTGTTTGTATAGCTACAAATCAGTTAATCTTTACCTTCGATATTATAGTAGGCTAATGAACTGACTCCATAGTTTACAGCATTAGTTAAGAGATTTGTTTTCCTTGAGAAAATTTGCCATGTATTGTACCTGATATCCAAAACAATCAATATTGAATCGAATCTAAATCGAATCGAATTGCAAGCCTGTGAATGAAAATCGAATCGAATTGTGAAATTTGTGTCAATACCCAGCCCTAGTTATATAAAGCCACGTGAGCCGCAAGTCCTAATACCTGGGGTTCCCTTTCGAAGGGAACTCAACAATACGTCAACGACGTTATGGGAACGCCTCAGGCGTGACAGGTGTCTGAAATCACTATCAAATCACGTCAATCATATTGACCGGCGACAGCCCGTGAATCATTAGCGTGAATGATTAACGTGCGACCTGGAAGTATAAAAGGGCGCCTTGCAAACATGACAAATCATCTCATCGTCTTCAGGGACTGTCTGTTTGAAAACGCTACTCAATGAAACGGTAAGAAAATTAAATGTACAGCACACGAGTGTGCTTTTCCTGCCTGGGAGAAGAGCACGCACGGGAGGTTCTCGAGGGAATCCTCTGTGTGAACTGTGAGCATTTTTCTCTTAAAACGCTCCGCTCTCGTCTGGCCCTCTTCTCGAGTGAAGGGGGTTCAACGTCTGGTCCTCGTGGTCCCGCTCGTGCCGAGGCAGAGCGGCGACTTGCATCATGGGCTTCCAGATAGAGCTCGTCGATCATCTTGAGAGTGCTGTTAACCTCTCAGATGATTCGACGGCTGACGAGGGCGAACTGCAGGTCGATGATGAGGATTTTTCACCGACAGTTTCCTGCAGTTGCTGCTCTTCAGGACGAGCAGGAGATGGCTGAGGAGGTTTATAATCAGGTAGATCCTGAACCCTCTCAGCCACCCTGCCCCGTGTATGCAGGTCTGGTGGATGTTGTGGAGCGCGCCGCCAACAAGCTGTAGCTGCCATGGCAACGCGCTAGAGTGGAGACCGCTCGCGGTAGGCTCGGCGATCGGTTTCTCCCCGGCCATACACCACCAGCTCAGGTGAGCCTTCCATTCCTTCCTGATCTTCACACAGAGATCTAGAGGGCATGGAAGAGCCCATACTCTGCCAGTATTCACTGACATCAGCGGGTTAATTTTGCTGATGTTGAGGGGATCGCAGAGCATGGGTATGTGTCGATGCCGCCCATTTGACGAGTCGTTTGCGAACTATCTCGTGTCTGGGCAGGCGTCGACACTGAGAGATCCATTTCTGTCATCCAAACCGCTAAAGACAACAGCGCGTTTGAATGGCAGAGCATACACGGCAGCAGTTCAGGCTGGTGCTTCCCTGCACACCATGGCGGTGCTGCAGGCATACCAGGCCGACCTGCTGCAGGATCTCGACCAGGGGGCAGGGACCGCGCCGAACCACGGTTCTTGCGCTCCGGGCCACCAAACAGACTGCTGCCACGATCAGTTGGTCGATGGCGGCGATGGTGGCCACGGAGAGACAGCTTTGGTTAAACCTGGCCGACGTTGAGGAGAAAGTGAAGGCCTTTCTCCTCGATTCGTCGGTTTCGCCCTCTGAACTCTTTGGCCCCTCCGTGGAGGCGGTGCTTGGGAAGTTCAGGGAGGCGAAGGCGCGCTCAGCTGCTTTTAGGACCTGCATACCGCTGAGATCCGGTTCCACGCCCAGGCAGGCGGGAGGGCCTGGCCCTTCACAGTCTGAGGACCGTAGACAGGGCCAGAGAGCCAGTGTCGCCTCTCGTGCGCCCCCTCCGTGGAGGAACAGGCCGCAGAAAAGGCGTGACTCCCGCAAGAAGAGGGATCTGAGGGAGGTTATCCAGCACAAGCGCATACAGCGTCGCTGATGGATAATCTCCCCGGAGGGCTTCATTAAAAAGAAATCCATCCCTCTCCTCTCTTCTGACTCCCCAGACGTTCATTACATCAGGCCTGGGGCTGGGCCTGTGATAAGAACGATGTTCCAATGGCCCGCCTAGGCTTGGTTAGTAGAAACGCCTCTTTCAGGCATGTAAAGTGGGGACCCCAGGTTCATAAAGAACTATCTGGCGAGTCTTCAGTCCGCATGCCGCAGGTGAGCTGACTGGTCTTTTCAAGAGTAAATTTTTGTGAATTAAAATTCCAAAATGTATCTCTCTACAGACCTCGTTCCCTGTATAGAGCTATCGGGTCATGTCATTTGCCATGTCATCAGGTAATAAGGTAAGAGAGTTTCCTGGATTATTAGGGCCCTGAAGTTCCCCATTAGGTGGCCAGAACGATAACTATGTTAGCCTTCGGGCTGTTAGCCACCTCAGGGTAGAGTAGTTGGTCTCTCTCTTAGAATTTGTTACTTAGAGTGTTGACTGACGCTAGAGCTTCAGATAGATCTTATGTCCGGCCCACGGGTCCGTTTGACTTCGACTGAGTATTTTGCCCCTTGAGCTCTGTTTGGGTTTTCATTAGGCTGAGCGATCTACAGCCTTTGTATGGAATAATACAGACTATATTCTTTAGTAAGGCTGTGGCTCCTCCGAGCCCTCAGATAGATCTATGCCTGCAGGCTGGCCCTCACCAGGGCCGCCTCTGTAGCTGGCCTAGGCTGTGCCAGGGATAATAAAGGCGCTCTGCTAAAAATTTAGCATTGCTTCCTCTGAACCTTCACTTTGTGAATGTAGGTTTCTAGCATCCCTGTATAAACAGCCTCCTCCCATGGGAGTCGTGGTAACCTCAGGGTGAGGTGTGAGTATCCCCCTGTGATACAGGGTAGGTCTGAGCACTTCACTCCCAGTTCTGTTTTATCCTAGCTCGCACCACTATGGCTCGGGTCGAGTATGAAGTGAGCTTCACTTCTTCTTTGGTCGAAGTACGCTCCCCTGAAGCCAAAGCATTGCCCTGAGCTGACGCCCATGCATAGATGGTAGGCCCCTGACTAACTGGGGCCTCCGTTGAGGCAGAGTGGCGTATGTTGTACTCCCCTTGTTTTGAGGGTGCTAGCTTTCTTGCGGAGTACACTGCCATGGGCAATGTGATTAGGCACCAGGATGCTGTAGGCGCTGTGTAAACAGCTTTTCTGCCAACGAAGGCTGCGCCATTAGGTAGTAGGCCTCAGCAGGCCTCCTTGATTGGACAGCCCCCTACAGGGCACTGTAGGCCAGCTCACTTTACGTGGTTGGCCTTGGTGGTTCGGGCAGTTGACTCACTGATGGGTAGTAGGCCTTTAAACAGGCCTCCTCGGAGGTGAGTCCCAACATTGTGGGACATACCTTATAGCGCTACTGGAAGCCCATTAGTAAATTATGCTTGTGTAGTATGGTTCCCAACAGTGTACTTTATGGCAGAATATGACTTGCTATTAGCTAGTAGGCCCGACCAGGCCTCCCTGATAGGCGAGTCCCCAGCTGGCTGGCCTTAGCAGGCCACCTTATACTATCACCCGGACTCAGGGCTCGAAGCTACCAGTGGTTTTCAGGTAGTAGGCCACTCAGGCCTCCCTGAAGGTGAATTCCCACTTAAGATGGTTATCAGGTAGTAGGCCTCACCCGGCCGCCCTGAAGGCGAATTCCCACTTACGTTGGCCATCAGGTAGTAGGCCTCTCTGGGCCTCCCTGAATGTGAGCTCCCAAATATTGTGGCTGTCAGGTAGTAGGCCGCTCTGGGCCTCCCTGAATGTGAGCTCCCAAATATTTTGTCTGTCAGGTAGTAGGCCTCACCAGGCCTCCCTGGAGGTGATTTCCCACATGCTGTGATTTATCAGGTAGTAGGCTCCTCCAGGCCTCCTTGAATGAGAACGGTCAGGTAGTAGGCCTCACCAGGCCTCCCTGAAGGTGAGTTCCCACATGCTGTGATTATCAGGTAGTAGGCTCCTCCAGGCCTCCTTGGATGAGTACGGTTGGGTAGTAGGCCTCACCAGGCCTCCCTGAAGGTGAGCTCCCCACATACTGTGGTTGTAAGGTAGCAGGCCTCACCGGACCTCCCTGAAGGTGAGTTCCCACGTACTGTGGTTATCAGGTAGTAGGCCTCTCTTGGCCTCTCTGAAGGTGAGCACCCCACATACTGTGCTTTTCAGGTAGTAGGCCTCTCTGGGCCTCCCTGAAGGTGAGCACCCCACTTACTGTGGTTATCAGGTAGTAGGCCTCACGGGCCTCCCTGAAGGTGAATTCCCACTTACGTTGGCTATCAGGTAGTAGGCCTCTCCGGGCCTCCCTGTAACGTTCCCTAGTGGTGCTGGGTTTATGAAGCTAGTGGTCTCTTGCTATCAGTTTCAGCTAGCCTTAATAGGCAGCTTCTGAAGGCGAGCTTGCGCCCTGGCTTGCTAAAGTGTTCATTCTCTGCTATTGGTTACCTCTCGGAACTTTTTCTGCCTACAGCCTGGTTCGCCTACCAGGCAGACCTGTGCTCCCCTCACCGAGGGTCTCTATGAGCATGTGGCTTCCTGAGTCTGGTCAGACGGTCGTAGGCCTCTCGTGAGGCCTCCCAGTTAGATCAGCCCTTAGGCCTTCACAGGCCTCCTCAGTGGTTTGAAACACAGACACTGGGTTGATCCGTGGATCGAGTAGAGAGACTCCCCTCGCTAGCAAGGGTTGGAAAGCACTATGCTGAGTCATACTCTCCGGGATATCCCGTCTCTGAGATCCGGGCCGAGGGTTCACTGCCAGCTTCGCAGTCCCTCGGGTTGGATGCCTTACTTAAGGCTTTGTTGTCCAGAGGCTCTGTCTTCAGACAGACAGGATTTGGCCAGACTAAGTGTCTATGTACTGACGCCAGGTCAAGCCGTCCTGGTGGCATTTCGGGGTGAGTACGTTCCCCTGAATAGTGACTGGCTGGGGTCCCTTCGGGTTCCCTAGCCACATTCCCTAGAAGACCCCTTTTAATTGGAAGCTGTGGTTCCAGGCCCGGAGCCGGCCCAGGTAGACCTTTCATTTAACCATGTTTATGAAGGTTTTTCTGTGAGGCTGTAGCTTGGGCTATGACCGTAGGGAATGCTGTCACTGACAGCCCAGTGTGACCTGAGGGTGAGTGGTTCTAGCGTTTCATTTGAAGTTGCTGGTTCTGACAGTTGTCACTGCCTCTTGGCATGCACTCCCCTTAGCATGGCGGAGTTGGTATATCGTTCCCCATAACGTCGTTGACGTATTGAGTTCCCTTCGAAAGGGAACGTCTCAGGTTACAACTGTAACCTATGTTCCCTGAGAACAGGGAACGAGACAATACGTCTCCCTGCCATGCCTCGGGGCTTGCCTACCGTACAGTCCCTTCAGACGATAAGGTGATTTGTCATGTTTGCAAGGCGCCCTTTTATACTTCCAGGTCGCACGTTAATCATTCACGCTAATGATTCACGGGCTGTCGCCGGTCAATATGATTGACGTGATTTGATAGTGATTTCAGACACCTGTCACGCCTGAGGCGTTCCCATAACGTCGTTGACGTATTGTCTCGTTCCCTGTTCTCAGGGAACATAGGTTACAGTCGTAACCTGAGACGTTTCCTTTAAGGCCCCGATATACTCACGTTCGTGTTTTCGTTCTTCGTTTAGGGGTAAATTCGAAATTCAAAAAAAAAAACGAAATTCAAAATACGTGACCCACTGTTAGCGAACATCCGACACCGACCACACTGCTGAGAGCGAAGTTTAGATGAATATGTAAATATGTGCCAATGTGTGATGACCAAATCTATGTGGCATGATATTACTATGGTAGTACCATGGTACTTTTCTTTTTGTTAGAGTACATTCTTGTTGTTTGAATAAGAATGCATAATGCACAGTGGTGGTACAGTGAAAGTATTAGATGCAAATGCATTTTGATAAAAAAAAATTAGGGGTGCACCGAAATTTCGGCCGCCGAAAATGTTCGGCCGAAAATGGCATTATCGGTTTCGGGCCGAAAAAAAAAAACAGCCGAAAACGTAAACCGAAAATGAATGTCACCCGCCCCTCCCATGCGTGCGCAAGCGCTTAGGTTTCACTCACGGTCAAGCTGTTATCACGCGTCTGCTTATCAAAGATAGGGATGTCTCCCGCATATTAATAGCGGCTCCCTGATGCCCGCAAATTAGTTCAAATCTCCCGGAAGAGTGAGCGAGCAAGAGCTCGTGCTCCAAACCGTGTAGCGCGCGCACGCCAGAGAGGGAGAGAGCGGAAGACCTTTGCGTGTGTGTGCTAGTGTGCCACATGAAGCGCATGTAAGACCCCCAATCCAATTTTCTGTGTGTATAGCAGTTACATTAAAATTTGCGTAGCACTGCACAACTGTGTTTCCTAAGGCTACATAGGCTTACATGTTGTTTACAGTTTGAGTTTGGATTAAGTTCTAGTGCTGTTTTTGCACTGTTGTTTTGCATTGTTTTGCACAGCAATTTAAAATGTAAGTAAAAAATTGTTTACATGCAGCAGCAGAATAGAGGCCCACTGCCGTTCTGTGATTTTGTGTGCAGTTATTCAGATAATTGTGGATCTTTTTGCACAACTGTTAAAAAACTATTTTATTTGATGGAACATAAAACTTGAAGAATAATATTATTTGGTATTATTATTTATATTTATTGTTAAAAATATTTTAGGTTTTGTACTGTATATATATATATTAGTATAAGTTTTTAAAAGAAGCCATTTTCGGCTTCAGTTTCGGTTTTCGGCCAAGTGCATCCTAAATTTTCGGTTTCGGTTTCGGCCCAGAATTTTCATTTCGGTGCATCACTAAAAAAAATCATTGTACTGATTGATTATCATATTCATATACTATGCTATTTACATGGTACACTACAGTTCAAAAGATTGGTGTCAGTAAGTTATTTTCTTTTAAGAAATTAATACTTTTATTCAGCAAGGATGCATTAAATTGATCAAAAGTGAATGTTTATAATGTTACAAAAAAACTTTTTCAAGTTAATGCTGTTAGGGTGAAAATTCAGCTTTGTCATCACATGAATAAATAACATTTTAACATGTATATTAAAATAGAAAACTGTTATTTAAATTGTAATAATATTTCACAATTATCCTGCTTTTTTATCAAATAAATGCAGCCTGAGTGAGCAGGAGAGACTCAAAAACATTAAAAAATCTTACCGACCCCAAATGTTTAAATAAAACAAATGTAATTCATTTTTCTTCTTGTTCTTTATACAGTCACATCTATACAGTTCCTATGACAGAGACATGTTTGTAATAATGAGGTAGGTGTTAAGCTAAATTAATTCAAACAATTCAAATAAACTTACAGTAAAAATAGCAGTCCAGATTTATTGCAGAACAGGCTCAGACTCTTGTTACAAAACGCACATGCAGTGACTGCTAAGAGCGAGATCTCTGTGCGGGGAGCTGTTGTTTACCATTCACAACATGTCAAAACTCAAACCCTCAGGCTAATTTCACAACCATCACTATTGAGGAAGCATGTAATGGGCACAAAGATGTCAAAGCATTGCTGAAACTAATGCCTGTGTAAACTCTGGAAACAGAAATGCATTTTTGTGCATTATTGAACCAGAGCTAAATAAAATCAAATGAACAGTAAATGTTTATATTTATTGTTTGGTAGGCCTAAATCAAGCATCACTTTACTATGCTCATGCTTGGTACTTGGTATTACTTGGGGTGAAGTGTTGTGCTATACCACTAACCCTAAGTATTTGAACACGATTCATTGTTTCATCTTTCAGGATCCTGAAATGTTTGAATGAATGAGTTTTGTTGACTCTCTTCAGCTGCGGTGTTGCATAACCACAGATGTCTTTTGCCCACATTTGCTCCACTTATTCACATTACTGATATGAAGCTCTTATGTGTTCAAAGGTCTCACAGATACTGTATCTGTAATCTCATCACAGTAATCGCGCAACATCACAGTAAATGTCAAATAACTCAGAAAATTAGCCTATAGAATAGTACCTATTATTATTTAGAATTTAGAAATTACACAGAATTTTTTATTTTCTTGATTTCTTACATTTTTGATGTGCTTTTGTCACTTTTATTTTTATTTTTTAAATATTACTATTTAGGTTTAATTTACTCAGTTTTACTTTTAATTTGTATTTATGTGCAATTAGTAATTTTAGTTCTTCAATATCAACTCGTCAACTCAACACAATTTCAGTTAGTTTTTCATCTTATATTTTATTTAAATTAACAAAATAGTTTAAGTTAACTATAAGAACCTTGTTACACACATACAAGTGCATTCATACATGTTAGTTTGGATAATTATTGCACTGATAAACAAAATCTTGGGTCACTTTAGGTTGTCTAAACATGTTTTTTTGGGGGTTTTTTTATTAAAACAAATTTTTTGACCAAACCTTTTTGGAATTTAGAAAATCAGTATAATTACATGGTGCTTGACAGATATTATTAGTGTTGCAGTCTTCTTTATGCTTGTACTTGAAGCTTGTGATTCGAAAAACAAGTGATCAAAATGTGCATTTTTGATGGGCTGTTACAATTAAAATCGAGAAAACAATATTTTTTTACGCAGCCCTACTAAAACGTTTGATTTCTGCCTGGTGAATGATAAAATGGTGGGAAAATTCCTTGCATTGAAAGAGATATAGAAGCCATATTTGTGAAAATGGATTGAGTGACTGTTATCAGTCGTGCTCTGGATTGTAATGTCTGCTTACTTCTTGCAGGGTAATCCGGTTCATGGTTCGTCATGTGAAGTATTTCCTGGGTCTGCGCTATCAGGTCAGCGGTTGGGAGCATCTACAGACAGAAGGACCCTACGTCATCATCTCCAACCACCAATCATCACTCGACGTGCTAGGTGAACCACTACACTTAATGTGTTCGGTATTACCATTATTACCCACTCTTGCCTTTCAAAACATGGTTGGGATCGCAATCTGGCAAAAAAGCTCTGGGTCAAAATCCTGTTTAAAGAGGTCTGCCAACATGACCGTACCTGCATGAATTAGCTTCTTTCTACATGCACACCCAGATGTCACATGATTGTGCTTGTGCAACCAGTCTTTCTGTACTGATTCTCTCCTCATCTCTGCAGGCATGATGGAGATACTGCCGGACCGTTGCACGATGATAGCTAAGAAGGAGCTGGTATGGGCCGGGACGGTGGGCATGATTTGCTGGCTGGGAGGAATCGTCTTCATCAACCGCCAAAAGACCAGGGACGCCAAGAATGTCATGAGTGAAGCTGCTAAAACCATGTTAGCCGACCAGGTCTGTCTTTACTAAGTCTCTCTGACAATTCATTCAGCTCAAACCATGTTAATTGATGCTATATGCTCCTATTGAAGTGTAGTTTCCTTTTTGATTGAAAAAAAAAAAAAATCACATTTACATGTTGTCATTATCATGTGACCTACCAGCATCAGTTGCGTCCCTTCACTGCCATCCTCCAAATCCTCTTTGTTTTTTTTTAATCCATATTGAGAAAATAAATAGGAAATTACTTCTGTTGATTTCTGAATACGAAACATTCTAACAACAGCAATGATGTCATTGTAATATTTTGCATACTAAATTGTGGTTTGGTACTTTGTTGCATCTATTTATCCATCTATATATTAATTGTCAGTCATTTTCAGTGGGTGCTGCAAAGAATCTCATTTTGTGTTTTAAACTTTCTGTAGATTCGTTTGTGGGTGTTTCCAGAAGGCACACGGAATCAGAACGGCGGGCTTCTTCCTTTTAAAAAGGGAGCGTTTCATCTGGCCATTCAAGCACAGGTGAGTATTACTCCAGAACACCTGTGCTTAAAGGACAATTCTGGCCAAAAATGAACCTAGGGGTCGATAACACATGGGTACCGAGTCGACCGTTCTCTGGGATGCGTTTTCATGATAATCGAATGTACCCAGTTTTAACTTTAGAGGGACATTGTGTAGGAATTTCTCCCATCTAGTGGTGAAATCGTATTTTGCATTCAAACGAATTGTGCTCTCCAGCGCCTCGCTTTTTCAAATGCGTGTTGCATCTACGGTAGCTGTTATGTACCAAAAAGCTATGACAGGATGTCTTCAAATAGCACTTCTTCGAGTTTTCCTTTGGGTGAACAGGTTTGTTATTTCAAACAAACTGCAACTTGACACAACGAACAAACGAATGTTACAGTATGAATAATAACAGTGCAATGCAGCCTTTTAAACTTGCCGGGGCAGTGACAAGCGCCTCTCACTGCTCTGCTCCTCCGTTTCTGCTGCTTTCAGTTACGTGACGCTAGTATATGGAAACGCGTTGGCCTAGTACTTTTTGACCCTCTCTGCTACTATAGTTTTTCAAGATGGCAGAACGTCATGGAAGCCTCCGTGGACCTACCCGTCACATGTATATAAAGATAATAAATTCTTCGTTTACGAGGATAAGTCAGATAATTGGCGGAGGTATTTGTACACCATTGAGGACATATTTATGAATAAAAATATTGATTTTAGATAATAAAATGCCTAAAAAACGACACATTGTCCCTTTAATTTTAGTTTTACCACAGATTAGCTTATAACGCTAGTATATAGGGCATAGAATAAGTAAAAATAAAAATCGCTAGTTAATACCACTAACAAGACTCAAAATAGCCCCACACTAACACGGTTGCATACGGAGGGTCTCTACCTGCAAACCGAAGCATTGAGAACTTTGTAAGTGTACAGACAGTTTAATAAGGAGATACTTTATAAAGACAGTAAACTTTGCGTATATAGGCAGGAGCCATCTTTAGAAAACAGTCTTGAAGCACGAACGCCGTTCTACGTGAGCTGAACTTTGACTATCGACCAGCACGTAGAACGGTGTTCGTGGTTCGACTGGTCGAGACTGTTTTCTAAAGATGGCTCCTGCCTATATACGCAAAGTTTACTGTCTTTATAAAGTATCTCCTTATTAAACTGTCTGTACACTTACAAAGTTCTCAATGCTTCGGTTTGCAGGTAGAGACCCTCGTTTATGCTACCTCGTTTATGTTAGTGTGGGGCTATTTTGAGCCTTGTTAGTGGTATTAACTAGCAATTTTTATTTTTACTTATTCTATTCCCTATATACTAGCATTATAAGCTAATCTGTGGTAAAACTAAAGTTAAAACTGGGTACATTCGATTATCTTGAAAACACATCCCAGAGAACGGTCGACTCGGTACCCATGTGTTATTTAGCCCTAGGTTCATTTTTGTCCAGAATTGTCCTTTAAAGACCCCTGTGGTGAAAATCAAGTTTTTAATGTTGTTTAAATGTCTGTTTGGTGTTTTAAAATATACTTTTAAGACAAACCATGTGCAAATTCACCAGTCAACACCGTTGCAGAGTATTTTCTCCGTAAAACTGTAGTGAACCAAAGACAGCCTCAAAAACAAGGTTTGAAATGTCCCTGTTTCCTGCAGTTACAAACATGTAACCAATCCTATCAACGTGAGGGGCGGGGCTTTTCTCCACTGACATTCCATGATGTTCAAAGCGTTTTTAAGGATGCTGATTTTTAGAAGGCAGCGGTCTGACTCTGAGATGGTGAACAGCAACATGGTTTGTGCAACACACTATTGGACATTTGATAACAGACAATGCAAAGGCTAATCACGAATTACCGTTATGTGTCTGACGTTGTAAGAGCGATACATACAGTAAAAGCGCATTCCCATTCTAATACATCGACTTGTATACGAGCCTGTACAATTCACTCTTCTTCTGAATCAATTTCTGGTTCAAACATTTATGGCTGAATTAAACCAGTATTTCCAGTTGACATTGTTTAATGTTTATCACAGTGGCTCAGGTATTCTGAGCTGGTGTGAGTGGGTGGAGGCGGGGCTAATTTGCATATTAATTTTACCGAGTATACTAAAGGAAGCAAGGGTGTAGTTCAAGTTAATTTAAGGCATTTAAGAAGAAATTATATTCACAGGAAAAGACTTTTAAATGTCATTTTGTATCAAAGATGAGTTTTAAGGGATACAACTTGATCTGATCTAACCTGACGTGTAGGTGCAAAGTACAATGCTTAAGTAATTTACCTGGCACAACCTGAACAAGCTTGAGCTCAAAGGTCCCTCATCAACCCATGAAACCTGTGTCACGGGTCAGAGGTCGTAAGGGAGACTGTCTTTACCCTTGTAGTGTTGTGTGTTATCTTCACCAACAGAGGGAGCCGTTGTTTCTTATATTCGCTCTTGTTCTAGTGCAGCCACAATAGAAACTCTTATGCAATTGATCTGCACAAACTCATTTCCGAAGCCACATGAAACATGCCTTCAGCATTTCTTCCTTTGTTGAGACTTGCGAAAAAAGTTGAAGCCAATTGGATTATATTTGTATTGGACTAATGAATCTCACGGCGGTTTGGTCACTTAAACTACTTCCTGTTTCACTTTATAGGCTTTATTTTGTATTCGGAAAGTTTTTTTTTTTTTTTTTTTTTTTCTAATTCCCACTGAGTTACTACTTTATAGACCCCATGAAATGGTTTTAAAGCAAGTTTTCTTCCCGTTTTACTTTCGAAACAGGAAGTTAGGCTAGTCATGTTAACAAAATTCTTCTCTTTTTTTGTTTTGTAATAGCTAAACTACTTTATTGTGTTGTCAATCTAGAGAGCATTTGATTTAACCAAATATGCATACTGTATATCTGCTAAAATGCTATTTTGTCCATTTTTTGGAGTGAACTAGCATATATATTAGGCTCAATGCTAACAAAGCCTTAAGGCTAATAATAAAACTACATTTGTATGGCCACAAAAAATATTTTGGATAATTGCTGTAATGTTGAGACAAACCTATCAATAGCCGAATATTTGAGACTGACTTTGGGCTTGAAAGGGTTTGTCCGCACTTTGCCCTCAGAGTTGTTGTTGGTGTAAAGAGGTTTTGAAATGAGCAGGTGGAATGAATTAGAAACGTGAAATTATTCTAAACGCAACAAGTTCATGTGAGGTAACATTAATTGTGCAAGTAAACGAATATTTTAGAAAGCGTGTGTGTGTTTGTGGCTGTGAGTCTGTGTAGTTGTAATTAATATTCATTTTACTTTATTCTGAACTTAAAGTCCATACATGTGTGTGTACATTTGTGTGATGATGTATACTGATATCAAAATGGTAGGCTGACATAATCAAAACCAGATGAGCATGTGAGTTAAGGCAGACAGACATAACTTAATCTAGACCAGAGTAATGGAGCCCTGATGGTTCTCATTAGTTAAGGCAAAATATGTGAACAGTCTATGCTTTTCTTCTCTTTATCTGTGTTTAACATCTTGGCTTTATGCAGCTACACCACGTGTGACCTGACGGAGTTTTATACCTGGTCTAGACTTTGAGATGTTTAGTAGAAATTGTTTAATTTGGGGTTTCAGCAAAATATGTGAAATACATGCAAAATATTGCTAACCTTTTAAAAATGCTATTAAAGGTTTAATTTATCATTTTATTGTTATTTGACAAGAGTTTTATACATGGAGTCATTTAATCAATTAGTTGATTCATGTTATTTCTTTTATTTATTATATGTGTATATTTGTAAAATATATGCAACATATTTTTAACCTCTATGCTATCAAAATTTAATATATTTTTTTTAAATATAATTTTGTTACATTTAGCTACATTTTAAACATTTATTTTTAAATTTATATGTATTTTTCTTTCATATTATACAAATTCTTTATATATATATATATATATATATATATATATATTAGGGATGCACGATATATCGACCACATATCGATATCGGCCGATAAATGGTCTTTTTCGATGTTATCGTTATCGGTCCGATAAGAAAATTTGGCCGATAGATAATAAATTATTTACTTCAGTTGAGAGACGCGCGCTGTTCGCCATGATGGTTCTGAATGATTGGATTCACTTCGAAAAGGAAGATACAGTTCAGTGCAACATGTGCAGCACAAATCTGTCACATATGCTTCATAACATTATAATAAAAACACGCCTGCAAAAGAATGTTGTGAATTCTTGTTCGCCAGTGTTTCAGGCGTCAAGCGCGTTGAGGCGGAAAGAGCGCGTCTATGGAGTTAAGCCTTCATGACAAGCACAGTCAAGTTCTCTTGAGCATTCGCAGCATTCTGTGCCATTGTAAGTTATAATATGTTTAATTTGTGTATATATATCTGATTAATCTAATATAGGATGCGTTTGGTTGAGTTAATGAACGATGCAGTAGCGCTTCATTGTACCGGTGATCATCTTTATCTTGCGCAGCTCAAACAGCAATGCACATTTATAACTATAATTGGGACTGTCATAGATGCCATTATAATGAGAACACGTTTTATTGTAATAAAACGTTGTGAATTCTCTGTTTAGTTGCCGTTTCAGCGCGTTGTTGTGGGAATAGCGCGTCCAGAACAGGGATATTACACATTATGACCAGCACAAGTTCGATTGTGCATTCACGTTATTTTGCGCAGATAAGTCGTAATATAAAGTTGAAGTAATATAAATATCTGATTAATCTCACATATGATGCGTTTCGTGGATTTAACCAACATGCTAGAAAAGTTCTTCAGTTTCCCGGTGCTCGTTCTCTTCAGCTCCAGCGCGCGCAGATTAAACAACAATGCAAAACATTAAAAGCTATAATTGGGACTGTCATACAATTATAATTGTATTCACTATTGTAATACATTTGTAAATTCTTTGGGTTTGCATTCTTCAGCAACCGTCGAGTTGATTAACCTTCTAGCAAAGCGATTCAGTTTTAACGTTCGTTCTCTTCAGCTTCAGCGCGCGCGCTCACACAGCAATGTCATTTGAAACAGTAACTAAGCTATTAAAGATGTTTACTATCAATGTAATATTAAAAATGTTTATTTTTTCAAAAACATTGCTTTATAATTAATAACTAACATTATTTTGTTCTCGTATAATTAATAACTAACATTATTTTGTTCTCGTATTATTTTCATCAACGATATTGTTTGATTAAAATATATTTTTCTTATTGTCCGTGCGGAGGCGATTCCATTTTATTGATCAATGCCACATGCATTTTGTTTCTTTATATGCAGCCCAATGTTATCCAATGACTTGTTTGCAAAAATTTTATTTTTTGTTAGGCAATAGATTTTTTGATAACACTTTACAATAAGGTCTCATTTGTTAATGCATTAACTAACAGAGAGCAATAGCCTGTGTTATTGTTAGTTAATAAAATATGTGTGTTCATGTTAGTTCACAGTGCATTGACTAATGTTAACAGATACAACTTTCTTAAAAATGTTTTATAAAATTGTTGGTTCATGCTAACTAATGCTAACAAAATTAAACCTTATTATAAAGTGTTACCATTTTTTAATAAAGAAAGTTGTCCATATGAGTGTAAAATTAATTTTAAAAGTTAAGGAATCTTACACTGGTTCAAACTAGGCTATACTGTATTGTATATGTTTGATTTATGTTAAAAGTGTTTGAGACAAGGCTGAGCATTTTGTTATACAGGCTATCAAAGTATATAATTTTTTTTATTTAGATTTATCGGCCAATATATCGGTTATCGGCTTTCAAATGTAAAGAATTATCGGTTATCGGTATCGGCCAAAATGTTCATATCGGTGCATCCCTAATATATATATATATATATATATATATATATATATATATAACTTAAAAAATATTTAAGACATGAACATTTTAAATATTTATTTGTCATTTTATATTTATTTTTAAAATATAAATTAGTGGTTAATTATTTTACTATCAGATACCCGTTTACACACACTGTCCAGCTGTGTTGTCATGATAACCGACCACTTCTGCGTCTATTATCAGTCTGGGAGGATAGTTGAGTCTGTGTGTGATCATATTTTTGTGTGTGAGAGCATTTCTAATCCCTGCTGATTTACTGCCTACTGCATATCGACCAACCATATCCTCTCTCTCTCTCTCTCTCTCTCTCTCTCTCTCTCTCTCTCTCTCTCTCTCGCTCTCTCTCTCTCTCTCTCTCTCTCTCTCTCTCTTTCTCTCTCAGGCTCCCATCATACCCATCGTGTTCTCGTCCTACAGTAACTTCTACCTACGAAAACAGAAAGAGTTCAAATCAGGTAATGCACATTACAAATGTATGTTACAGAGACACACAGGGTTCCTGCGCAGTATGTTCATTACAGCCACCATTTCTACATTTTAAAACATGAATTAAAACATTTTGACAATTAATGACTAATGAACATTTCCACATTGTTTCTAACAGGAACCATCACTCTGAAAATTCTTCCAAAGATCGAGACAAAGGGACTGACGGCAGATGATGTCACAGCTCTCTCCGACCAATCATTCAGCGTCATGCATTCGGCCTTCCTGGAGATTTCCAGCCAAGCCCCCCAGTGCAACGGGCCGTCCAGCCACTGAGCGCTGCTGTCGCGGCCTTTCTTTCGCTCCGACAACAAGGATTGCTCGAGACTACGTCGTTGCCGTGGTGACAGTAACCACGACAACCAGGCGCTTTAGTATCCTCTCCAACGGCCCCGTGAAGCAGGAACACATGTCCACACAAACAAAAAAACACAAGCATTCACGTTGACTACATACAGATGTCATTTTAGCCAAGTTTTGATCTCCCGTTGGACTCCAGGGGGCGCTAACAGTTTTTTTGTTTTTTTTCACCTGGCCTGGTGTGACGCTTTGCTCCGTGTCCTTTTCGACGTCGGACTGCTTTTGTCGGCGACGGGTTGAGTTTTGGAGCGACGCCCTGAGAACGTCGTGGATGTGCGTTCGACATGCATGCCTTTTTGACTTTCTATGTTTCTCTTCCTTTCACTGATCTACAAGGACTCATTTCGTTGGTTCTTGTAGGTCGCTTTTTCTCGAGGTACTCTGCTTGCATTATGGGAAATCGGTGACAAATATCTGCTCATTTTTTTGTTTTTCGTATGCAAGTCTTATTGTTTGCTAGAGTATTTTTCAAAGGTGAGCGCTCAAAGATGCCCTTTATTGTTTTAGATAGTTGATTTCAAGGAAAATTGCTGACCAAAAAGTGAATTCGGAAATGTCCAATACACTCCAAAGTAAAGCTTTTTGTGTCGTCACAACCAAGGATTTCGAAAAATGCCAAGAGATCGTTCGCTGCTTTCAAGGTTAGTTCATAACAAAGCTTTATCAAGTGCGGCTTCTTCCTGTGCCATGTGTCCAAAGTGTCTCAGTCGGTGGCTGCGTAATGCTAGAATATTGTGAGAAACACTATTGATTATTGATCTGTGATCAGGATGTTTGATTAGAGTTTAGGGATAGAAATATGTTCCGGTTGGCTTTAGTTCATTGCTTTGCTCGTTTCTTTTCTTTTTGTTTATTTTCAGGCTACGAAATATCAGATTTCATTCATACAGATGTATTTAACATTGTTCAGTCTGATTGTTTAAAGTAGAAACCATTTACAAGTGAACTATTATTATAATAACTGATCGAATAAGAATTATCTAACACATTATATAGACTGGTACAAGGAGCCAACTTAACTAAAATGTGTTTAAGAGTCATTATTATTCAGACTTTTGATGGACGAAATCGAAAATCAGAATTTATTTTACATATGTAAGCAGATGGTAGCATCAAAACCTGTTCTTCCAACACCTCTTATAATATGATCCCAAGAAATGATTATAATGTAAATCACCGAGGTTTGTAATATTTTAAGTGGATATTGGCGTATAAAAAAAATGATGCCGCTAAATTGCACTCTAGAAATGAACCATATTCGCAGATCATTCTTAGATGAGATATTAAACTTTATCTTAAACTTTAAGTTTTACCAAGGAAGTCCATATGAAAAATTATGAAATATATTTGAAAACTATTCACAATTTAATCTCAAAATGACAAATTATTTAACATCTATTTATTAAACAAGACTGTATCACCAGCTTATGGCAGGAAAATAATATAAATATTTGTAATTATTTCAAAGATATTTCTAATCGCGCTGCATTTTTTTATCTTATATTTAATGCTTGATGTTGCGGTTCTTATTGTTTAAGAATGTATAACATCCTTGATATATGTACAATGTTATTTAAGAGGACTGAACTGTACGCATCACATTATAATGGCTCGCTGAGCTGAAAGACATTTTCAGAACTTGATTTGAACGAATGTTTGAGTTGGTTATTGCTAAATGTCCTAATAAGACCCAGTGATTATTATTATTATTATTATTATTATAATTATTACCACTAGTTGTACAAATTTAAATACTGATGCAATTATTGAACCCTTTTATGTTGTGTATTAGGTCACAGATTTTATAAGGCCTTTTACTTTATTTTCAGTGTAATTTTTGCCCTTCTGACTGAAAACCGTGCTGCGTACACGAATCTATGTACGAAAGTGTGTACAAGGAGTTGTGTGATTTTCACCAAAGCTATTAAGGATGTATAACAGGGGAAGCTTGTAAAAGCTCTGATTCTAAGATCTGTTAGACGAACCTGTCAGACATTTCACGGGCAGCCTTGTGTACGTGTGTGTATGAATGTGTGTGTGTGTGTGTGGTCCATTGTGTGTGCTGAATGTGTTTGTATGGTGACCAGACACACAAATGAGCTAAAGCCCATTGTAAAATCTGTAAAGTCATATAAGACGATGATTATATATAAAAATGTTGATTGTGGTATAATCTGGATGCGAACGGTGTTAAAAACATCTAGGGCAAAGAGTTAATAAAATCGTCTGTTTTTCCAATATAAATGTTAGGATTTGTTCTTGATGTCATCTGTGTGTGTTTTTCTTTATCGTTTCACACACACACAGGTTTCCATGTTTTATGGGGACTTTCCTTAGACATGGTTTTTATATTGTACAATATGTATTTTATATATAGTAAATCATTTTCCAATTGAGGATGTTCCAAAATGCATGTAAAGTATGAAGCTAAAATGGTCTCAAAATTAATGCATTTACAAAATGTGATTACAAATGTGTAAGCTAATTCACAAAAAAAGTTTATATGTCTGCAAACATCAATTCACAAACTTATTACCTAATGCAAATAAATATGTTGAATGTAAATTTGGTTGTGCATGTGCAAACATGAGTTAACGTTAGGGATGGCCCAATACCATTTTTTTCAAACCGATACGAGTACGAGCATTTACATTTGTGTACTTGCCGATACCGAGTACCGATACCGATATTTCTACCGCAAAAGTAACTATAGGCTCCCAGAAAAGATGACTGAAAACTATTTTAGAACACAGCTAGAAGACTGTTTATATTTTCTTCTCTGCTTGTTTTAACAAGTCTAAAAATAAATAAAAATGAGTAAAATAATAAATGTATTAACACAAAACCCACTGTTAATTTAACATAAAATCAAGCAGGCTACTGCGTGCATGGTCTGGCATGACTGAATGCACGCAAAGTGCGCTCCCTTAAATCCTAAAAAGCTGACAGTTCCTCGCGATCTCACACAACTCTGTTATTATCAATGAAGCTGACTGCACAATGAAACTTTCATAATATCCACAATTTGTTTGTTATAATTAGAGGATTTGCCAGCATACAAAATTCAGCACTGAACAAAAAAGTCCATTTTGAGCGGTGAAGGGAGTCTATCTTAAATGCTTCTGATTGGCCATTGCGTTCAAGAAATCAACACATATGTCTGTGATTGGCTACATCGCTCAATGCTGTAACCATGTTATGAATAGAAACTCTGGCCTGTAAATCGTTTCTATTTTGTTTTAGTTGTTCTTGTTGCTTTTCTGAAACAGATGAATAAAAATCTATTAGTTTTTATGTTTTATTCATAGATATTTCTAGTTTGCGGGAGTCCCGCAAATCGTTTTACTCTCCCGTAACCCGCACACACAGAGTGATTGCATTACCGCCCGCGCGCGCGCTCGGCCATCAAATCTATGATGCGTCTTCAGATGTTTAATTAGATTTCTGGTGTTAAACGATGTACTTTCTTTCCCTCCTCTCGACACCTTAGCTGAACATAACTTACAGTCTGCCTTGCTGTTGTCATATCTTGAAATGAGCCCAAACCGCCGACATTATACTTTCCTATGCCTCAGTTCACCTCGACAAAGCACTCGCGGCGGCCAGTTTCGTTTTGCAAAATGTACGTGGTAACGGTGGATATATATATCGGTACGAGTATATGAGGACAGTATCGGCCCGATCCCCGATGCCAGTATCGGTATCGGGCCATCCCTAGTTAACGTACTTACAAAATATGTTAACAAATGCTAAATTCATATTCACAAAAAAAAGTTTATATATTTTTTCATATATACATATACATATACACACACACACATATATATATTGTGGTGAGCAGGACAAGGCCGAGGCCGTGAGAGAGCGTCGCGAGGCTGGTGGCTTGATTGATAATGAGCGACACCTGCGCGATGCACTGGTCTCGTATCTCTCACGGAGGAGCGGAAGCATAAGGAGGAGCGATGACAGTGAAGATCGAGAGAGGAACAGGCCTGGATTTATGTTATGTTTTGTTTGTTTTATTATGTGACAGCAGTCGTCCGTGAGGGGCTGCTGTCTTTTACTTTCGTTTTGTATTTGTTAATTTTATTATTAAAGTCTGTGAATGTTCGCCGGTTCCCACCTCCATCTTCCCACAATAACGAACTTTGTTACATATATATATATATATAACTTAATTGTGTTTTTGAATTACTGTTTGCATATTTTGTAAAATTTTCTCATTCATTTTGAGACTATTGTAGCTCCATAGTAAAAAGCAAAAACAAATCCAAATATATAAAGTAAAAAAAAATAACAAATTGTAAACTTTGTGAACAACAAACTCTAGAAACATTCAATGTTTAAGCAATTTTATTTTAAAAAATGTAAACATAAAAATTATATTTAAAAAAAAAAGAAAATGTAGTTTTTTTCCCAATAGAAATACTCAGGAGAAGAACATGGAATTATAAATATATAAATTTACATATCTCCTGACCCAAACCTACACATGGAGAGACCCATACAGCTGCTCTTACACCAAGATTAAATGAGAGAAATACGTTGAAAAAAATTCCGAAACAATCAAAGCACCCAGTCATCCACCATAAAACCATCCATTTTGTTTGTTTGACATTGCGCTTCCCTACATGCTCTTTAAGTGGATTGAACATGTTTACATGGTTCAGACCCTTTGATATGTGCTGCAGTTGTTCATTTAGACATCAGATATTGGTTTCACTTGGATCCAGCCCATCTTTGAGTGATCATCTAGTTTTCCTGGCAGGCACCTGATAAACACACACATAAGATGTTTTTGTTATTTTATCTATTGAAACAGATTGTACAGATACGTTTCATACACATACATATATGCTTACAGGCTCCGATACGCTCCTCCAGGAACCCGACCTGCTCGCTGAGCGAGTCGATACGGTCTAGTTGCTGCAGAGAATGCGACAGGAAGTTGGTCCTCTCGGACAGGAAGCTGTTACCGTCTTCCACACCATCCAACGGGAAGAGCGTGGTGAAGGGAGCCAGAACCATCTCTAGTTTCTACAGAGAGAGAGGGGAAGGTATTCTTACATTTAAAGACCCTGAAATAATGTCTTTATTAAAGTTTTTTTTTTAAAGTGAGAATAAGGTAAATGCTGTTATTCTGAAGCTTCTATTCATCAAAGAATTCTGGGGGGAAAAGTTATCATGGTTTCTAAAGAAAAATATTAAGCAGCACAACTGATTTCAACATTGATAATAATCAGAAATGTTTATTGATCAGCAAATCAGCATATTAGAATGATTTCTGAAGGATCACGTGACACTGAAGACTGGAATGATGCTAAAAATTCAGCTTTGATCACAGGAATCAATTACATTTTAACATATATACATAGTTCAGTCATGAAACTCATCCGAGCAGCTGACTGCTTCTCTTAAAGCCAATTGATCTGTTTGTTCTATCTACATAACCTGTTTTATTTCCGTCCCGAACCGGCTCAACTCAGTGCATTGCGCCATGGAATTTTCCTAGCCCTCCTCCTTCCCCAGCACCACCTGCCTAAATCTGTGAGAGGTTCTCCCTACTTTCCTTGCAGCAGCTCGTTACCTATTCATTATTCTCCATTCATATACACAGTATTTATGTTCATGTCTTCAATCATGCATACTGTAGCAGATCTAGTCTATATTTTATTAAAAATATATTATTATTATAAAATCTAATATAGAAAACTGCTTGTCACCGAATGAGGAATATTAAATTTAATATGCATACTACTGTTTGAAACTACTGTTTTATCCTTACATAATGCATACCATTCATCACATACTGTTATTACATTTAAATTTGAGTGTTTTACAGTACATACTCTAGAGTATGTGAATAGAGTGTTGTTTACATTTTAATTGAGCAAGGTTAATAAGTGCTAACTTATTTATTAACATTTTCAATAACTTTAAATTATACATAAACCTTTTGGAAGTGCTGAAAAACTTTTTTTGGCAACTAATGTTGTTAATGATGTGACTTTGTAATACCTCCTGTTCCTGTGGTATTGACTGAAAAACAAACAAACTATTATCTACTAGAATTATCTGCCAAACACACTCTTTTCCTGATGAACTTTTTCCTGAAAAACTGATGATGTTTTATGTTTCAGAACCTGTGATGTGTGAGGTTGACTACTGCTTTTAATTAAACCATTAGCAAGGCTTTGAACCAATAACCTCTCTTGGCAAACGTGCCACAGTTTCCTGTCGTTTGAAGTAGGATGTGTCCTGAGGGTGTGTGTGTGTGTCAGTGTGTGTGTGTGTATGTGTGTGTGTGTGTGTGTGTGTGTGTGTGTGTGTGTGTGTTTGTGTGTGTGTGTGTGTGTGTGTGTGTGTGTGTGTGTGTGTGTGTGTGTGTGTGTGTGTGTGTGTGTGTGTGTGTGTGTGTGTGTTTCTGACCTGCTCGAGGAGCTCCACTCTGTTTTTAAGCATCTGAACTTCTTCGGTAACATTCTCCACAAATCCCAAACCTCCACCATTAAGAATAAAAGAAATACACACATAAATTAGAGACGGACCACACACACACACTGACATTCAGCCTTCATTAAAACCCAGAATGCAGTGCAAAACTCTATTTTTTATGTTTTAAGATCCAGGCTTTGAACATAAATAACGCTTTTATTCAGACAACATGCAAACACACAAACTGACTTTTGTCAGAAGACTTCCAAAAGCAGTTTTATGTTATATTTGTGCATGTTCTCTGATTGCATGAATCTATGATTAATATCCAAAGTGCTCCCAGAGCAGACCAAAGATCACAGAAGAATAGAAAGACAGACAGAAACAGAAAGAGTGAGAATGAGTGTAGGGGGTGACAAAGGAGGAAAGTTTGAGGTTTGGCAAGAATATGATGGAAATACTTTGATATGCACTCGGGTCCAAAAGTCTGAGACAACCAAAGAAAATTCTTGTTCTTTGTTTTTCAATTTAATGTGTGTGTGTGTGTGTGTGTGTGTGTGTGTGTGTGTGTGTGTGTGTGTGTGTGTGTGTGTGTGTGTGTGTGTGTGTGTGTGTGTGTGTGTGTGTGCGCATTTTCTTCAAATTATATGATATATTATACAGTTTGAGTAAACATTTGAACTTAAAAATGTACATGAATTTAAGTATTTTATTTTTTTATTTTAAATAATTATTTATTTATTTATTTATTTATTTATTTGTTTATTTATTCAATTATTTATTTATGTATTTTATTTATTTCCCATTTAATTATTTATTTGTTTATTTTATTAACTTATTTAAAATTATTTATTTGCTGTTTGCTGTAAATAATGTATTTTATTTATTAAATTATTCATTAAATAAATTATGCGTTTGATTTTTTGCTGTTTATTTGTTTTTAATAATACATTATTTATTTTTATTTACTTATTTTCGATTTGTATGTCCCCTTTTGCTTTAATGACAGCAGCACTCAGATCTGATGATCAAAATCTTATTTTTCAGCATGATTGTGTCCAAAAGAGCATCTTGCAAAAGTGCAGTGAAAGCAGGAACATGTGACAGCTTTTGCAAACAGTCACGTCACTAATTGCTTTATTATGACCTAGAAAGAGTGCAGAATCTGAGACATTTCTTCATGTTACATCAGATTGCTTAAAATGATTTTTTTTTTAAACTACAACTTTGTTCATGTCCAGGACCAGGTTAAAATGAAGAAATCCCAGTGTTTTGAGACTTTTGCACTCCACAGTACATGGAATCAGGCCATATTTAATCACAAGCTTCAGTCAAAGATAACTGTGACTGTGATTGGTTGTTTTGTAAATGGATGTGTTTAAGACCAAATCATATCAGAGCTCAGTCCCGCCCGTTGGCTGTTTTTATGAATGTTTTAGGTTATGAGCTCTATCAGTCTTCAAACTAGTCAATGGGTCGCGCACACACATATTTTTTTCTCAACTTTTGATTTGGCTGCTTCCACAGACGCACACTGAAGCTCAGTCAATCTGTCCCAGATGTGTGTGTTATGAAGACACGTGGGAGAGAGAGAGAGCGAGAGAAGATTTGTGTGAGGGAAAACAGTGACCCCCAGCAGTCTGAGTTTGATAGATATGGAATGCGAGCAACGGACTGAGCCAAAACGAAAACGGGAACAGCAGCTACAAATCGTGTCCGGCAGTGGCCTCTTTAAAAGCAAAATCACCATCATCATACAGCTAAACATTCAGCTTCCTGTTCTTCTATCTGATGACACTAATGTAGTTTTAAACTCAAGGTTTCAGGGACTTTGGGCCCCATAAACTCAACAAAGTATTTGTATAATAGTTGAGGTCAAAATGACATTTAAGAGATTAGGGCTCTCTCGCTCTTTCTCTGATCCTTTAGACTTAAATAAAATGATGAAACATTTTACTTAAAGGGGAAGTATGTCATTTTTTTTAAGTAAAGAAAAAGCAAAAATATGCTAAATCAGCAAGTCGCAGAAATGCACAACAATGGATGAAAAACTAAAAACCAGTTAATGAAAAAAAAACATGACTTTTTAAAATGATTGTTGGCAATTGACATGCACACTCTAAATGAGCTGCTGAATAAGCAATTCAACAATTCAACTAACAAATATATTTATAAAAACCTTGAATAATAGAAGTACAACAGATTTTTTTGTATACTAAAGAAAACTGTAATCATCTGGTATTAGCTATCACTGTCATAAAAAACTTTAAAAAGCTTTTTTATTAAATACTTTAAAGCTTAAACTGTCTGAAAGACATCTCATTTAATTAAAAAAAGTTAAAAAATGTATATATATTTTTTTTTTTTTACAATAATCTTGTTTTAATGTAATTATTTGTACAGTAACCGTAGCAAATAACAAACTGTGGTTATGCTAAATGTTTAAGTGTAAGGAATTACTCTTGCTGGTCTGTAAGACTGAAAAAAAAGAAGAAAAAAAATGCTTACACTTTGAAAGACAGCTCAAATTATTATAGTTTAAATAATTCATATTTATATTAATTATTAGTAGTAGTTTAAACCATACATTATTAGTTTAAATTATTATTATTAGTTAACATTTTTACAGTAACTGTAGCAAGTAAGATATTTGGTGTAAAGTGTGTTTACCATGGTACATGTTTGTAAGGGAACTACTCTTGCTGGTCAGTGAAGATGATGACAGGTTTAGAGTAAAATGAGCTTCTGCACCTCGAGTCTCAGGGGACGTCCCACCAGACAGATGTGGCACAGGGTCAAACTCAACAACACTGAGGTCTGACTAGTGTGGGAACAGAGAAACTATAGTGTGTGGGGTCACTTAAAGGTTCACTTCAAATATTTTTCGTTTGATATCTAAAAATGAAGAAAGAAACTAAGCATGTCCTATAGAAACAAGGTTATCAACAATAGGTTTACTTTTAGATTGCCTTGCTACTAGCTTGCAACTGCCTGGATTCATATATTATTGCTGAGATTTTAAAATGTACTGCTCTCTTGTACTTTCTAAAGCAAACTCCAGGAATGCGTGTTTGAGCTCCAGCCAACAATCAGAACGAGTGGCGATTATTTTTGCCTGTCGCTAAGAAACAGCGAACATGACTATTTAGGGCCAGAGGAGATTCTGTTCATGCTGTTATTTTTAAATCGTAGACAGATATGAAATAGTTTATGGAAAGAAAACAGAGGAGAGGAGTGAGAGGAGCGCTGCCAACAGGCTTAAAGACACAAGATAGTTTTGGCATAATATAGAGACAGACAAGGGAGAGTATAATGTTCAGTAGCTTCTCATAGGGACTTCACTAAAGAACTCAACTTTAACAAAGACTTTAGATGTACAAAGACGGTGCACTCATTTTAATATGAATAAGAGAAAGTGCAACTTGCAATATGGCGGAATAAATCCCGCCTTCAAAATAAAAGAGCCAATCGGCAATTGGTAAAGTTGCATCACTGGCGCATTGACAGCTCCGGCCTGAAAAATGCCGTTTTATTGTCACGATTTGACCATTTGGAAACCAAATTTATTAGACAGTTGTGGTCAAATTTCATTTCATTAATTAATCATAAGTTTGAAGAACAGCTTTGGAAATATTGGGTGTGAGTGAAATGACTTGCCTTAAAGGGACTTTTTTGAAAAATTTGTTAACTGAAAAAGCTGACATAAAATAAAATATAAATATTACATGAAAAACTTCTTGTGAAAAAAGGCAACTAACTGAAAAAATAAGAATTCAACTAAAACTAAAAATAAGAAATCATTTAATCCAAGATGGTAGTATTTAAAAAGCCCAAAAATAAATAAAAATGATAGAAGCACAATAACAAAATTACTCAAATTTAAACTTAAATGAAAAGTAAAACATATAAAATAAAAGCTAATCCAGAAATATTAAGAAACAAAACAATAATAGTATATAATACAAAAATAACACTAGTACAAGAGAGTCACTAGGTTGGAAATTATAAGCAAATCAGTAATGTTTCATTCATAAATAAACTAGTAAGTTGTCATAGAGTTACATTATATTTTTTGAATAATAATTATAATTGAATAATAAATAAATCATTGTTTTTTTTATTTTATTAAAATATTTATAATTCATTAAAACTACAAATATAAATGACATTAAAATATATAGATATATTATTTATAAAAAAGGGTAGGTAAAAATCTGAAAAACTCCCTTTTGTCAATATCTGTTAAAGAAATAAAAGACAATATATCTTTGGAGTGATATTATGCTCTTAAAAAAGAAAGTCAATGAGAGTTATTGCATCCAAGTTATGTATTTTTTAAGAAGCCATGTGTCACTGCTGAATAAGCTGGTTGTTCAGGTCAGGTGGTCTGAGGCAGACGGATGTGGTCCAGGTTTGTGTCGCTGTGGTCACCAGTCACAGTGCACTATTACTCACGGTACGAGTTGAGAGTGGCATAGCGCGTACCAAAAGTAATAATGAACCGTGAGGCTGGTCAGGGTTCCACCTGCAGGCGGCGCTAGAGAGGAGACACACTTATATACTGCAGTATAATAGCCCACACTTACCCATTATGACATATTGTTTGACACACTGTAATTGCATTACCACTTAAGCCCATTACTTGTTTTGTTTTCGAAATGCTTTTCTGTACTATTCTTCCTAAATAGTATGCGAGTTTAGAATAAATGTGTCTCTATTCATTATATATTTTTGCAAGCAGTATGCCAAAAGTACCGGGTTTTTCGAGTGGATTTGTGAAGTATGCATCTGTTCATGCTTTTTTTGGTTAATATTGCCCACAACCCCTTGTGCAATGGAAATGGGGAATCTGAGACCGTTCTCTTCCCACATTTTCAGTTGCAGAAAAGTGGTCAGGAATGTGAGACCAAAACTGCCACAGTAGTTTATAAATGTATGAACTTAAAATGAATAATGAATTTAGATGGATGCGAACAGGGATCTGTGGTATTGCAATGCAATTTTAAGATATAGTAGTGTGTTCCAGTGCTTCTATACTCAAAAGTGTGCAGTTTGTCCTGATGTCATCATGTATGTATGCATGTGTGTATGGAGATTCATGGTTCTTGTATCTGAGTGCTGATGATGAGTATCTACATCAGTATGTCTGCGGCTGATTATAATGTATACGTGTCTTACCAGCATCGCTACTGGATGAGCGATCGTCGGGTTTTGGAGGAGCGATGGGCGGGGGGGAGGGGGGAGGACTTCTTGAACACGTTATTTCATCTTCAGCCAGATTGAATCCGTCCTGACACACACATCGATAACTCCCCAGCGTATTCACACACTTCTGTGAGCAGCGATGACCTTCCTTACACTCATCCACATCTGAGAGAGAAAGATGTCTTTTAAAAGAACCACTCTTTTCCCCTAAAGGCCATTTATATTGTTAGTAAAGCTGTCGTGCACTAATAACATTAAAATGAAGTATCTCATGACTACTTTCCACCCTTAAACTAATTTACAAATATATTCTAAAAATATAATTTTAAGGAGAAGTGAAATGGTTTTTCATGAGCCCTTTAAAATAAGTGTACAAAGCAACTACTTTCCACCCATAATTATTTGTATATTTATATAAAAACAGGAAAACAGGACTTTCTTTGGCCTTTATTAAAAATAATATAAATATAAAACACATACACACATATATATTTTGTGAAGTCCTGTTTTCCATATGAGCCCTTTAAAATAAGGGTACAAAGTGAAAAGTCCAAAATTAAGTATGTATTTATTATTTACCACCTGTACCCTTAGGTGTTAACTGTATATATGGCTCACAATTAGGAATGCACCGATTTGAAAATGTTGGCCGATACTGATAATTCTTTATATTTGAAAGCCAATAACCAATATATTGGCTGATAAATCTAAATACAAATCCAAATTTTTATGTAATTTTTGAGAGCCTCATTACAAAACAAAAGTCTCACCGTTAAAAGCCATGTCCCTAGCACACAATTATGATGTTCTCAATATAATTTTATGTAGCCTATATGACAGACTTGCACTGCACATGTTGCTCTTAACTATATTTTCCTTTTTTTAAGTGATTCCAATCATAATTCCAGCACTTCAAAACCATCATGGCGAACAGTGCGCAGCTAAAGTGTCTCAGCTGAAGGAAATAATCCATTATTTATCAGCTTTAATACATTGACCAAATTTTCCTATCAGTCCAATAATAATAACATTTAAAACGACCATATATCGGCGGATACTGATATGGGGGCCGACATATTGTGCATCCCTACTCACAAAGCATACAATTCTTTGTGCATGCAACTCATTTTATAAAGCATGCACCATGAACATAACAGTAAATGAATGTCAGTGTGTGTTTGTGAGTACCTATTTGACAGTATCGTCCCGTCCATCCTCTCGGACATGAACAGTGATTAGGCCTTATACACGACCCTCCATTTACACACGACTTCTCACACACCGCTACAGAGAGAGACACATATGCATGTATGAATTCAAATGTGAAAACCCATTCAGAGCTAATGTTAACCAATATGACTTTTAGACCTCCGATTACCTTGGTTACAGTCGTGTGAATGTATGCGTCGCCATCCCGGACAGCATTCTGGGTAAATGTGTAAATTTGGAGCCGCTCTGCTCACCTGCCTATAAGATACCCTGTAGATTGTCCTGTAAAACACATAGTCTAGTGAAATGCTGATACTTTATGCCGTGTAATATATATTTCTTGTGTTTGTGTGTGATCTTACTTGTATGTGCTACACATGCGGTGGTTTTGGCACATGGTGATGTAGGGTTTGTGTACAGGCTGAAGGAACGACTCTGTGCTGTAGGACACACGACGACTCCACGCGTCTCCAACACACACTCTCCTCCTGAAACACACACATACACACAGTTATAAACAAACACACTCCTACACACAAATATTGCTTATATTTACATTACCGTTCAAATAACTCTTTTTAATAAGAAGTCTCTTCTGCTCACCAAGGCTACATTTATTTGATCAAAATAGAGTAAAAAAAAGATAGTTTATATTATTATTACAATTTAAAATAATATATTAAAAAATGTAATTCATTCCTGTGACACAAAGCTGAATTTTCAGCATCATTCCTCCAGTCTTCAGTGTCACATCATCCTTCAGAAATCATTCTAAAATGATGATTTGCTGAAACATTTATCATCAATGTTGAAAACAATTGTTCTGCTTAATAGTTTTGTGGAAACTGATACATCTTTATCAAAAAAATCTTTTGCAACATTATAAATACCTTTACTGTCAAATGAATGATTACTTGCTGAATAAAAATATTAATTTTATTATATTACATTATATTATAATATGCATTTAAAAGTTTGTGTTAAATATAATGCTTGGAAACACATTATATTGTCATTTGTGTATCAAAAGCTTGCTGTCCATCAGTTCTAATGGGACGTGGCTGATTGATGTAGTTAGCTGCTATTATATGTGTTGACCTTTAACCTTATAGTGACCCCATGACCCCATGAGGCCCAAGAGTATGTGAATTGACACTTCCTAATACTATCGCTGCATGTGGTACTACATTTGAATTTGAATTTACTTCACGACAGTTAAAAAAGTATCTTAAAGTTCTATATAGTATGAATATGGCTAGTATGAATGGAATTCGGACGTAATACATTTGCTATAACTGTCATGTGACCTACCAGCATCAGTTATGATACTTCACTGCCATTCATAAATCATCTCCCGTGGCCTCATGGGATAGGAAAGTGTCAGCGAATGCGCACTTCAGGATCTCGGCAGAAGAAGTAGGTCATCCGGGTACTTTTCACCTACTCTTTTTCGAATACTACGTATTCGGACATACCTCTCTTTTGGCGCACTGTTTTTCACATACTATATACAATTTCGGACGCAGCATACAGTCACTACTGTGTGTTTATTTATGTGAGCCATTACCCGTGGTGACCATGAACCTGAGGCGTGCAGGTCACATGCAGGAGAAACAGAGAAGAGGAGAGCAGGACCGCTGTGTACATCTCTCTCTCTCTCTCCGTCTATCCGTCACTCTCTCTCAGGTCTGTCTGACAGCAGGAAGAGTGTCTGTCCTCCTCAGGTACAACCAGGTCAATCAGCTACCTGAGAGAGAGAGAGAGGGAGAGAGAGAGAGAGAAAACATTACAATATATACAGAGTCTTATACAATAGTACCAAATAATACAATATAAATAATACAATATTTAAAACAATATACAGTATAATAATAGCAATAGTATATGATGATCGATACAGGGGCAACAGTATTTATCACAAATATTCCTCTTGAAACCAGATCTGATTCTTTGTATATAGAAGGTTTAAATGGCAAACTTTCTCACTTTTGCAAATGCTGATAATGTTTATTGGACTGAATTCTGGGTTGGTGAAAACACTGTAGGCATGATAATTGGTGTTGACATTTTGAAAGACCTAGAAGCAGACGTTTATTTATAGCAGGTGTATATTTATCATTTTTTTTTAGGGCAGTGGATTCCAGAATCCACCCCCTTCGGTAATTATAATAAATTAGTTTTTTTTATAAAACATGGGACGCTTTAATAATCTACTTTAAGAAGAATGTACCCTCTTTAAAATAATTTGAGAAATGAAAAAATAAGTAAAAAGGAATGCCTTTAAAAGTGTTTTTGTCACTGAATACTTTCTATGTACCTTATTCTGATTATTTTATATAAAAAAAAATGATTACTCCTTTAAGTTGAGAATGCCCACATCAGAGTAAAGTATTGTCTTTACCTCAGATCTAAGATATTTGCCCAGAGAGCACTGAACTAGTCTTTATAAAATGTTATTTCTGCTATACTTCCTTACTGAACAGCTGGATCCCATCATACTGTACATACAACACACAGAACAGACATTAAGAATAAAAAAAAACATGCAATTTGTAACCATTTCCCATAAGCACACAGTTATGACCTGTTTCATCTTTAAACATGAGAGTTAATGCACTTTTAAAGGCAGAAATTTAGAGAAAATTAATCATCATTAAGAAGTGCATTTGTTACAAATCACAGCTGATTGAATCAAACATGGTTCTAAGAAATGTGTGTTTTCATAAGTACACACATATTCACATGCTTTATAACAGTTAAGACGATTTAAAATCAGATCATAACTCATAACGCAGCTAAAGTGGTTTCATTTTCATCTGGGTGTAATGAAGATACATTTCTGTATTTCCATCTGTAACATGGAGATTTCAGGTTATACAGGTTTTAAATATAACTTTAATAAGAACATGTTATTAAAAACATGGCTTTGATTACTGAAACAGCATTTAGCATGTCGTCCCGCCACACACATGCATGAACAAACCTCTGCTTCAGATGAAAACGAAACTATACAAAGTCAACTATATTAAAAGTCATTTCTCTTCTTGAAGTTTATTTTAACTTGTATGCACATGCACACACACACACACACACACACACACGTACACACGTGTGTTCTCTCATCTTGAACAGCTTACAGTAATCATTGGGTTATGGTTGGTTTAATGAGTTCAGGTTTAAAGCGCGGTGTAAAACAGGTCTCATAGTTCCCTAGAGAGCTTTTGACAACAGCTTTGATACCACACCTGTGTGTGTGTGTGTGTGTGTGTGTGTGTGGCTATAAATGAGAGAGCCAAATTTCCTCACTAATGTAGTGAAACATTATGACAACCGACAAGTGAGGACATTTTACTGGTCCTCACTAGTTAAAAAGGCGTATAAATCGGCCAAAACATGGTTTTATTTAGATCTAGGGGGTAGGGCTTTTAGGGGTAGGCTTGGGTTAGGCCATGGGAAATATCATTAACCTGTTACAAAATCAGTGGAAGTCTATGCAATGTCCTCCTCATTAATAGTGAAACAAGAGGCTGTGAATATGAGTGTCCGTGTGTGTTTGTGTAAGAAGCACTTTAAAGGTCTGTCATATTTTCTGGAGATTAATGACCCATTTTACCCCTGATCTATGCTTAATGATTTTGACCTGTGTGCATGTGTAGGGCTGGTAAAATCTGGATCTGGTACTAAATGTTAGTTTTTTTATTTACTTCAGTGACAGAGCAAGTTAACGAGAAAAAACTTAGTGAGTATATTTTTGGATTTAAAAAAAAGATACTGTGCAAATGTGACTAACAAGATTAAACCCAGTTAAAGTTTTACAGAATTTGTTAGACATCACTGCTCTTGATGTAAAGGTTGTTTCAGATGAGGCAGCAAAATTTAAAGATACTACATTTTGACAAAATGCTAAGGCAGAATCACATAATTCACAGATAAAAAAATCCCAGAATGCAAGGCAAGACGCCCAGTGAAGCTCAGCTCTTCTGTGTTATCCAATGTTACATTTAAAGTAAATATATTTGAAATGTACTAAATTGCAACTTAATCATTGCAAATGTGTAATTACAAACATATTAAATGACATACAAGTTTCAATATAAATGACATAAAATTTTAGTTTCCCAGGATATTTGTCTCTAACAATATTTCAAAGACAATAGAATTAATTACGAAATTACGAATAAAGATGTAAAGGGATAGTTCACCCAACAATGAAAATTAGCCCATGATTTACTCACCCTGAAGCCATCCTAGGTGTATATGACATTCTTCTTTCAGACTTCCAAGCTTTATAATGGGAGAGAATGGGTTTTTGTTTTTGGAAGTCCTTCAAAGCGCATCCATTCCTGATAAAAGTGCTCCACGCGGCTCTGGGGGTTAATAAAGGCCTTCTAAAGTGAAGCGATGTGTTCGTGTAACAAAAATATTCATATTTAAAACTTTATCGACTAAAATAACTAACTCCTGGCAAACGGCCGTACGCATCGACTTTTTTTATATTTTTTTTTTCCAGGACATTTTTTAATATAACTCCGATTATATTCGTCTGAAAGAAGAATGTCATATACACCTGGCTTCAGGGTGAGTAAATCATGGGCTAATTTTCATTTTTGGGTGAACTATCCCTTTAAGTCCTTCTTATATGCCAAAAAAAACATTCTTAAATTCAACTAATTGCATTTAATCTCTTACAAATGACAGTAGTTATGGTGTGAACGCAGCATAAGCTCATTGTTTTGGTTCAAGAGGAACTGTAAAAGGCGTCTGCTGTTTCGTTTGCGCTGCTCGGTGACTGACGTCTGTCTAACTCTGCAGAGGATGAAACGCGCTAGTGACGCGTGATGTCTGCTCGAGACATACGCTGACAGACAGGTAGGACATCGTATCATTGCATTCGGGATGAATTCAATGATTGGACAAACATTTTATGGTCCTACGCCACAGACAATAAAATACATTTAGACCATAACTTAGTGATTCCTATAATGATGTGGACACTTTCAACCAGCATAGCAAAAAAAATGTCTGGAACAAATCATACCCTGCATTTAATGCTTGTTTGAGCATTGTGGTGTTAGCTTAGCAACATTCTCACAGAAATTCAACTGAAATGAATTGAGTCTGATGTTCCTGCCAGTACTGAGGTGCGCGCAACTGGCTAATCATGTGCGATTCCTCATCTCAGTGTGTTACTGTTGTTTGGTTGTTAATATGGGATTTGTTAAGATAACAGCACTTTCTTCAGAGCCTCTATAGCAGCTGGTGTGCTTTGAAATCTCCACATAAGGATTGTGGGTCAGATAGTGTTTTCACATGTCTGCAGTTTGAGTCGGACAACCCAACGCAGAACGCATGACACCACAATGAGGCAGTAAAGTGGTTTAAGACTTCTGGATGACTTTCACACTGATCTCCTGCCAAACACTTAATGGTTTCTACAGGTCCATACCTGCAGGCTGTATGAGTTACAGAAACTGTATATGTGTGTGTCTCTCACAATACATCTGATTGGCGTCATATGTAAACATTTGCCACCTGTCTTATTTAAACGCTGCCAGATCTCGGACTCACGGTCTCTAAGCAGCCGTGTGCGTAAAACATCAATAATAAACTTTAGTTTGTACTTGCTAGTGATGTTGCATGAAGATAATTATCCATTAGTTATGGTTAAGGATGATAAAAAGAATAAGAGAAAGGATATTAGTGTTGCAAACTTTCAGCACTTTCTGCCAAACAATAATCATTGAATCACAAAGCAACGCATAGTACATTTGCGTGCGTGCAAAGTGTACATTTAAACACAAATGCTAAACCACAAAAAAGCCTAAACATGAATGTAAAACTCTGTATATAAACACACTGACATTTAGATCCACATCACTGCATATAATCACAAATAATGGCACTAATTAGAAACGGAAGCAGTTAAGTCTAATGGAGGGCCAGCCTTTAGTGTGTGTGTGTGTGTGTGTGTGTGTGTGTGTGTGTGTGTGTGTGTGTGTGTTGTGTTTATATTTGGAATGGAATGCTAGCTTACTGCTTAGTGTGCAGTATATACTGCATACTACTGCTTAAAAAGTAGTATGTGAAACAATGTGCAATATATCATGCAATACGCTACGCATTTATAAAAGTAGTTGGCTACATTGTAATCACTACAATGAAATGGCTATGTTCAATTTAGTAAGTGATGTCTAGTGATCATAAATTTGGCATATTTATTTACTTTAAAACTGAAGGGGCGTTTTAAGTGTTAGCGCTTCAAAAAAATTTACTGAGCAGTAGGCTATACATAGTAAACTAGTATTCCATTACCTAAAAAAGCAGTTACCTTCACACTGTAAAATTAAGATCAAGCATTTTGGATAAGTAGGTTATCCGAGTATTTTATGCACTGTATGCATGCTAAATAATTCAGATAGTAGGCTATGCTATTCTGAACATTGTGTGTACTAAGTATAGTTTGCAGTCTGGCCGCTTTAACGGTAAACGAGCAGCAGGCGGCGCTGTTTTCATACAACATTATTTGCGACCATTCACAGATTCCAGTGTTGATCCAGTTCAGTCTAATCTAATGACAATTATAGTAATACACACAGACACAATGACCTGCACCAAACTGTTGCACGAGCAAATAGATAATAATGAAATGCATGATGCGTGCATGATTTTACAAAACTATTTAAAATATATATTTGTTCAATGACTCACTGGATTACTCCTGCTCACGAGATTAACCGCTCGTTCGTGGATGCAAAAGAGGAAAGAAAGAGAGTGGTCCCCCAGCGGTTCCCAAAAACGAAGTTTCCCACCAAACTCTGAGGACAGACGTGGAATAATTTTATAAATAGTCCAAAAAAACACACGTGCCCAAATTTGCACTGGCACGAAACTCCTGCGAGCGCTTCCCGTAGCTCAGCTCTCCGTGTTTAGAAGTCTTTTTTTTTTTTGTTTGGCTTTTTTTTTTTTTTTTTGCACACTCAGTTGAGTTCCCTCACAACTGTCAAAGCGTGCAGGGGGGTAACCACACCACTACTGACCCTCCTTCATCGGGACGTCCCGAGAGAAACACTCACTCACGCAAGAGCAGCACTCCCTCGCTCCGCGTGACGTTATCGCTACATGAATTCACGCGCAGCAGCTCAGTTTACCGGGTCACACGTAAAACAACAGAAATAAAGGGAAACATGTAAGAACGCGGGGGGGGGGGGGGGGAGTCATAGAAATGCTATTAAGCTAAAACCTGTCTGTTTAATGCGCAGGAGTTCAACTTAAAAATCAAATCCTGATCCAAATATTATTTATCCTACAGTTAATAAATCAGTAGCCTCAATACTACCAGTAAAAAAGATGGAAACACTTGATCGTTTTGTCGTGAATTTAAACATTATTTATATACAATTTATTTTTATAAAATTTTGCCAGAAAGACAAAACACACTGCACCTTAATTTTTTTCCCTCATTTTTTATTTTACATCGTCCATTAGGCTATGTCAAGCAATTTTAATGTCCTCATTTGATTGTAAGTGAAATACTCTGTATGATGTTTAATGGCTTGTTACTGAAGTGTAACCAAATAAAATCGCCAAGCCAATGTAAGTAATGTCCTCACACTCACCCAGTTAATAAAATCACGTGATCTCGCGCTGAGCTCGAGGCCATTCGATCCACCTGTCGCGGGCTCTGACGCGCTTCTCCATCGCCAGCATTTCTTATGAACTATTTTTCTCTCTGATAAAGAACGGCGCGTGGTCAACGTCTCGATGCTCCCTGTGAACCGACTGGCGAGGAATGAGATGCTTTTGGGCGTTTTTCTCCTGCTTTTTATTCAGCGCTTCCTGTGGAACTCGGGAATTGGACGGACAATCCCAAACCGGAAATCCTGCAAGTGTTTGGAGCTGATAAACCACTCTGGCCTGCACAAACACTCCCCTCCTGCCCCTCAAGTCCCAATACGGTTTAATCACGTCTCTATCTAGGACCGCAAACACACTGTGATGAACTGTAGAAACAGCGCGAGTTTGCCCCTGTGATTTCAATTAGGCTCTTATAATTATTAGAAATATATACTAGGATTATTTACCCAAAAATGGAAAGTGAAACGGGGCATATGTTACCTTAAAGGGATAGTTCACCCAAAAATGAAAAAGCTATCATCATTTAGGCTACTCACCTCATGTCCTTCCAACCCTGTAAGACTTTCGTTCTTCAGAACTCAAATGAATTTCTTTTTGTTGAAATCTGAGAGCTTTCTGTCCCTCCATTGACAGCTACGCAACTACCACTTTGACGCTTCAAAAAGTTCATAAAGAGATCGTAAAACTAATTCATATGAATTGAGTGGTTTAGTCCAAATTTTCTAACTCGATCGCTTTGTGTGATGAACAGATACAGCTTTCCAAAAACCTTCGCTTCTTATACAAAGCTATATTTAATGGCTTCGAGAGAATACTGTACAATTCTTTTAAACTGTTTTATGATCCTATTTTTTCTTCTTTTTTTCTTGACCACATCATCCCCGCGAAGTCCCCATGATTCTGCTCAATTTCTTCTTTTGTGTTCCAAAGAAGAAAGAAAGTCATACCGACCTGAAGGAGTGAGTAATTGATGACAGCATTTCCATTTTTGTGCGAGCTATTCTTTTCAGGCTGGTTTAATGGATGTGGGTGGGGGTTATGAGTTATGGGTTGGTGATTTGAACCATCAGATTAAATCAGACCAGAAAAGAGGTCTAGTAGACGTTGCATTCATGCTTCCAGTCCTGACATATTGACATTGTAATGCTTTGGTTTATGAAGTGTATGTTTTGATTCACACACAAAATTAGTATTTTGTGTGTGACATCATCATTAGACTGTATTAAAAAAAATATTCAGCTTTTATTTTATCCACATTATTCTTATGTGAGTAAGTGTGTGTTAGAAAACGAAAGACTGATTCTGAATATAGTAGTCCAAATAAGTAAAGGAAATGGCTCTGCACAGCACTTCCTGTTGATTTAGGAAGCAGGAAGTGTGTGGAAGAGGAAGATTGTGCTTTGGGTCACAGGGAACAATGAGAGTAGGAACTTAAAGGAAAGAGTCATGCGTCAACGTGAGAGCAGGGCGGGAAAGTGGCGGACGGGGATTTAGAGAGTGAGAGCTGAAGAGAAAGATTTTATATGGTTTTAATGTTCAGTGGGATCATGCTATAGATGCTCACTCTTTTTACATGGTAATTTACTATGGTTAGTTATAATAAAGATAATAGCCCGTTTTTTGTCAGAATGCCACTTTTTTTGTCTTTTCAGTGATTTACTTCTATGCCACAATATTTGAGGTCTTCTCATAGCAAATTTAAATATATACTGTTATATGCAATTAATTTTATTAAAATAATCAGAGTATTATTAATAAAATATAATTATTTAATCATATATATTTTTTCTATCTATTCAAAAGTCAATATGTTTTTTTTAAAATAATTTAGTACTTTTATTCAGCGAGGATGCAAAAATGTATCAAAAGTGACAGCAAAGATATGTATAATGTTACAAAAGATTTATATTTCAAATAAATGATGTACTTTTAAACGTTCTATTCATCAAACAATCCTGAAAAAAAGAATCACGGTGTCCACAAAAAAAAAATTAAGCAGCACAACTGTTTTCAACATTGATATTAGAATGATTTTTTGAAGTATCATGTGACACTGAAGGCTGGAGGAATGATGCTGAAAATTCAGCTTTCAATTACAGGAATAAATTACATTTTGAAATATATTCAAATCGACAACCGTTGTTTTAAACTGCAGTAATATTTAACAATATTACTGTTTTTTTTTCTGATTAAATAAATACAGCGTTGGTGAGCAGAAGAGACTTCCAAAACATTTTTAAAAAACCTTACCGACCCCAAACATTTGAACAGTAAGGTCTATTAATTATGTTTATAGATCTTTTTAGACTGCATTCAGTTATAATTAAGATCTCGTTTAGTGATTTATTATTATCTGACTGTTTAAACTCCTTACATATCCTCCAGGATTCAGCAGTTTTCACAATGAAACAGAAATGAAACAGAAAAAAACAGGAACTTGCTGTCATGTGTCACTGCTGGAAAAGAGAAATCTGTGTGTGTGTGTGTGTGTGTGTGTGTGTGTGTGTGTGTGTGTGTGTGTGTGTGTGTGTGTGTGTGTGTGTGTGTGTGTGTGATGGCACATATGGTTTTACATGTATAAGTGTGTTTGTGGAAAGATGTCAAATTGGCTCATTCATTGTAGCAACCAAATTCCTCAGTGCTGAGGGAAGCAGTGGAACAGCAGCCACACACACACACACACACACACACACACATCAAAAATACACTTATAATACTGCCCTACAAAGCAAAAAGGCAGTAACTACGCAGAGTGCAGAACTGAGATTACTTTAAAGTTATCCTGTCATCCAGCCTAAGTAGTTGTAGGTAGATTATTGGACATGTGGCTGTTTTGTTACTTTATATTAGCTTATTCTTTGTTTGTACATATCAATCCTCATATTTAATTTGATATTTTACCCCTATTTTGCAGTTACTGTATTCTTGCTTTGTATTACTTACCAAAAACGTGGCACCATACCAAGGAAAAAGGCAGTAACTACAGATTCTCCAAAAACTATTTTGCCACAACTTGGGTTCTGGGTGTGTTAGATACACTGTATTTGAAACAATTGGAACCATTTGTTTTCCTGAACATGGATATACCAAACCCAAACTAATTTGACCATTTTAGGTCAATATTTTCCAATGTAGTAATGTAGTGTAGTATCTGCTATACCTACAAATCACATTAATGTTAAAGCACTGCAAAACATTTTTTTGGAGCAATAATAGGCAAGTTAAACTCCAATTCAACAGAGCAAGACAAAATCATTTTGCCTAAGTGTTTCTAAGGCTTTTCAAACTCTTATGATGATAACAAAGATAAACAAGTTGATGATTTTATATGGTGCAGTATCTGTTTCAGTAGGTTTATAAACACAAAGTACTGAATGAAATGAATACATGGGACATAAATACCTGCCGGCTCGCTCTGTCTGCAGAAGTTTGTTTTTGTTGAAAGCATGGATGCTTACAACAGTAAAGAGAAAGATGTCAGTTTTGCTCACAACTCGCTAACTTATCTAAACAGCGGACATAGTCTTCAAACAGCGGCCGCGAAGAGAGTGTGTTTTAAGTTGAACAGACACCTGTCACGTTAAAGAATAATTATTACACCATGTTTATGGACAGTTATATTCTCCTGCTGGACAATAACGCCGTGAATGATTAGCCTATGAAAAAAGAAGACGCCGTTCATGTAGGCTAATAAGAGCGAAGAAGATCACACCTTGACAGAGGTTAGTGCTCTCCGAGTGCTTTTGTAGTTATTGAATATTTTTTCACCGCTGGTTGGATTATAACTTTGTGACATGAACAACAAAATGATGACATGGCATCCGTGATTATGTGAAGTTACAGAGGATAAAGTTACAGCTAGGAGCAGGGAGGATCAGGGGCAGGTAAGCAAAGCTATTTAAAACATCGCCTGTCAATTAGCATAATGCTATCTGAATGGACCTCTGAGAGGAAGTCCCGCCCTGGCGGCTGACAGGTGTTTATATTGTGATAGCCTAGCCTCTAAATGTTTAATCTGTCACTGTACTCCGGGTATTTTCTTTTCAACGCCAGTTCGACCATCTTCTTTCCCCGGCTTTGTGCCATCTCAAACAAAATTTGTGTGAAGTTAGAAGGGTGAAATCGCAAATGTTAAAACCGTCCCGTGAGGATGCCGCGAAATCAGCTGTGTGTGTTCACCATGGCAACAGTAACTACACTGCGCAGCAACACGGTTATTTTTTGTTAGGTAAAACATAACAAGAATACAGTAATGGATGTTACTGTACTCTTGCTTTGTTTCACTAGGGCTTTTTGCAGTTACTGTACAAACGACTACCATTTTTCTCCAAAACAACACACATTTGAGATAAGATGTTTTGTCACATAACAAAGGATGCCTTGAATGTCATGAAAATGACAATAACTCATTTTTGACCAAAAATGCAGTTACTGCCTTTTTGCTTTGTAGGGCAGAATACACAGTGATTTGGGCTGATACCCTCAGATTATGACCTGAAAATCTGCCTCAGTTTTGATTTTCAGAGAGAAATAGAGAACTTTCCTCAACGTCATTCTCTAAACTTAAAGGGTTAGTTCACCCAAAAATGAAAATTATGTCATTAATGACTCACCCTCATGTCGTCTAAAGCCCGTAAGACCTCCGTTCATCTTTGGAACACAGTTTAAGATATTTTAGATTTAGTCCGAGAGCTTTTTGTCCCTCCATTGAAAATGTACGTACGGCACACACTCTTTGTCCAGAATGGAAATAAAGACATCATCAAAGTAGTCCATGTGACATCAGTGGGTTAGTTAGAATGTTTGGAAGCATCGAAAATACATTTTGGTCCAAACATAACAAAAACTACGACTTTATTCAGCATTGTATTGTCTTTTGGTTCTGTTGTTGATCCGCGTTCACGATTCTGCAGTGACCCTGCTGACGTAAGACGCTGATGACGTGTTATCTGGAGATTAGGACATCCGCGACATGCACACCTACGCACCATTTTAAAAAAAAATATAGCAATACAAAAATACAAACAATGTAGAATAGCTTGAATACAGCGCCCGTCTCCCTCAAACTGTAAACGAAGCTCGGGCGCACCAGATAACACGTCATCAGCGTCTTACGTCAGCAGGGTCACTGCGGAATCGTGAACGCGGATCAACAACAGAACCGGAAGACAATACAATGCTGAATAAAGTCGTAGTTTTTGTTATGTTTGGACCAAAATGTATTTTCGATGCTTCCAAACATTCTAACTAACCCACTGATGTCACATGGACTACTTTGATGATGTCTTTATTTCCATTCTGGACAAAGAGTGTGTGCCGTACGTACATTTTCAATGGAGGGACAAAAAGCTCTCGGACTAAATCTAAAATATCTTAAACTGTGTTCCAAAGATGAACGGAGGTCTTACGGGCTTGGGACGACATGAGGGTGAGTCATTAATGACATAATTTTCATTTTTGGGTGAACTAACCCTTTAAGAGCAACATCTGAGTAATTATCCTCTGGGAGAGAACGGTAGAAAATGAGAGATGGAGAAAAGAGATGGCGAGACAAGAGAAACAAACTATGTTAAATACAGTAGAACATGTGTTGGCTGTTCCTGAACTCATATTGACTCCTGGACGTTAGAGACATTGAATATTGTTTGGACACTGACTCCATTCATAAACACACACACACACACACACACACACACACACACACACACACACACACACACACACACAATTTTTCCATCAGTGACGAGTGTGGTTTTTAAACTCTCTCATTGTTTCTTTCACTTGTTCTGAAGTAAATACGAGCATCATATTTACTGTACTTTATACTACATTGTGGCTATTTATGTTGCCTACTAAATACTATATAAAACAGTACTTAGTATACAAGTTTTTTGACAGTATGCTGAATTGTTGTCACATCTCATATGTTTTGTTCAGTTTTCATCCCTTGGGTTGGCCAAAAGTGATGTCTGGAGGGGGGTATTTGTTTACAAGTTCAATTAAACCATCAAAATATGAGGACATTTTTTTATATATATTTTTTTAAAATATTTTACATTTGAGAAAAGAACAAAACACTAAATTTGGTTAAGGTATTTATCTGACAAAATATAAATCTATCTGACAAAAGGCAAACTACAGATACAGGTTTTATTTTACAATGCAAAATAAATGCATAGAAAAACAAAACGTTCACAGGAAAAAGCATACATTAACTATATCAGTTATTAATATTTTGTTGGTTCTTTCTTGTTTTTGCATCTATTTTTCTTTGTATGACAGCCTGGCCAAAAAAATATGTCCGCACTATATATGTTTCATTGCGTTATTCAATAGAAAACAAATGACTCCAAGCACAACTCCACAATATGCTTACATTACAACATTTTTTAATAATATTTTAATAAAGGGTGAAGATGGCAATTTTTGTAGGGCAGACATCAAAAATATGAGATGGGAGGAAAAATAAAAAGGCAATGCTTTTGCGTTCTCTGGAAAATGTTTTGCGTTCCACCGAGAAACTTTGCATTTGCTTGCAAAATCTTTACTCCACATAAGTAAAATATACTACAAGTTGCTTTCAAATACAATTGGTAGTGTCATTCCAGACATATGTTTGGTGTTTGGCTGCTCAGTTTTCCTTCATGCCTGTTACTGCAGCTCAGGTGCTGACACAGCCAATCAGAGGTCAGGCTTTTCATCTCAATAGCAACTCTCACAGATTATTGGCTGTCTGCACTGTTGCGAGTTCTATAAAGAACCAATCAGAGGTTCATCGGTGTTCTTATGCAAATATCTGCTTGACCAGACTTGTAATGTCATTCATTTTATTCAGGTAAAAAAACTGATATTAACATTTGTGTATTTGGGTTTTTAATGTATGTTATGTATTACCATAATTCATCCCAGGTGTGAGTGCATGCATGTTATTTTAGTTAATAGTTCTGCTGACAGAAAGTCACACATAGTGACAGCTCTGACACGTTTTTAATGAACCTCGTACCCTGGATGTGACTTCATGAGGTGCACAGTGAGTGAATGTGTTTTTCAGGAACATTAATAGTGATGGTCTTCACTAGCTTTCAGTTTGTGCTGCCAGTGTTGAGTTCAGTCCAACTGTATGAAGAAACAAAGCAAATAACATGTAGTTTTAACAAGTTAGCTCATGCTAGTGGAGTGTATACTTATTTTTCAATGACTCTTCTGTTGATTTTTTTTTTTTTTTCTCTTTTTGTGTGACAGAATTATTAAAACTCTTTTTGGGTTTTTAAAAATAATTTTGCATTTGGTATCTACTGTAAAAAGTGAATATGGGTGTAAGTTGGATTACTAGAACTATTTGAGTCTATTTACTTCGTATTTCTGCTTTCATAATCGTAATTGATTATTGTACACTCATTCAACTTGAACGCATAGAAATTCACAGACACTCAAATATCTCACTTTCACCCAAAGTATAATTTCCCTTTAATGACCCCCGGGTCAGACGTTTTTTCTGACGTCATGACGCACGAGCCTGTCTGGAACTTCTGCGCAACCGCTGTTTTCTTTTTGAAAATGAACAATGAAAAATGTTAATTTCAATATAGTAATACATAAAATATATATTTAATAAAAGTGTTAAAAGTTGTATGTGTTAATATTATTTAATGGACTTGAGCTACCATGAACTAACAATGATTTTTTTAATTATACATTGGCTAAACCCAAGCTGTAAGCTCTCACATAAACCTGTTCATATCAGTACAATTAAAGCAGAATATTATTTGACCAATATGTGCATTTCAAATTGTGTTGCACTTCAAAGCTCCAGTTTTTATTCATTTTTCAGACATAAAGCCACCTCTCAGCACTAAATTGAATTCTTTCTTGTGGTTAATGTCTACCCCTGTGTACAGTATATACAGCATATAATCGTTTTTAAACTGTAATGTACAGACTGTACATTCTGTCCCCTAATCCTAACCATATCCCCAAAACTCTCCATCACAGAAAACATTCTGCATTTTTATATTCATTTTCATATTATCCTCTTGTGGAGAAATTTTGTCCCCATAATCTAGGGTTTACCAGGAGCAAACACACACACACACACACACACACACACACACACACACACACACACACACACACACACACACACACACACACACACACAGTGATTTTGATGTTGGGTGGAAAATGTGCTGTAACCCACAAATCCCTTCACTGCTGACAGAAGTTTCCTACTGAGAAAGAACCAACACACACACACACACACACACACACACACACACACACACACACACACCCCTAAACATCTTCAAACACCATATTTCATTTACATGACAACTGTATGCTTTAAATGAGCTAGACAAGAATGAAACAAGATGTTCATAGAGTTTAGACTCTATGTTCTGGGCCTTCACATCCAGTCTCTGAGGAATTACATTCCAAAACCTGAAAATAATGTCAGGAACAAAGATGGGAAGTGATGTCAGCATTACTGCTCCCCTGCGTTGCCAACAATCCTGCATCCTAAACCCCACCCACACTGATCTCCGGCCAGTCGCTTTCTATTACACATTATCAGTTTACTGTAAGAAGAGGGAATTTGTTATTTAACTAAAACTAAAATCATAAAAAAACATTGTGCTTGACTGTGTGGATGAATATGGTTCTCCTACTGCTCATAAAACATTCACTTTAGGCGTAAGAGATAAAGATGGAAAGGATCTCAAGCTGACTGAAGATGTTACTATAGCTATACGCATTTAGACACGCTATTCCTTGAAAATAAATTCCAGCACAGCTACAACAACCAATAATGAAATAACCCTCACAATAGATTAGGGGTGGCACGGTTCACAAAACCCACGGTTCGGTTCGTATCACGGTTTTAGGGTCACGGTTTTCGGTTCTGTACGGTCCTTGTTGTTATTTTTTCTTTTAATCTTTAACACTCCAGAAATGTACTTCAGCATATGATATAGGCTATAGCTTAATTATCCACAATTCAGGATACAGTATTAAAAAAAAAATGTATATCATGTAATCATGCACAAACTGAATTTGACTTGACTTTAAGCACATTATTGGGACCATGTCTGAGGAAAGCTAGGTGAGATTTTGATACAGCAAGAAAGACATTGATGTAATGCTTTTGTTTAATTGGCAAAAAAGGAGAATGTGTATTGCTATCTCTACAGGGACTTATATGCATTTTTAGCACACAAAGATTAAAATTAACTTGCATTTATCAAACTGTCAACTTCAGTGTAGGTCTTACAAACAAAATGTTTATCTTTTAATAGAAAAAGAGAGGAACTCTTAAAGCACTATCTTTTAAATAAGTCAAAATATGTTACACATAATTGCCAATAATGAGGCTATAACAATAGCAAAGGCATAACCATAAAGTGAAACATAAGTTCAACCTCAACACAAAAACAGTATCAACAATGCTTCTATTCCCTGAGAGTGAGGATACATTTTTTTCACTTGAAATTAAAGTGCAGTATTTTGAAACATATGACTGGAGTTCTTATCTAAACTTGGTGTCACTGTATTTAAATATCATAGGTAACATGAAATCCAAAATGTTCCCACACGGACTTATACGACGCTGGCGCATCCTCCAACTCCGGTTAGCCTTCCTTATATCTCCCACTTGCCATTTCTATACGTGACGAGACCTGCAGCTATGGCAAGCCGTTTTAACTTTTATTCATTTTCAGGATATGAATCCTTGATATCAACAATTCAATTTTCACTAGTTAAAATTATAATTATTGATATCAACCATTACATTTTTGATATCAAGAATTGAATTCTTGATATCAACAATTGAATTCTTGATATCAACAATTACATTCTTGATATCAACAATTTAATTTTTGATATCAACAATTTAATTCTTGATATCAACAATTTAATTCTTGATATCAAGAATGTAATTGTTGATATCACGAATTCAATTGTTGATATCAAGAATTGTATTTTCACTAGTGAAATGTCACCATAGGCTGCCATTCAAAATCAATTGTTGATATCAAGAATTACATTTGTGATATCAACAATTACATTTTTGATATCAACAATTACATTTTTGATATCAACAATTACATTTTTGATATCAAGAATTACATTTTTGATATCAAGAATTCAATTGTTGATATCAATAATTATATTCCTGATATCAAGAATTAGATTGTTACTAGTAAAAATGCGAATTCCTGATATCAACAATTGAATTGCTACTAGTAAAAATGTTTATTCTTGATATCTGAAAATGTATTATTGATATCAATATTATTTCAGATATCTAAAATGGCTTTCTTACTAGTAACAATCACATTCATGATAGCAGAAATTAGCATTGTCACTAGTGAAAATGTAATTATTGATATCAAAAATGAACATTGTTACTAGTAGCAATTCAATTGTTGATATCAAGAAAAGACATTTCAACTAGTGACAATTTAATTATTGATATCAGGAATTCGCATTTTTACTAGTAACAATTGAATTCTTGATATCAAAAATGTAATTGTTGATATCAACAATTGATTTTGAATGGCAGCCTATGGTGACATTTCACTAGTGAAAATACAATTGTTGATATCAAGAATGCAATTGTTGATATCAAGAATTACATTTTTTATATCAAGAATTCAATTGTTGATATCAAGAATTCAATTGTTGATATCAAGAATGCAATTGTTGATATCAAGAATTCAATTGTTGATATCAAGAATTCAATTGTTGATATCAAAAAATATAATTGTTGATATCAACAATTGCATTCTTGATATCAACAATACATATCCTGGAAATGAATAAAAGTTAAAACGGCTTGCCATATGCAGCACTCCATACTCCACTTTTACTGTCTCTAGGCTTGTTCGACTTGAACCGGCGCTGCACAGACCGATCGGTTTATGACATCAAAGTACCGCGAGAGTGATTGAAAAGCATACGGAGCCGTTGCTCTCGGGGTACTCTGATGTTATTCATCGATCGGTCTGTGCAGCGCCGGTTCAAGTCGAAAAAGCCTCATATGCATGTCCATTGTCATGTCCACACATCTTTTATTTCGCGCGAAAAGTAAACACACTGTCTGAGGTCACGGGCACGAGGTTACACTGCGCATGCGTCGAACCGTGCGACGCACACACGCACCGAACCGAGACAAGCGAACCGAACGGTTCGGATGTTTTTTCATGTACCGTGCCACCCCTACAATAGATAGGCTACTGCTTTACAATGAACTCTGTTAGAGAGCTACATATGGCAATTTATGTTCAATAAAATACCATACTCGTCTCCGTGTCGCTTTTATAACATTTCAAATCCCTCAATTCTCGCCATCTCCCAAAAGCCAAGCCAATGGATTTTTTCTTTATAGAATACTGATTGTTTCAAAGCAGCTTTACAGGGATAAACAGGAAATGAAGGATTCAATGATGCAAACAGAATTGAACTCTGCTGTAAAGCAGCTCTAAAAAGACAATAGTGTCATTGTTCAGTGTTGATTCTGTTCAATAACTGTGTAAAGAGCAACAAATATGAAATAGCTATAAACCAGCTCTGTAGTAAGCAGTGATGTCATTGTACATCTCTGTTGAGTTCTCATCCAATAGTTTCAGTGCAGTCAGATCAGTATATTGCTGAATATTAAGTGTCCCCAACTAAGCAAGCCAGCAATGAGGCGTAGAGAAAGAAGCTGTAGTTTATTTGAAGAAATAATATGCAGTCAGGGTGAACAGGATAGAATTTCAGCCAGAACGGCAAAACACAGCTATACATTACAAAAAAAGCAAACGACTGTGGTACACTGCGGTCAAACACACAGAAAGATGGTGATGTCATAGTAGAAAAATGTATCAGATCTAAATATGTATGTGTGTGTGTGCGTGCGTGTGTGCGTGCGTGTGTGTGTGTGTGTGTGTGTGTTAATTAAATTGCTCAAATGCAGCTGTTCTCTTCACTAACTTAATTTTTCTTCATCATTTGTTTTTAATGTCTTTGAATCGGCTGGTGTTTTGGTGATTTATAGTGTATGAAGTCATTCTTCCTCCACACTGGTGAACAGTATTTAAATTTGTTATAGCTACCTTTAAACATCATAAAGTTATTTTTTGTGAAATAAGTCACTCTTATAAAGAAAGGTTCAGAATCTTAAAAGCTTCTGTCAGTCACTTCATATAGAACCTTTTAGGGGGTCCCGGATCATTTTATGGACTTATTTTTAATTAAGTTTATTTTAATTCATTTTTTATTTTAATGACATTTTATGAATTTTAGCGGATAGTAAACATTATATTATTAGAAAAAATGTAATATCCTGTTAAACATGAAAGTATTATCAGTGCTACTGTAGGTAGTAACTGATTACATGTAATCTGAATTATATAATCAGATTCCACAAATTAAATACTTATAAAGAAATTATTTTACATTTTAAAATACAATATAATTACTTTCTTATTGGTCACATGATTACATATTATTCACATAATGATTCTCCCTAATTATTATTTTTATATGTTTTAAATTTTCTTTTCTGAGAAAGCATATCACTTATATTTAGAAAATCTGCAAGTTCTGTGAAATTGTACACAAAGACCAGCCACTAGTTTTACCGTCTTTGGAAGGCTTTTGATATTATGATTTTTATTATTTTAAAATACATTTTTAATGATTTTATTTATTTAGATAATTAGCTTGTCATTAAACTCACAAACTCCCTGCAGTTCCTGATGTAATGTTTACTGCTTTAATGTTGATAAAATTTCTCTTTGCTTTTTTATATCAATATGGTATAGTATTATCCTATTCAATTCAATGTGATAAACGAGTTAGGTGAAAAGTAATCAAAAAGTAGTCGATTATATTACCTAATGTGTAATGTAATGGACCTACATTTATTTGTCTTGTAATTTGGAATCAGTAACAGACTACAAAAGTAATCTACCCAGCACTGAGCATTTTGCAATCATTTAAAGTCCCCCTGTGGTGAAAATCAAGCTTTTAATGTTGTTTATATGTCTATTTTGTGTTTTTAATATGCTATAAGAAAAATCATGTGTAAATTCAGCACCATTGCTGAATACTATCTCCTTCAAACTCTAGTGAACCAATGTTCGAAAACGCGGTTTGAAATCGCTGGTGTTTCTGACGTCACAAACTACCTTGTATCCAATCATGGCAGCGTGTGATCGTCAACGAGTGGATCTCTGAGCTGCTGTGAGTGAGTGGAGGCGGGGCTAATTTGCATATTTATAGAACAACGTATACTAAATGAGGCAAGGCTGTAGCGTTGCATTCAAGCTATTTTAAGGCAGGAAGAAAAACATTTTTCAAGGAAAAAACGTTTAAATATTTCATTTTGGTGATCAAAGATGAGCTTTAAGGGATATAATTGTTGTCTACAGGGGGACTTCAAGACACTTCTCCTTAACCTTTTTGGCATAAATGGTTCTTTTTTTGTTGTTGTAATAGTGTACTGTACTTGTGCAATCTTCATTTAAAATGAAATGTCACTTGTTCTGATATTTTGTATCTGCAATGACATGCATAAGCGTCCAAATACTTGTTGGGGCCACTGTACACCATCACAACCACCCGAAATGCTTTGTCAGGGGTGAATGACCTCTGTTCCTGTACAGTGTGCTTGTGTTTGTGTGGGAGTGGGTTGATTTACTCTGTGTGACAGTAGCACAAAAACAGATCTGGTCTTACAGGAGTGTATGTTCAAGCTCTCATGTGACTCTGTGTTGTCAGGTGTATGTCGTAGTGTCCAGTCTCAGCTCCACCTGTGATTTATTTATTTGTCTTTCCCTCCCTCCTGCTGTTTTTCTTTTCACTCGTTATTTTGGGTCGCCTCTCATTGTCCTTCCTTCTCTTGTCCTTTTGTTCCTGCTCTCAGCATGTGGACCCAGATGGCAAAGACCTTAAAACAAACATATTCCCACGGATACACACTCTCTCGCTTTCTCTGAACCCAATCCATGTGCTTTATTAGCTAATAATGTGTGACTGAGAAAATGTTTAACTGATGTCAGTCATCATAAAATCACCTCGATGATGTACATTTACAGTGTAGCGACTCTCGTGCAACTGTGGACTGATTTATCTACTCATGTTATTATGTTATACTGTGAAAGATTTAATATTGAAAGATTATATTTATATTTTAAATATAAAATATGTATAAATATATTAGATATATTATAATTGTATATTATATATTTATACATAAATACAAATATATTTGTATTACATATATATTACATATTTATTTCTTTCTCTTGCATTGCATAATTGTGGAATGATTTATCTACTCATGTTATTATTTAGATGATTTTACATTTGAAAATATAAAATAATATGTATATAAAAATAAGTATATATACTACAATCTAAAATAATATTATATATTATTGTATATTTATTATATTTATACTTTTCACTTTTATTTACATTTATATGTATTAATAAATTACATCAATTTCTTTCTTTCTTTCTTGGTCTTTAATATAAATTAGCTTATTATAAATATACATTTTTAAAAAACAGTTAATATATTATATTTTCATATTATATTAAATAATTCATATTTAACAAATTTTAATAATTATTATTATTGCACGCTATTAAACACCCAAAAATTAAAATAATAAATTAAAAAAATTATGTTATATTAACAACTTTATGATTTATTATTATTATATACAGATATTAAGGAAACCAACATTCATTAAAACATTATTTTATTAAGCAAATACATGATATAGCATGATAGCATGATACTTATGTCAGAAGATTCTGTGATAAGCATGTGAACATGAGAGTCTATAGAAACACAAGCTCTTTCACCTATTGCGTATCAAATTTCATGATTAGTAAACTCTGACCTGCAATTTCAGTTAGGAAAGATATGAACCTGAACGATCAGTTTTTTCAATGTTTACCAGATTGAAATATTAATACAAATGCATCAAAGTCTTTCTTTCTTTTTTTCTTTTGACACATTGTCACATCCATCTTCTTCATCTTCTTTCAAGCCTGCAGGGTTAAAATCATCTAACTGTAACTGAGGGTTTTAATATCAGCCTGTCATTCAATATCTACATGGACTTTCATACAGCTGATAATGAAAAGCGGCAACAGAGAAGAGAGATCATGAGGAAAAAGAGACTCCTAATGCATTCTTAAGATTTACAGGGCTGTGAAATCCTGTCTGATGGCCCTCAGGATGTAAAACTAATCACACACACACACACACACACACACACACTCTCTTGACCCTGAGATTGTGTGGTCATGAGGCCTGGATGAGCACGACGTCTACAGAGAGAGAACGGAGGCCGCTGGAGGTCACGTGAAGGTCATGTGCGCTGGGTGGTTCTTTCCTGCCCAGGGTAAAAGAGCCGCGAGACAGGAGAGGATGCAGGCCATGAGGTCACTTCCTGCTGGGGTGTAAACTTAGCCAGTGGCTGTTGATGATGTTAGCTATTGGTTGGCATCTCCCTAACGTTTCCTCTGGGTTTCCTCAGGAGCGTCTGTGCAGGCTTACTCGCATCCTTTGCACCATACATCATTTCTCTGCTGCATTCTGGGATGTATATTTATGAGCGAGTGTGTATGCGCATGCATTTCATTTTTGTCCGTGGTAACAATGGATGTTGTCAGCGGAAGTGTGACTTCTTCCTGTAACATCATTGTTCCGAAGTCATCCGTCAGCCCTGAACAGTGACATGGGCTTCATTAATGATTTTCCATGTCTGTTATTATACTAATATCACTCGTCTTGGTTTATGATGTGATTTAACTTTGTTTTCTGGGGTAAATGTCCTAAGGTGATCTGAGTCATTTTATTGTGTTCAAAAATGCATTATATTCAATTATATGTCAAATCACCATGAAATCAAAAGGGACCATTCTTATTTTTTCATAGAATATTTCAGTATTTATTATGAATGATTTATCTGTGCACATCATTATTTATTTGAAATGCATGTGCCATCGTAACCCTTCTCTTCTCTTCTCTGATGATGTGTTTACTGGCGCGAGGGCGAAGCAACCTGTCAATCACATGAGATCCACCAATAGCAAACCACAGCTATCCAATCAATTCCGGATGCACAAAATCAAGTCCCGCCCTACATTTATTCTTGTTCAAGAAGCCGTTTCACTCGGATATACGTCACTATAGAGAAGAAATCGCGAATTCCATTTCATGCTGATTTTATTGGACTATTAGCAGTCATAATTTAGAAAAAGAGTGAATTGTTCAAAATATCAAAGAATGAGATTATATATGACCAGGCAGTCATGATATTGAAATGATGTATGAAAAACAACTTTACCGCTGAACCCAAGTGCAAAGTTTGCAATGAAGTGAACTCTTGAACTAGATTGTCTCTCAGTGAGCAGAAAAAGAGCGAAGAGGTATTTATAAAAATGCATTATATAAATACATAACATAAATCCAAATGATTAAGTTTGCAGTGCCCTGAATCTCTCTCCCTCGGATTATCCTTTTAACTCTGGATGTGGTTTATTGGGTGTTTGCTTGATGGTTTCTTATTGATCAAGAGCCCACGTCCAAGTCTCTTTTTCAATGTTGATTTAATGAACTATTCTGAGACTTTGATGATGGATCAGCACTTCATGTCTAATGTGAAATTGTGTCCTGAAGCAAAACCAGTTGAGAACCACCGTTTAAAAAAATCGGTTATGTTTCAGTTTATCCAAACTTTTTTCTTGACTTTGACTTCTCCTCTGTTTTTTCAGGGCAGATCTTCATGATGTTGTCTGTGTGTTTCTGTGCATATGTACAACAGGTGTGTGAGGTTATCTGTAGCGAATGTCCACTTCCGACAGCAGGAGCTTCATTTATCATCAGGACTCACTGGTCCATGTGTGTCTTGAAGTCTTCTTCATGTGCTGTGAACTCCCTTTGATTGTGTTCCACTTTGAGATGGTAAAACAATTGAGTCTCTCTCTCT